>CACRXP010000008.1:2758570-2769559 GCA_902702965.1 Spirometra erinaceieuropaei | reverse complement strand
TGTTTTTCCCTCGCGCTGTCTACCTTAAAGTTACCAGCACGTTCCCTTTAACTGGAGTGTCAGCACGTATATATGTCATCTTCCCATGAAATCTAATCTCCCCCTAGCCCCATGGTGTGTGGATGAGCTTGCAGAAATGTCGCGGGTATGGGTCAGCATCGCAGTGATGCTGTCATCCAGTGTTTATTGTTGCGTTTGGATAACCACCACACTCGCGGACCGCCAAAGAAATAGTTGCACCTGGTTGATGCGTCTACAACCTTCTCTCTTGGTGTTCATCTCTCTTCCATGACTTTGAGAGGCTGTGCTCTTCACAGTGCCGATGCGCCGGTAGCAATCATGGACCGGCGCGCATGTCTTCACATCCGGTAATTCACAGAGGCATTAAGCAACCATCTCAAAGCCTCCCCAGTTCGACCGTCGATTCCAACGACGTCCACCGTGTGCCTCACAGCAGGGTGATATCAGGGATGGTGACTTGTGCGTGAATTAGTTTAAAACAACAGTAGTGAAATTGTGCTGCATCTACTGCACTTTCTCCGCCCTCACCCACCTTGACCCGGTGACAAGACAGAGTCAAGGGGGCTGGAGGCGAGATAGGGTGCAGGGGCTGAAAAAAAAAACTAAACAACCCGCCTACGCTTGATCCGGGCACAAAAGACCAGGTCTTCACAGAAACAGGAATGGGCTGTTCGGGCCCCATTTGAGTGGGAGTGCCATAGTGGTCACATTAGGAAGCCATTGCAGCCTGAATATCCTCCCTCACCTGGGCTGGGTATCATGACAGAGTCGAGACGGTCGGAGACGGGCGAGGGTGCGGGTGGCTGGCACAGCACAAATTCTCGCCTAGACATACAACCACACCCCCTGGTCTACAGCGCAGGAATAAGACTTTATACCATAAAAGTATAATGGATGGTACGGATCCCAATGGACGTGGAGTAAGCCTGCATATGGGCGTGCCACCACACTCCCCAATGTTGGCATTTGTTATGGGTGCGCACTCCCGATAACACCGGCCGGATTCCAATCTAACCCTGGTGCTGGTCCAGCGCATCTACTGCGTGGTCCGTTTTAAGGCACACGCACACACTCACAGACACATTTGTGTCCCTTCGTGAATACGAGCACACACGTCGCTTATCAGCAAAAAACACTAATCACTCATGCAACAGTCATGTAGGATAATTTACCAACTTTTCAATTATGTGGGGAACATCATAGGTGGGTGTGTGTGCATGTCTAGAAAATTTGAGATGCGTGCCTTCGGTGGAGTTCGATTCATGCGGATCCAGAGACCAGAGCGCATGTGGCAGCGCTGGACATGGACCTTAACACCACTTCGGAAACTGTTCCAGCCCTCCTCGCAGTCGGTCAGTGGCCCCAGGTGGACCCCTTCAAGGTAAGGAAGCACTCCTCTTGACAACTCAATGCCGTTATGTCTATAATATAAGTTTTACGAAGTCATGACACACTGAAAATCGTTACTTCGAAGAACTCCAGCACACTGCTGCGGCTCCCTCCGATAGCGGCCTTTATGACGGGAGATCGCATAATTTAAGCCTAATATGTGCTGAATGTGGGGACATATAGTGTGTATAGCACGTGCAGGCGGACCGTTTATTTTCATATTGACCCAACTGTGAAAAACTCGGCGCCTCGGCGGGATTTGAACCCACGACAGTACGAGGAAGGTTTTAGTTCAGCCAAAGCTCTAACCACTTGAGCTACGAGCCCCCGTCGGACGACGCGAGTTTATTAGCATTTGGGCCAAGTTACCCGCCCAACCTACTGCAACGTCTGGAATCCACTAAATCTGACACAGTAAGCTGACTGCCCAGGCAGGATTTCCTAAATAATCCACCCAGAAGCCACCAGATGACAACCAGGCTTATGTAATTCATAGATGTATCAGATTTGGTGGATTCCAGACGTTGCAGTAGGTTGGGCGGGTAACTTGATCCAAATGTGATTAAACTCGCGTCGTCCGGTGTGGCCTCGTGGCTCAAGTGGTTAGAGCGTTGGCTGTACTAAAGCCTTCCCCTTACTGCGTGGGTTCGAATCCCACCGATGTGCCGAGTTTTTCACATTTGGGTCAATATGAATTATTCAAAATCTGCCAAAACATCTATGAACTGTTTATTTTGTCCTTCACTGCATCCACGCCCATCTCCGGTCTCCTTGACCTCATTTTGGCATCGTAATACAGTGAACGTGGGAAGAGTGAAGTCAGGCACTGGCAGAGTACAACTGTAAACGAATTCGCGCGTCAGTATTGAACATCGTCGTTCGCCACGTTTGAACTACCATGTCGGACATGTTGGATGCCTGGAATACGACATTTCGCAATTAGGTGCTGGAGGTTGGGTGCGCAAAGTTGGACGAAAGAGCTGTTTCTGTTGCTGTACACTGTGCTAAACGACCAGATCTTACTGTACAAGCTAGTGTGAATCGCCGTCAGACCTGGAAATATAGATTTCATTCGTAGCTCCTGGAAAATGAAGGATCCATAGGCGAAAAATGGGTATTCATAATTTTTTGCTCTTCCGCATGGATTTTTTGGGTAAAATATCGACCAAGGAACCTAATCTGCGAACTTATTTGGTTCAGGCGTGGGGACGCGCATTCATGATCAACTGATTCGTGTTCAACCATTGAGCATGCAGCCTAGAGTTGGGCTATCACTGCCTTATAACGGAATACGCCGCAGCAGTAGTCATTCCAATGGCGATGATCTTACTGGCAAGATATGCTCTTAACTGATCTGTGTTCAAGGTCCCAAGGAGGACGAACGAACCAGGCAAAAAATCAATAAATTAATTTGAATCAAAGCTCAAAATAACAGGCATAGGCTATGATGAAACAAAAGTGGTATTAGGATGCAATGAAAAGGAAGCTTAGGAAGTCGGAAAGATAGGTGTTTGTGGAAAATTGGCGCACTATGTGTGATTTGTCGCCTAGGAGAATACGAATATGCGCATAAAACTTAAGCTATCGTTTCCTGGTCATCTAGAGTCTGTTGTGCATGATAATATTTGGGCAGTGAAGAATTGGTTGTACGGCAAACTCAGGAATCGACAGTAGTTTTATTACTAAGCACCATTTTGCGACGTAGGTCGCAATATTATGCCTCAAAAATATCAGGAACTGAAGAACAGTCCCTCCCATCAAAATGCTATTACCGCTTCTTCGGTTCTCATCAATACATTGCGGGACCTGTAATAAATATTTGTATGCCCTTCGCCAAAACAAATGTAATGCCGATTTTCACATTTTTGAAATACTGCTCCCATAGAATAAGACATTGAAAAAAAATGAGAGCAGCTAGAGCTATTACCAGAAGGGCAATAGAACAATCTTAGCATATGCAAGATGGAGGAAGCATGAAGAAATTCAATCCTCGAACCAGAAAATCCGCATGTAGCTTAGTATTGAACGTTCTAGTGCTGTTCTAACTACTTATGTCATGCGAGGGGGCGCAAGAGTGTCTGTACCCTCTCACTTTTGAAAGCGACTCCAGTTGAAAATTGACCACTGCTTAGCCTGTGGGAGCATTCCCAGTCACAGAAAGAAGTTGCTAATCGCAGGGGCATATCACCATAATCAGCTGATATCCTATGCTATCATCGTGTCGAGGATGGCCTTTGAAAAGTTAACCCTCAACGTTACTTCGCTCTTGAACTGTTCTATCACGGCTTGCTTCCCCAGGCAGGTACCACACCTCTGTGCAGCAGAATCTCAAAGCCTCCCTCGTACCGCTGCGATAGAGTAGGTAATTTCCATCCATGGACAACATACATGCCTCACACTCATTGGATGACGGGTTGTGGTCCCAAATGCTGGCTGTGCTACAGAAATGCCAGTCCAGAAGGGGACAGTCTGGCTCGAGGCATGCTCCGCTCTACTTCCGTAGAACACCATGGACGCAGGCCTTCACGCCGCGCCAGCCACTTCGGCCAAGCTCTTCTTCAGTCGGTCGAGAGGCTCAGAGTGTAAACTGGTGCACAGGAGAGGTAATAGTGAACGAGGTCGGCACTGGGGAACCCGTTCCCACAGCCAGTCAGCGCATTCCTCACTCCGCACTTGAGTCTATCAGGACGCCCTGACTGTTCGACCGTCATGTCCGGCGATGTACACCGTGTGCGCCACAGCAAGATGGGTCAGTCACGTTGACTTGCGCGTGGATTAATTTGTAGTGAGAGCAGACTTGCGCCACATCTACCGCACTCTCTCCTTCCTCCCACTCCTGGACCCGGTGTCAAGGCATAGTCAAGAAGATCGGGGGCAGGTAGCTGGCACGGCCGGACACGAACCTAGGCGGGTACCGACACACCCTCTGGTCCACAACAAACACTTGACCAAGGTTCTAACCAACAAAAACAACAACAACAACACCACGACTGGTCAGAAAGAGAGCTAAGGTGACTGGGTGGCCATGCACACGACCTGTATATCCAGCGGGAGCGCAATAGCGTCTACTGACAGGGAACCAGGTGCCAGAGAACTGTCGACTCGCACCAGACTGCGAGGATCATGGTTTGCTAATCATGGCGTAGCGGATGCTTACATAGCTTGAGGTTCAAACAAGACGAACTAATGATCGTGACTTAGAAGGTTACCAACTAACGATGTTGAGGGTCCTCCTTACTGTGTCTTTTGTGGCTCTCTCTCTCAGTGCTGTTAGATCCCAACCATCCCTATTTTAGCCCCAGTGCATCTTCAGGGGACCAGGTCGTGTGTGACACAGCCTTGTCAGCCATTGCGCCCGAACCCACTTCCTGCCGCCTTGACACTTTCATGCCGTTGGAGCAAGGCGTTTGTGCGGTAGATGCTGTGTAAGCATTATGTTATTACCGACAAAGACAAGGGAGACTGGAATGTCCATTTATGGCTTATTAGCCGTCGTCAGCCGGTCATACCCAACCCCGAAGTGGGGAACGCCGAGCCGCACAGCGGCGCATATTCCCGATCGAAACCGACAGGGCAACGGGCTCGTGGCTCAGTGGTTGGAGGCGTGGACTTCCAACTAACAGGTCACGAGTTCGATGCCCAGGTGTTCCACACTTCGGGGTTGGGTATGACTGGCTGAACACGCCAAATAAGCCAAAAATGGCCATTCCAGTCTCCCTTGTCTTTGTCAGTAATAGCATACAGTTTATATAATGTGCCGCTGTGCGGCTGCTGCTCGAGTGAGAACCCGTAAGGCACAACGGAACGAGGAGTTCCGTAAGAACGATCGGTGAGCGTCCCCTACCATCGATGCTGTGCAAGTCTGTTTCACTAAAAGAAAACGTTGACGCATTGGTCAACGGTGCTGCAATCACTGCGTGGGTCACGCGATGGGCGTCTTCACTTTCGACGCTCGAAATGTCGAATTGCCAGCCATCAAGCCTGAGCAGACCGGGAAACGCCAGGTCGATCGTGGCCAACGTTATATCACTCATAACAGTCCACTGCAAACAGGAGTATGACTCGTCGCTTTGCAACGCTACACCCTGTTAGTCAAGACAACAACTTGGCGCTAGAGGAGGACCATTTTCTTAGCCGCGGTGTACAACTGTGCTTTCCAATTCCAGTATGTATTGCTTTCGCCGAATTATCTCAATAAGGACCTCATCTGTGGCAGCCCATGCTAGGAATATCAGAAATGAGGTATCTGGGCCAAAAATACACATTGCAGATCCACCATAGAACCGACGTGAATGTCGGCCATCAAACAATTAGCACACCAAGTGCGACGATCCCGAATGAAGGGGGGAGCCGTGAATGTTCATAGGTATGTGGTAACATGGCGACTGCATCCTATAAATACTGCAGTCCCTCGTGCATGAACCACATATATCTGCTTTTGTCTCTGATGATGGGTTCGAGTAGGAATCCGAAACGTCAGGCTAATAAAGCTCTTGTCCCAGCGATCGTGTCTCCTTCTTCAAGACCACCATAGAACCGTCCACCAACTCTGGCCGACAGCCGAGCTGACCAATGCCTCAAGAAGCGGGGGGTGGATAGCAATGTCTGCCCAAAACGGGCCTGTTGATAACAGTTCGTTTTGCGAACACCAGTTGATAGATGTTGTTGAATATGCAGCCGCGGGTAAGATGTGATTATGTAACCGCGCCTGATAGACACAGTACCGTCTACCTTCTTAATTATTTTGAGTTGGTGTGATTGCGTTATCATGGTGACTTTGTTTCTTTGTTACCGTTTCTACCTTTTTCTACCCGATGTCGGTGGTCCTTCTTGACTTTCAGTCTGTCGTCTCCTTCTAACTTTTGCGTTGGATGTTTCAGGGTTAGGGTTTAGGGCTGCGGTTAAGGGTTAGGGTAGCTATTTTTCAACCACGCAGAGTAAAACCGCGTATTGTCAAAAGCTTTTCTTTTGCAGACAATTACTTGGCCTCGTCCCCTGTGCTTCCCCAGTCCCATCTGTAAAAAAACCCTATTACCACTGATCCCGTATTACAGGCGGCTGGGTTTTGTCTACCTCGGGTGCGACTGCATAACCACATCTGACCCAGTGGTTCTCAACAGATAACCGGTTGCTTGGTAGACAACTGGTTAGATAAGTGCATATTATTAGCTCATACCGAGGTGATTATCGTCGGAGGAGGAAAAACAGAGGAGCTACCGTTGGAACATTTTACGAGATCTGGAACTCTTGATCGAGACGGCGGAGTTAGTACATGCGAATGAATTGCTGTCGTTCATTCCGGACGCGAGGGTGGGACGGGGGGAAGGGGACCCTGACCAGTTGACCATCTATGCTCTTCGCACACGGTGTTGCCATGGCGCTAAGTAGCGACAGATGGGTTACCAGGGCAGGTAATCGGCTAGAGCCATGCGGTGTCGGGTTTTAGGGGATGATGGCCCACAATACGTGCAGTTCTCTCGTTAAGGAGCGAGATTCCTGTTGGAGCAGAATGGAAAAGAAGGCGAGGAAACTTGTCCAGCAAATTCGTAAGACTTCGAGGGAGTTGACCGAAAGGACGTTTGGCAGCGGGATGGACCAGAGGAAAGGGGTACTAATTTTGACATTTATATGCATTTGTCAGAATGAATGGAAATGTACGCGGATCTTGTCTGGAGTTTCATAGTAAACAAACCAACAGAAGATTGATTAAGGATTTAAAAAAAAAACTCTACTTTCATCTATGGAGCCAAAATTACCTAAGACTGCAACGTGTACGGCATTCAGAGTAAGAGTCAACCAACCCTTTGTTGCGCAGCATTTAATGGGTAAAATATCTCCCGACATATTCTCGCTTTGATAATAGCATGCACACAGACAGACGAAACTAAATGACCCTTATCTCAGGGTATGTTGGTCCACAATCTTGAAGGTAATTGTCGTGAAATTCAATGCGTAAATAGTTGCCCGTGTCGATAAACAGCGAAGACAACGCGCCCGGAAGGATTCAAGCTACCGAGGTAAAGTAGTCCACAGTCTGGTCATTTACGAATAAAGACATCGGAAATTCAACCATCATGGATAGAACACCTAAGGGAACGCAGCTCCCCTTGTTTAACGCCGGAAATTGCGTACGAGTAGTCAACATACGTTACGATTCACAGCTGTCAAGGAAGACGAATGCTTTACATTTAGATCATTCCATAGGCCTATTTCTGATGAGAAACACATCTCCAAATTGTCGACAAATGGTAGTTTGCATTGTTAGAATAGGTATGGTATGCCACTCTGCAAAACGGGGAGTGTTCTGGCACATTGATTGCATTAGGAAAGTTAGGAAGGAGACGGTTGTAATATGTCATGAAGAAGTGGCGAGGTGGACAATGAAAACGCGTGCTGGACCGTCGGAACGTTGAGTGAAATCTAGGTAAGCTACACGGACAACAAAATCCTGATCTGTTGCTCGGAGAACAGCAGTAAATATTCTGAATGCGGAAGAAAGTAGGAACAGTTTTCTCAGAAACACACGAATGAGCTACTGCCTGAGATCCACAATTGAGGCAACGAATGGTTTGGAGAGCAAGAGGGGGTGTGAGCAAGACATTGGTTGGTTTATACTTCTCTACCATAAGAACACGGCCGACCGGATGGATAAACGGTGAAGGACGGGAAGAGTTCTAGTGTCCAAACTATGTAGAAAAAGTAGTCAGTCTATAAACTGCACCTCTGTATGCCCGTTTTAGTGGACGAAAGGCGGAATAGGTATGGTTGGAAGTAAAAGTAAGGTCGTTTAGCACCGTAACCGCCTAAATGGACAATCAAATCAATGGGATTCTCAATCCTGATGTCAGAATGTGGTTTTCCTTCGTTCAAGAAGGCTAGCAGTGCAAGACGTTCCGGCCCCCAGACTATCGGAGCTCCTCATCAGTCAGTTTTCGAACACGTGAGATGGTTTCAGACCACCTGAGGAGGCGCTCAAATCATAAAATGGTGCGAGTCAGGAGAAATATAGTGGATTTCGAATTCGATCGGGTATAAATCATCCGTGTTTATTTTGAAGGCGGCGGTTGTCATTCGAGCCACCTTATAAACAGACCTATGGGACATTTGCGGCGTTCCAAGGAGGCAGTTAAAGTAGTCTGAGGGTGAATTATTAGTGGAGCAAATGTTGCTATACGGCGTAGATGCAGTCCTTCAAAACCAAAAGACTATGCGCGCTTGTAGATGCGAGAAACCTCATGATTTGGCCCAGTGTAGAGAACGAATTGATAGGGAAAGGAAGGTACTATGGTTCTAGAACTAGGGGCCATTATAACTTCTAGCAGCCGCACAATAAGGAAGGACTGTAATTTATGGCAGTCATCAATGAATTTGCTCGCGAATCTGTGCGGATGGAACGGCGATATTCCACGAAATGACGGTAGACTGCTGCTTCGATGACCTAGTACCGGACTGAGCCATTACGCAAGGGAACTTGAGCCGTTTAAGAAGGTCTTTGGAACCGAGAAGAGATCACTTAGGTGTACGAGGCAAGGGTAGGGTGAGCGACCCCAATGGCTGTCAGTAGACTGCGAATCGTGTGCTGATATACGTGCTTGCGAAACCTAGTTTAGTACTGCTGACTGGCTGTTGTACCCAAGTGCGGAAAAACAAGAACAGGGATCAGGTGAGCATGAGGTGAGGGATATCAAGAATGCCCGACACGGAATAGGCTCAGTTGTCCAATTATCAGGCACCCTTTCAAGATGGAACGCCATGGAATATCCACTTGGATACCGTTTCTCGAAAGTAACGTTTTTCCCCCTGCCGTCTTCCGTCAGCTTACTGTCCGGCCTGAGGACTCACTCCCAAAACCCCCATTACCACCATTTCCGTATCAAACGATCCACAGTCCACCGACAGCTAACTGGGGTCCTTCACCCTACCGTGGACGATATCTAAGACAAGTGACATTTGCCTTGTTTAATTTCCGAGGGAATTAATGCGCGAACTTGAAGAAAATCTTTCGAAACGGGCCTTTTCAGGCACGGTCCAATGTTTGATATGAATATTTGAACTGAAATCCATCAGCTACTGCGGAATAACCGCGTAATATTCACAAACCGCCAACAAGAAGTCAGTAGTATAGAACTGTGCAATGATTTACCGTACTAGTGACATTAATCAGTGAGCAGCAGAAGTAAACGAATTTGCCCAGTCGTTCACTTTCCCGATTTATCGCAATTTATCATATTGCAACATGACTGATGTCGGAAAAAAACTTCGCTTCGGCTTTACACAGTCGTAAGACCGAGGCCAGAGAAAGGAGGTGCATTGACAATACAGATTCAGGGCCCATTTTCTTTATAGAAAGAAGCTGATTACCTTTTTTATTCCAGTCCGAATTTCCACTGCAATGAAGAGGTTTGGGGAGACCCGATCATGCTTTAAGGAAGATAGGGCAAACTGAAATTTATTGTTGCCATTCCGATAGCCTCCTGTTGGTGGTTCGCACTTGGGATTGGATATGCCTGGCTGATAAGCCAGAAATGGCCACTTCAGTCTCCCTTGCCTTTGTCGGCACCACCGTAGCTGCTTCTTGCTGTTCCTAGCTGCCAGTTGACCCTGTTTCCGGTCAAGGGCGGATTTCACCCACTCTGCAGTAGCCCACGTGATGCTTTTCGTGTCCCAGGCTGACAGGCCACACACGCCAAATTAGTCTAATTTCCGAGAGTCATTTGGCCAGAGCTTCTGCCCAGCATTGAAATGTGGTTCGTAGCAAGGCATCAATAGGATGCCCAGTTGACGATTATGCAAAGTTCTACCGCACTGATGCTCAGGTCCCTCGACTAAGAACGCCGTTTAAGAAGGTCTTTGAGACGGAGAAGAGATCACCTAGGTGTACGAGGCAACGGTAGGGTGAGGGCCCCAATGGCTGTCAGTAGACTGTGAATCGTGTGCTGATATACGTCCTTACGAAACCTAGTTTAGTACTGCTGACTGGCTGTTGTACCCAAGTGTGGGAAAACAAGAACAGAGATCAAGTGAGCATGGGCTGAGGGATAACAAAAATGTCCGCCAGGGAATAGGCTTAGTTGTTCAATTATCAAGATGGAACGCCATGGAATATCCACTTGGATACCGTTTCTCGAAAGTAACGTTTTTCCCCCGGCCGTCTTCCGTCAGCTTACTGTTCGGCCTGAGGACCCACCCCCAAAACCCCCATTTCCGTATGAAACGATCCAGTGTACCGACAGCTTATTGGAGTCCTTCTTCTTACCGTGGCCGATATCTAGGACACTAGTGACATCAATGAGTGAGCAGCAGAGGAAACGAATTTGATCAGTCGTTCGCTCTCCCGATTTATCGCAATTTATCATATTACAACGTGAATGATGGGCAGCTTTGCCGGAAAAAAACTTTGCTTCCGCTTTACCTCGTCGTAAGATCGAGACTAGAGGAAGGTTTCGGACAGTAGGAAGTGCATTGACAAAACAGATTCAGAGCCCTTTTTCTTTATAACAAGAAGCTGATTATCTCGTTTCTTCTAGTCCGAATTTCCACTGCAATGAAGAGGTTTGGGGAGACCCGATCATGCCAACT
>CACRXP010000008.1:2742338-2758132 GCA_902702965.1 Spirometra erinaceieuropaei | reverse complement strand
ATATCTTGAACACCGATGCGCCTGTAGTTAATATCTGTAATATCAAAATAACTTTTATCACAACGTTCGAATAAAAAATTATAGATAGGCTGAATTGTAAACCACAGTCGTCTCAGCAGTCCATTCAGAAAAAGAGTTGTTGCCCTGGGGGCGTTGCTAGTACTACTACTACTACTATTACTACTACTACTACTACTACTACTACTACTACTACGACTACTACTACTACCACTACTACTACTGCTACCACTACTACCACTACCACCACCACCGCCACCACCACCAATAAAACAAGTAGTCACCAATAATTTTTATCCTCTGAAAACCATCACCCTGCTTAGCAACACTGTAACCCGCCCCTTCTGCGAACTGTTGAGCGCCATATAAAATAGGGGAGAAACACATTTTACATACCGGCGCTGGTTGCTCAATTGTTGCCCCATAAGAAGTGATGGACGTGCTATATGGAAAAAGACAAGTCTTGAGGATAACCATTTTGTGGAGGAAGATTGTTTTCCCTTCATGATAATGAATGTATGCTCTTCAAGCACGGCTAAACTCTTAGTTATTTGTATCAGTGCCTTGGTGAAAGTAATTCAGCTTTCAGCGCAACTTTGTCAACCATGCATGGGAAGACGACACCAGAGACCAAATTCAATCGACCCCAAATTTTGGCGGGCTATTCCGTACGCGAATAACGTCTCGGAAGCCGTCAGTCGTCTTCTCACTCCACTGGAAGTTGGGGTTGCACACAGACCGGAAGCAACCATCAGGCGCCAAGTCATGAGACTAAAAGACCCGCTGCCACGGCAGAAAACGTCAGGAGTCGTTTACCGGATCTGGTGCAGTTGCGGACAAAGCAAATACGTCGGAGAAACTGGGAGGTTAATGCGGACGCCAATTGTCGAGCGCACAGCAGCTCTGAGGCGGGGAGACGCTAGCTCTCAGGTGGCGGCTCATTCTACGGGACCTGGCCATATTTTTAAATTTCAAGAGGCCGAAATCCTCGTAAGGGGTGACAACCGCGTGAGCCGCGAGCTGCTCGAGTCATGGTTCTCGGGCCTGCAATCCATCAACAAGCGCAATGACCTCACGTTGCCATATTCCGTGCCGAGATTTTCCCTGGGCAGGGGGAATCAATCACCTGGGGAGGGTGCGGGCGAGCAATTATCCCGGTGACAGTGAACCAGTTTGGCAAGCCATCGTCGCACCAGTCTCCAACACGGATGACGAAATCGCGAGCATTAACTACTCGGACGCGGACTGACAAGCCATCCTCGCATCAATTACGACCCCAGCGGTGATTGTGAAAGCTGTTAATTACAGTACACATATGGTCCCAAGGCAATCACCAGCTATAAATGCTGCACTCCTTGTGCAACCATTACCCTTATCTGCGACCGTCTCTGATGATGGACTCGAGTGGGAATCCGAAATGTCAGACCAATAAATTTCTTGTTCCAGTGATCGCATCTTCGTATTCTAGACAACCCTATGCCCAGAGTCTTTTCCGTTAGATCGTAATATAACCACCACCTTGAAATCAACCACTCGAGACCTCACTGTGTCCCGTGAGCGCGGGAAACTCCAAAACCACTCCTAACTCGTTTTTGCTTACGCCTATGATGCAAACGAAAACGGCAGCAGCAGAACCAACCACCTCAATAATGTTATCTCGGATAGCTTAAGTAGTGAACCACCTCCACGCAATCATACGTCATTGTGGTTTAATCTCAAATCATATCAATCTAATCGATTCTCCGTCGCAGTACTGTATGACGTAACCACCTTTTATTCTTCAGGGGCTTTATGACACACGTTGGTCCCAACGAAATATGTGAGATAAGCATGCTTTCACGCGTATCATCTTCGGGATATATTGTAAACATCGGTTAAGGCAGTGCAGACCATAGAAATTAATATGGTAAAGGTGATGCTGAAAGTAGCATTTCCGAGACCTGCAGTCAAATCCAGGTATCTACCCAACCAAGGTGAGTAGCAACGATATAGACCTAGATTTCTAGGGACGGAGGGGTGGTTTTATTTTAGCCCTGACGTTTTTGTTTAATAACAACAGTGCGCTACGCTACGGCAGCGCTCTGACACGACTTTCTTTCTTATGCGATAGACGAGAACGCAAGGAGCACACTAAGTAGAATATCGTATGCCTGAAGGGAAAAATGCTCAAACCACCAAGTTTCAAAATTAGTTAAGGTGATCTTCCCCCGGGCAACCATAGCTGCGCCTGCGGGCAGCACGGTTGAACAGATACTAAGCCCTCCCCCCTGTCCTCCCATCCTGACTCGGAAGACGAGTTGGCTAGATCGCAGTTGGTAGCAAGGCCCCGTATTACGGGTGGCTGGGGTTTATTTACTGCGGCTATTTTGTGGGGTTCCATAATCACGTCTGACCCATTTGGCTTCCGTTCTGCGCCTGAGGTTATGACTAAGGTACCGGCTAATTGTTTCCGATTTTCGGGTTAGGGTTATGCCTTTAGGCTCAGGTTTGGGGTCACGGTTGGGGTTTGAGCGCACGATTAGGTTTCAGTATTACGGTTAGGTTTTCCAATTACCGCCATGTCTAAGGGCTACGGTTGCGTTTACGATTTCGGTTTGGTTTAGGGTTAGGGTTGCCGTTAAGGTTAACGGTTAACGTTTAAGGTTGCGGTTAGGGTTAGGGTTGAGGTTAGAAGTGGGGTTATGGTCGCCGTCCGCTTCCCCATTCCTGGCTACCAACCTCGATCTCGCCGGCGAGTTTGCCAACGTTTTCTGATCCGCCTGAAGGACTCTGACCACGTGAGCTGCCAGGATATATTCACTGGCTAGGCGAATTAACAATACTAACCATATACATCGGAGTTCAACCTAATGTAGTTTGGTCAACGTTTCAGTCGCGATTGTAAGACAAACCACCTCAAGACTGACGAAGCGAGTCCGATCTGTGCTGATAGTCGATAATATCTTAGCTCTGATCAATAGGATGAGCTTACGATGGTTTCGGGGGTTTTCTCTAGGTTAGACCTTCCTGAAAGACCTTCAGGCACGCAGTTCTCAAGCATTGCCCTTTCGGCAGATGGTGCTTTAACCGTGAGTGATTCTGTTGAGTGGATTTTTGTGAATTTCGATCAGGAAAACTGATCAACTTTAGGACTTAAATAAGTGTGCTATGTCTTTTGTAAGTTAGTTGGCGGCTTTTAGGGTTCGCAGTCTAAGGCCAACACACTTAGTGACAGGTATGAAACAACTCAAAACTATTTTCTTCATTTGTCGTGCGACCCTTTCTATCTTTAATCTGCCTTACGGCTTTAAATTGGTATTTCACGAGATCTTGTACACTGTCAATGGACCCCTCCAGATCGCGCTCATGGATGTCCGTTAAGATCAAATGAACCCTTCCAGCGCTAATGCCCAACAGTCTTCAAGTCTTTGAAGAGCAAGGAAACGAGCGAACTGGACAACTTTTCGATACACCCTTGTTTCTGCGAATTCCGCGTCTTAGTTGCAACGTTTACGATTAAACCCTCGTAGGTCCACTAACCTATATTACTTTCATAAAGTCCTCGAGCAGACCTACCGATACTTTTTTAAAGCAATAGGTAGCATCCCACAAACCCAAACATTTGTTTTCTTCGAAATAAACTTCCGATCAATGCAAAATGGCAAGTTCGGGGAGGTATCTCAGAAGAGGCGTACTTGTTTGCTGAGAAAGCGCCGTTTAGCTTTGTGTGTCGAGTTATTGCTGAAACCCATGAACGTCCCATTTCAATGTAAGAAGACAAAAAGCAGGAATTCCCCTCTTGATGAACTCGGTGGTATTAGGGGGGCAAAAACATCAAATAAGTACATAGTCTTGACACCAAGCACTCAATCGGTTCTGAACACATTTGCGTAAGGGCACCCAATATGCGTCTTTGGAGTCACTCAGTTGGACAGGAGAACACGGTTTCGGAATCGTGATGTCTTTGAATGGTGCTCAGAACGAATGGTTCCATGCGAAGCAAGACAGGCGCTCGGACCGCCCAGGGACCGGAGTTCGACAAGCTCTTTCGTACAGTAAGTGGGCTAACTCATGAAACGTCAACCAAAATTCCGAAATGCGTTCTCGTTTCAAAAGGATTAATCCAGTAGGATTGTAAAACCAATAATCTGGCATCGATAATACTTCAGTGACCTCAGGATGCTGGCTTTCGAACGGCTGCGTGTAAATAAGACTACTTTTCTCATTCATTTTCGATGTCCTTGAGAATGTAATTATATTTCATTGCAAACATGCATAAAAATATTCATTTTCTCACTCATTCGGTAGAAAATGACGTCTTCCAATTTTATGCTCGAAGGAAGGGTATTATTCGGTTTTCAAAAACATTTCCAATTCCTGAATAATTTTGATCCCGACCTGCCGTTACATTTGCATTCAGGGTTTCCAAACTATAAGTCCTATATTTTCCGCGTACGAAAAACCATACATTTATCTACGGTTGTAAGAGGAGATCATATTTGGTTCATAAAATTTAGCAGTGGATTGGAGCCATATTGTTAACTTTACAAGTCAGATTCGTAAATGCAGAGACATGGCGTTTTATGAACGACCATTTCACGGTATTAAACATCTCACAATTAGGAATTTTAAAGAACCGAATTATCCCCTTCCTTCGAGCAAAATAACGGAAGGCGTAATTTTCTACTGAGTGGGCAAGTGGATGAATATTTTTATGCATGTTTACTATGAAATATAATTAAATTTCTAAGGGCATCGAAACTCAGTGAGAAAATGCATGCTACATAAATAGTCATTTTTACAGAGTATAGCATTTACATACAGCTGGAAAGGAGTTATTTCGAAAGCCGGCATTCCGAGGTAACTGAATTATTGCAGAACTATGCTGCGGGATGATTAGTTTTACAACACCACTTAGTTAATCTTTTCGAAACGAAAACGAATTTCGGAATTTTGGTTGACATTTCATGAGTTAACCCATTTACTGTACTGCACTGTAAGCTGCCGGCAGCCGGCTTGTCACCGAACACACAATCAGCAGATATGCAAACCAGTAACAACCATCCGGCGTCAAGGACAGGAGGCGAAAGGCTCACCACAAAGCACGCCAGAAGCCGCTCAATGGTTATGATGCAGTTGCAAAACTAACACCTGATTAACCTGGAAGATTACTCTGAACGCAGATCTTCGATCACTCCGCAGGTGCTCATGTCGATACGAGCCGACCACGCCAAGGGGTAGCATTTCCAGATCATTGTCAGGCCAATCCTCGGTAATTATGGGGTAGCTGTGGCAATGAACAACGCTCACCTGACCCATCGAACACTTGCTACCCCAATTATGAACACACATGACAAAGGCTCAGCAACCGAGGCCTTAGATGTGGCCTACAAAGCAACAAGCATGCAAGTACATCTTATAAATACTGTTGAAGACGGTGACTCTCTTCTCATACAATAGGGAATCTTAGAGGCCAAGCCGAAAAACCGCACGTTCCAGCGATCCCGTTTACTCTTAGTTTCGCCAGCAAAATAGGCAACGGAGATAGTTTTCCATCATTTACGACGTCTTTTAGCGATCTCTTGGGTCGAAGTCACTCGAGTGCATTTTCCATCTTGCCTGGAAGTCGTTTTGTGTCAGTGTAAAACCCGCAGCAGAAGGAACCACTGGGTGAATTTCCACTGTGAACTTGATAAACAGGCAAAAGATGGTGCAATGCTAGTTGAGAGACATTTAAATTACTGACTTATTAATCGTCATTAGTCATTGATGCTGCAAATCCAGCTGTTCAAGCACTCGAGGTCGGAGTGCGGATTCAGAGGACTATTAAACATCCGAGTAAAACGTCCTCGTCATGTTAGCTAGCGGACTAACTTTTCAAAAGATTCGATGAGGAATATGCACTGTCGCACAACATATCCTAATTTCAGTGCGGAAATAGACTCTTCTCAGGTTAGCAGAAGTAAGAGATCCGGGTTGATAATCCGAAAGTCTTACGTCATTACATACGCCGTGACAAAGACAAGATAGTCATACGGAGTCTAAGACTACCGAGCAAACACGGCCTGTCGACCAACTCACCCAAAAGGGGGACGCAAACGCAACCAACCCCAATTGAGGTGACGACGCACAATACAGGAGGCCACCAACACTCACAGGCGACGGCGGGTAGGCCAAGGCAACGAAAGAAGAGAAAAAATCGATCAGCCAAAGGCCAAATAATCCGGCTGTCCATTCAAAATCCATCCTGATCGATTTTTTCACTGGACGCTTTGATAATGGAGGGCCACCCCAGCTCTTCGAAACGTCAGCCATGCAAGTCCCTCGATCCGGTGAGCACTTCATTTTCCTCATAGACTCTACTTTTTTAGCTAGTTTTTTTCTGGCTTCGGTTAAGCTGGAAGATCGTTTGGGTTAGGTGACACCACCACCTGTACATCTGGGAGAAGTCGGTTCAAATATGAAAAGCCGACTCAAAAAATTCCTCAACAAGTTTGAATTTTCACAGCTGCACAGGCTAACAGAAAGTGGCGCCCATGGCTGATTTAATCGATTAATCAATTTGAAAAGTAGTAGGAATTTGAACTGTTGACAGAGATTTCTCAAGCAGCGATCGGCGACAAATATCCTGGACATCAGGCAGACTCATGCGTATGATTGCACAGAAGCCGCGGTCCAAATTCGAAGCTCTCCCTACTTACAGTTGTCTACTCAATATATTTGCTGCTCGACTTATGATAGCCTACAGAGAGAAGGGTTCGATTGCGCGTGACTATCTACATGCGAAACCCAGACCGTAGCAAAAGCTGTAGGTACGGAACTCAGGTAGACAGATACAGAAGTGCTCATCTCGTCCGGCGCCTAGGATGGCTCGAGGTAGTTACGCTCTTGTCAAGTTTAGTTATACTGGTTTGTGAAGAATGGGTAGATATGTTTTGCAACACACAAGCACACATGAATCGAACACAGTTCGGTCGGTGGACACTGAGTAATTTTCAACCCGCCACTGCAAAATTGACTGATTAAGCGCATATTGCGGAATCGTTTCTGCTCTAACGGCAAGTAACGTGAATGCATCATAAAGAGCAGCCTCTATTCAAGATGTTTCAGCTTGAACGAACGTCGAAATCCAGATAGGAAACCAAGACAAATCGTTTCATGGACACTACCCAGGAGCTAACATGTTTGGCATGTTAGCAAAATGGCTAACATTTCCCCTCATCTGATTGGAATGCAATCGGTTAGATTGAAAGTGAGCCGTAACCTCCACTTTTTATGCACACGCAGACATTCTTCTGCCTTATTGCCGAAAAAAGGGTAACTAAGTCAGGTAAAGTTGTATTTTCATCTTTATTGATTCATAAAAAAACGTCGTCGTGCCGGGACGATCTCCAATGAAATTAGGCTTGCGCGTTCACGGCCCACTTTACTTGTGACGGAACATGGTGTTTACCGAAAACGATGTCATTTCAAAATAAACACGCACTGTCCCGCACCTTCGCTTCTTATCTCACTCTCTTTCACGCGGGATGAGATTTCCCTGAGGTCGCAATCGCATGGCATACCTTTTTCTACTTACACCCCCCACCAGTGAGCAGGTTATTGAGGAAATTTCCTACATATCGTCTATTCCAAGTAAACATTTATGTGGCGTGGTTTAGGCGCGAGCTGGTGTCACCTGCTTACATGAAGCAGCTTCTGCTTTTGTCTTTCTCGGACGTGTTCGCGCCCTGCATGACTCATAAACGCAGCCACAATATCGCCTCTGGCCGGTCGGCGTCGCTCAGTGAATATATTATCTTACTGGGAGGTGCTGAGTGATCTTCCATGGTGACACGCCTATGGGGTCGACGAAATGCCCTCCGGAGACGAGAAGAGAGCGATCACGATAATTCGGCACTGTGACAGTGAGCGGGAAGCAAGAAAGTTCGCCGCAGATGACAGCACACGCCTTCCATTTTTACCCCCTACATAAAACGTCAAGATCACACAGCTAAACCCATGTTCAGGTGTTCAACGAAGTGCGTTGTGTATGTGCGTGCGCAGCCTTCACCACCATCTTACCCATTCGTAACCGTACAGCCCTGCAAAGTGCTTGTTTCACACATCAGAATGGTTCGCCCGCTTTACAAAATACTGGTTAACAAAAGACTACTTAAATATTTAGGTAACACAAACATATGTAATTAATATATAGCAATGCCGCTCACACAGAAAGAGAAGGCGACATCATTCGGCGTTGATCCATACTCAGCTTTCGTAACATAGCAAGGGCACCGGCCGACTGGACTTGTTCGGGCAAGCTTCCGATCCGTTGTGGTGCATAAACAGCCCTGAGGGGATTTTCTGCACCTTTCGGCTTTGATCTGAATCAAATAAAGTCCAGTTGTTTCGGAACATCGAAAATGTAAACAAAAGACATGATGTAGTAAAGCGTTCTAAGTCCTCTGATTCTCATAGTTACATTATTTTTTTTTCATCTGCTAGGTGGTATAAATGATTAATCTACAATGACCTCGGCTCTGAGGGTCCAGAAGCGATCATTGTACAAAATTAATGTTTATTTTTTTAATCGTCCTGCCTTACAATAGATGTGCTAACTCATGAAATGTCAACCAAAATTTCGAGATGCGTTCTCGTTGCGAAAAGATAAATTACGTAGTCTTGTAAAACTAATCAGGATGTAGCATAAATCTATAATGATCCAGTTACCTCAGAGTGTCGGCTTTCGAAATAACTTATTTTCGGCTGCATGCAAGATCTATACTCTGCAAAAAATGACTACTTAAGTAGCATATAATTTTCTCATTGATTTTCGATGCCCTTGAAAATTCAATTATATTTCATAGAAAACATGAATACAAATATTCATTCTTTTACTTATTCGGTAGAAAATCAGGTTTACTTCCAATTTCATACTTAAAAGAAGAGTATAATTCGGTTCTAAAAAAGTTTCTAATTGTGAGATTTTTTAATAACGTTAAATGGCCGTTCATGAAACGTCATGTATCTGCATCTACGAATGTGGCTTGTAAAGGTAACAATATTGCTCAAATCAACTGCTTAATTTTATGAACCTCATATGGTTTCCTCTTAACACCGTAGAGAAATGCATGCAATATTGTTAACTTTACAAGTCACATTCGTAAATGCAGATACAGGACGTTTCATGAACGGCCATTTAACGGTATTAAAAAATCTCACAATTAGAAACTTTTTAAAACCGAATTATACTCTTCTTTTGAGTATGAAGTTTGAAGAAGACGTGATTTTCTACCGAATAAGTAAAAGAATGAATATTTGTATTCATGTTTTCTATGAAATATAATTGAATTTTCAAGGGCATCGAAAATCAATGGGAAAATTGAATACTACTCAAGTAGTCATTTTTCGCAGAGTATAGAGCTTGCATGCAGCCGAAAATACGTTCTTTCGAAAGCCGACACCCTGAGGTAACTGGATCATAATAGCTTTATGCTGCATCATGATTAGTTTTACAACACTACTTAATTTATCTTTTCGAAACGAGAACGCATTTCGAAATTTTGGTTGACATTTCATGTGTTAGCACATCCACTACATGTAAATACATTAAAAAGTTTCCTCCCGAAAAACGAATTTATCAATTACCTATACTTATGTATTTTGTCATTCCTCTATGCATACATAGGCCCCGCCTGTAAAACCCCTATTATCACTTTCCCCGTAAGACAGGCTCCTTTGGCTGGTCATGTGCATTTGGGGTACTTCACCCGATCGTTGGCAAGTTGGTAATGAGGGTGAGAATGCGGTGGATGCGGCGGAAGTCTGTCGGCTCATAAGCTAATTAAGGCGCAAGTCACCGTACCGCGCCCAACCCACTTGCTGTAATCACATGGGCAACGACCATGTGCAGCCAAAGTATGCTTCATCCGCTAGCATCCATTTATTAACATATATCTGAGAAAATCATGCTTTAAGTGCGTCACATGTTCAATGCACGTGGTTTCTGTAAATATTTCCTAGCTTATTCGGTTTTTTATAAGCCATCTTATTTGTTGTTTTAAAACATAATATTATTAGATTTTTCCCATTACAATTTACGCCTTCGTAAGAAGATCTACCTGGAAGTTTAGTCATATGCAGGCATTTGCATTGAGTAGTTTAAATATATGAACAACTATAAAAGTTGCTTACAATTTGCCGAAAATGGCAGTTGGCCTATTTTTATTCTCTCAAATCGGAAACGTTCATTTCAAATGCATATCGGGGCTTATCCTTTACTCTGTCTCATGGAGAAGCGCATGTTTTTATTTTTTTCTCTACAAAAAGCCAGACACGCGTACATGAGAATTTCACCGTAAAAAGCGACAACGTTCTTCGCGTGTCTCACGGATAAAAGTGCTCAACGTCGATGACGTGGGCGTGAATTACCTTAAAGTGAGGCAGACTTGCACAGCGTATATCTCACTCTCCCCCCCCACCCACCCATCTCTGACAGAAGAAAACCCCAGGGTGACCGGAGGGGCGGCAAACGGAACAACAGTCCTTCTACTCGTCTCACTCACGACCTGATCTCCACGGCAAAGGCGGCTCGAATCTCGCATGGGCGAAAGTGCCATAAGGTCATTGCAGCCTGTCTGTCAGTCCTGAGAGGGACCGAAATGCCCCGAAATTTGACAAACTTCTGAGCCACGACTTTTAGCGTATCGTGGTAGTTTTAAGGAGTTATATCTATCATCAGCGAGACAAGTGTTCATTTGGCGTGAGAAGTTATTATAGGTGTCGCTCTCACTCTTTTTTCCTGTCTCATGCGCCAGTCGACTGTCCGTACCTATCGGCCCAGCTTATGGGCTCAGTGTATGAAGCTGCGCGTCGACCTACGTCTATGGCATGTCACGCGTGCGTGTACGGCTGCAGTCATAAGCTGATACAGACACAGCGCAGCTCAGTAAACACGTGCAGTGAGCGAATCCGACCCACGTTTTGGTCCAACGCGGTCATTTTTGAAGGCGAAACATGCACATATGCTGATGCCCCCGGGGCGTGCAACCATGGAATCTTACTCCATCGCATTTTTAAACAAAGCATTTATAAAAACAACGCCACCGGTGTTCTGCGGCTGCTTGAAACAACCTAAAAGACTGCCGAAAAATAAGAGTGCGGCTGAAATAACCTTATCCCAACGCCAAAGCGGGCACTGCGAAGACCGAATCAACAAATTTATGCAATGGAACATTCGGTAAAGCTTTCAGCCAATGAGACCCAGGCAAGGCGTTTGATCTGCTCAACAACTGATTCCCTCAACTTCGGGGAAAATCGAAACAGTCTGTGTCCCCTCATGTAACCTAGGTAGTTCGGCGAATGCGAAATCATCTAACAACTTCACGCCAACAGCAAAATGATGGTGTAGATTACTGTTGCGCCGGGGCATCTTTCACCATATCCTCTCCCCTCCTCTCGATCGCTTGAGCCTGGAGATGGATCGCAGAGAGGCTGATACAGGATCCACTTCCACCGCTCAGCGAGACCTCATCGAAGGAGGGTTCCGCCTGGAACTGGTGATAGAAGGCCACAGTAGCGTCCTCGTTGATGCTGCCGAGACTGGGTTGGCGCTGACAGTATCGCTCGTCGCGTTCATCCATCAGCTTCCTGTTGGCCATCCTTTAAAAATGTATCAAGGGAACAAAGACCATTTAGAAATTGTACAATAATCACTGAGTTTTCGTCGTGAATTACGCGGTCAGGCAGGGCTAGATCTCTGGACTTAGGGAAGTCGGCGCCAGCAACATCACAGTTTACTGTCAACACAACATGTTAAGTCAGAACAAAGTAGTATGATCACTGAAAATAATTTTCGCAGCAGTTCTGTGCTAACGCCAGAATTATGGACAAGCCGCCCCACCATTCTATAGTTCGTTCAAGGTATCTGCTTGATTAGGTGCATTGATTTAGTTGAAACAAAAAACTTAGTAAGATAGAAGCATAAAAGCCGCCTTTCCTGAGCCCCATGCTTAAATGTTTGCTACTTACATCCCCTGAGTGGAAGTCCGCATTTGGTTATCGACTCGGAAATCATACTTTCGACAATATGTCTGCCATATTCATTTCTTCCGACTGCAGGGGTTCATCCGACAATGACTCATTCTGCTAGGTGGCACTGTACGCCATCAATCCGCAGGAAAAGTAAACGTGGTGACTATATGCAACGATATAATGCAGATTTACTTATTGATTAAATGGAACAATTTTAACGTTAATGGCATGTGGTTATACGGACAAGGTTCAACGCTTAAACAATTAGGGTCTAGTAAAAATACACACTTCAGAAATTTGGACGTTACTATTGGATGACATTGCTGAGGGTTGGTTCCGCTGGTACCGTTATCGCTGGAATTATGAACAACATTCAACAATGAGACCGGATTGGTGTTGGCAATTGTCGCGTTCATGGGACACAACGCTGTATGGGCGTTGGTTGCAAGAATACCAAGGGGTGGTTTTATGTCAGCCCAACCAGAAAAATGATTGCTCAATGTCTTAATGGGCAATAGCGTTGATACTAATGGAACATAATCGTAATTGAATTAATGCCTCGCATTAATGATCTCGGTCACCTGTGCGTGCTAGTCATCAAAATATCACTGGTTAGGTAGTTACGATCTGACCTGCTGTGTTGGTGGGCTAATTAAGTAACTTAATTTTCTTTTAAATTATTGGCATGACCTGGGAAGACGAATTCCCGTAATGTAGTCGGTCTTGCTTCAAATCTCAGTGAAAGTAACTATCAGCGTGTTTTAACCCTAAGCCTGGTCGAGACCTTGACATAAACATTAATTTTAGCCCTATCTTGACCCCGACTTCAAAAAATAACCCTCATTTGAGGTAATTTAACGCAAGACCACCTGTATTATGGGGAGCATTCCACGTCTTATCAAACCACAGACAACACTTTTATCTTGAAGATGACTGCAGGCCATTATCAAGTATAAGGTCGACCGCCCAGTTCCGCTACCACAACACTTAATCTAACCCTAACCATAACCATACTATCTCCAAACCTAGCCACAGCCCCAATCTTTAATTTAGGACTAGACTTTTGCAATACGGAGGTTCTACGGTCACGTAGCAACCAAGTATTATATACCTATATATTGAAAAACAAGCATCCCAAGAGATATAATTAGGAAGATAGAATTCTTTGGGAAACAGTAAACTTTATCACGAATGGAAGAGAATATGCGCATCCCAGGTTCTTGTTTAAAAGAAGACGGAGGCACGATCACTGGGACAGTAGATTTATTTGCCTGAGCTTTCGAACTCGAACTGGAGTAGGATCATGAAAATGAAGGATCGGCTGGACGCAGGTGAACAGTCGGGCGTAGTCTATCAAATCCCGTGCTAAAACTGTCCTTGCCACTACACAGGCCAGACAGGGTGACGTCTCAACTCACGAATACCTGAGCACAAACCGGCCGTTCAAAGAGGCGACCCACTATCCCAAGTCGCCACTCACACATTGGAAGAAGACCATGAGTTCGACTTCGCCAACACGCGGATATTGGCGCGAGCCGGCAACAAGACGGGTTGAGAACTGTTGGAAGCGTGGGTGTCGGACACCACCTCTATCAACAGACACATCGATTTACCTGCGTGTTATCACGCGCTCCGCCCACGTAGCAAGGTGGCGCAGCTCACGCCGTCGCGAAGTACAAACGGCGTCCCCACGCCGGGGGACCATCGTGGACCAGGCGGCACAAACTTTACCTAGCCACGGACGTACTCCTCCCCGCAGGCGACAGCGATATAAATGTTCACAAGTTGCTGCACTCAAGCAGTCTCTGATGATGAACTTCAGTTCGAGTTCGAAAGCTCAGGCAAATAAATCTACTGTCCCAGTGATCGTGCCTCCGTCTTCTTTTAGGCAAACTTTATTGTGTAAATTTTTCGAGACTGGTTCCCCAGCTCGTCTTCAGACACTGGGCGTGCAAAAACACTATTTTTAGACCGAGTCCGACAAAGGATTTGATGATTGGTTAAAGTCATCTTCTCGAGATTGGTTAAGTCAGTTTGAATTTGTCCTTAACGATTTTGTATGTGGCATATAGATCGATATGTCAGTTACTGCATACCTCGAAACAGAGGTTGATGGACAACTCCCATTCCTGGATCTTGTACGTCGAAAAAGCGATGGATCACTTAATGCATCATTTTTTCGCAAAGAAGCGTATTCAAAGGTTATCCTACACTTTGAGAGTAACCACCCTGTCTCTCCACAAACGGAGTACAGTCTACAGCCTTCTGAATCGAGCCAAAATCCACTGCTCTGATGAAATAAACTATCATGCAGAAATGAAATGTGTCTACAAACTCTTCTCCCAAAATGGGTATCCGCATGACTTTATACGTACATAAATGAATGAGGCACCAGCAATTCAAGGGAAATGGTATTTCCAATGCTACGGTCGCTCAGGCGCCAAAACGTACCATCTGGCGAACTCTCCCATACGTGAAAAATGTATCCGAACTAGTCGAAAGACAATTCAAAAATACCAGATGCACGTAGCATACCAACCGGCAACTACCTTACGCATACAGCTTGTACTCCCTAAAGACAGGGTTGGCTACTTCGAAAGAAAAGGTGTTGTCTACAAAATCCCAAGTTTTAGTTGTGATGCCGTCTATTGTGGCCAAACTAGGAAATCTGTCTCAACCCGTATAAATGAACAACAGTTAGTGGTAAAGAGACGCGACCATCTATCCCAGGGGGCCATGCACACACTGGACACACATTTGCATGGGAATACACTCGCATTGTTGGGACCTGCCCTATAAGGAAAGGCCACGAATTCCTGGGGGCAATGCACTCAGATGAGGCATACAACAACCGGCGTATCGATCTAGATGCCACATAAAAAATCGTCCAGTACAGATTCAAACTGGCTCAACCAATCCCGTGAAGATGACTTTAACCAATCATAGAATCCTTTGTCAGACTCGGTCTAGAAGTAAATTGCTTTTGCACGCCCATTGTCTGAAGACGAGCGTGGGAACCAGTCTCGAAAATTTACACAGTAAAGTTTACTGTTTCCCAAAGAATACCACCTTCATAAATACACACATGTATGTATATATAAATGTATTAGCATCGAAATTTAAAGTGATCAATAGATTTTTGAAACACAATGCGTTTTTCAGGCTTCTAAGGTCGTTAGGCTTCTGAAATTCGTATTCTCTGAAGCATATCTTGCGTTTGGCTTCATGTGCTCTTGAAAAAGATTCTCTAAATGAAGGTGACCACGAGCAGACCGAAGAAACAGCTTAATCTATCAGTAAATGCTTATGCATACGCCTGCTACAATAACTGACCCAATTGTGAGAAACTCGGAGGGCTGGGTGAGGTTCGAATTCCGGCAGCAGAGGCAAGAATAAAGTACAGCCGACGCTCTAGCTACCTGAGCTATGACGCCCTATTGGGTGTTGTGATTTCAATCATATTTGTGTCAAGTGCCCCCCCCCCAGTACTAAAAAGTGCGTAATCCACCGAATCTGATACGGCAAGATAACAAACAAAACAGGATTACCTAGACACTCAATCTAGAATCCACCAGATTACTTCCAGAGCGTCCTGAGCAGCAGTGCATATTGTTATTAAGAAGTCCGTTTTTCGAGATCCATTTTGGACGACAAATCATACTGGTATTATGTTCAACAGTCGAAAGAGGTGAGTTCTGAATTTAACCAACAAGATTATTACTCACACACTTAGTATGCACATTGTCTTTTCCAATCACTTCCAGTGTTTAAAAATTTTTTCA
>CACRXP010000008.1:2663092-2742166 GCA_902702965.1 Spirometra erinaceieuropaei | reverse complement strand
TGTTCGAACTCCGGCAGCAGAGGCAGGACTTAAGTACAGCCGACGCTCTAGCTACCTGAGCTATGACGCCCTATTGGGTGTTGTGATTTCAATTATATTTGTGTCAAGTGCCCCCCCCCCCCAGTACTAAAAAGTGCGTAATCCACCGAATCTGATACGGCAAGATAACAAACAAAACAGGAATACCTAGACACTCAATCTAGAATCCACCTGATTACTTCCAGAGCGTCCTGAGCAGCAGTGCATTTTGTTATTAAGAAGTCCGTTTTTCGAGATCCATTTTGGACGACAAATCATATTGGTATTATGTTCAACAGTCGAAAGAGGTGAGTTCTGAATTTAACCGACAAGATTATTACTCACACACTTAGTATGCACATTGTCTTTTCCAATCACTTCCAGTGTTTAAAAAATTTTGCAAACTGGGCGATTGCTTTGCAAATGAAAAAAACTAATTCCGCATTTAATTAGCAAATGTTTTGCAAAAAAATATGATAAAGTCTGGTGATTCTCTGTGAAGTAAAATCTCCTTTTTCACGTATTTTTGCCTGAGAAATATCATAATATTTCGTTGCAAAGAGAGATGGAAATGGAATTGTATAATGATTTACCGTACTAACAGCACAGGTATTAGCTAAAATCATGTTGGCGGTTTGTGAATATTAAGCGGTTATTCTGCAGTTGCCGATGAATTTCAGCTCAAATATTCATATCAAACTTCGAAGCGTGCCTGAAAAAGTCTGCTTCGAAAGAGTTACGCCAAGTTCGCGCATTAGTTTCCTCAGAAATTAAACAAGAGAGATGGAAATTCTATTGAACTTGTAGGGTTATTTGGTAAATTCGTCGAGTAGACAGAGCCCAGCTTAGACTTAACAACAAAGTGGGGATGCTTTCGTTGTTCGCTTTTTCATTTCGCTTTGACGCACACTGCTGTACGCTTCGCTCACACCTCGGCTCGGAACACGTCGATCCGAATACGCAACTCAATACAGGCTTTCCTCCCCAATCAATAGCACTTTCTGCAACTAGCCAATTAACTGTATTGGTTGGGCAATAAGAAACATGGTTAAAACCAATGAGAGGCCTTTTAGACATATTCTTTAGTCTGATATTTTGATATGTGTAAACACGTGCGCTCGGAAGGAAATCAGTCGGGTAGAAACCATTCCTGAAGTCGCATCAACTCGAACCTGGTGATGATAGACAGAGCTGGAAAAAATAAGTTCCTAAATGTGTACTGAGTGGTCTAACTCAGTAAATGCATGCAATTTTGCGAAAACTTCCTCATAACTCTGCGACTGTCACAAGTACACCAATTAAAGCTGTCAGTAAAATCAAAGCACAAAAAAATATTGAAAGCAATCTTTTGCCGGTCAGAATTGACAACTTTTAAGGAAATGCGGAAACGTCTCATACACAAAGATTGATGTCAGTCCATTTGCAGAATTACATGAAGTAGGTCCATGCTCACCATTGAATAAACAAAATGTTCTAGGCAAAGTGACATTTGGAAACCCATTTCAGATAATATTCTTGTTAAGGATCCTCGGAGGATAGTGCAGTGTGCAGTGTCAAAGCCGCTTATCTTCCGCTCTACAAAATGATATGGCAAGACTTCCGCGTATTCTTTTTGTTTTAATGTATGGTACCGGATGTGTGTGACTACGGCAAGGATAATTCGGACTGATTTCATGGGTATAGACTTCGCAGAAGCAAAGGTCACATGTCGATAGACTGGTTAGCGGCTAAGAAATAAGAGTATCATTAGAACATTTTTTCTTTTTATAAAATTAATGTAAGCTTCCTGAGGACGGGGCTGTTGGCTGAGACCCGAACCGCCCTTGAAAGGCTGGTCGCTAACATTCCGTTCTTCAGAATGATATTACGAGACCCTGAGTTTTAATACATGGTACCGGCTATGGGTGACTATGGTGAAGATAATTCGGATTGATGTCATGGGTATGGACGTTGCAGAAGCAAACGTTCTCAGTAGCTAAGAAATAAGGGTATCATTATAACATTTTTATTTTGCAAAATTCACTGGGCATGATCTTATTTCGTAGCTGTACCTGTTAGGGGTTAAGGCTAGGGGTTAGGGTTAGGGGTTAAGGGTTATGGTCAGGGGTTAGGGTTAGGAGCTAGGCTGGGGCTTGTTTACTGCAGGTACGTTTACGAAATAAGATCCGAACAGTTACTATATGCCTTCTGGCGACGGGGTAGCCGACTGAGACCCGAAACCCCCTTGAAAATCTGAGGAATACTTTGTGCTTCTGCCTTATTCTCAGCCAATTGCTTACTTGCAGTTGTTCAAACTTTCAAAATAAAACACTTCATGAAGACTTTTGCCAGCTGAATGAGTCCTCGCAAACTTTTTCTTCTGCAGATGACGGTAGACTCACCCAAACCCGAAACCTAATCCTCCGAAAAGGCCTGTGATTAATATTCTCCTGGTCAATTAGGCAAAACCTCTTCTAAGTCGGTAATTTAAAAGAAGTGTTTTGTGGGACAGTTTTCAGACGACTGTACACATTTTCCATATATTCCCAAAGGAAAGTCACAGAGAAAATAAAAATATTCTGTTCATTTATGCATTTTCCCAATATATATATCGACCCTTTTCCCATCGTAGACAGCAGACGATTCCACTTGCCAGCACTTTAGTACCTACTCGTTATTTCACTTTACGTTAGGCCAGTTTATTTGGATGCAAACGCGCCTGTGGGCCACGCAAATACCAAAATATTTAACATTCGACCAGAGTGGCATCGACAGTATTCCAAACTGAACAACACTAAAAACTTTCTATCATCTACCCACAGGTTTGATTAAGCATCTCGCAGAGGATATTTCCGTCGTTGTTTTTTGGAATATTTTGAGAGGCATGTTAATTGCGGTCAGTTTAAAAAATTGCCCGTAGATTTTACCGTTATTTCTCGGAGCTCTTAAAAAACGGATACAGAAACAAGAAATTCTGAAGGAGAAAGAGAAGGAGAAGAAGAAGAAGAAGAAGAAGAAGAAGAAGAAGAAGAAAAAGAAGAAGAGGAAGGAGAGGAAGGAATAAATTTTAATTTTCTGGCAGTAGCTTGATCACTCACGCCCTGCCTTGTTTGACTAACACAGAGAGAACAGTCAAGTTTGAAGTTGACTAGGGGATAACAATCGGGAAAGGGCACCCAAAAGATACCACTGGCCAAAGAAGCGACCTTATCGCAACTGTCCTAAGCTATGCAACCATGGACTGAGCCGCACACTGGCGGCTGCGGTAACTCCTGACCTCTGGAAGTAATGATAAAAATTGATACTCCAAGTGCTCGGTCAACGGCGATCGTATTGCAATTGTCCGTAGGTAAGCTACTATAGAATAATCTGCATAGGGACTACTGCGGTCGCTTGTCAGCAGTGGAAGCTTATATTAAGGTTGTTTAACGTAGGGTGGGTCTACGGCGATCGTTTCTCAACTGTCTTAAGGTATGCTAGGGTAGATTTAGCCGCAAACCCACTACTGCTGTCACTCTTCAGCCGTGTAAGCCTAGGTCAAGGTTGATTAACCATGACTCGGTCTGCAGCGGTGGCATCTCAACTGTTGGAGACTATGGTAATCTAAGTGAGGCAACATGTGCACTGCAGATCAGATAAAATTGAGCTCGGATGAAGCAACAAATATTTAGGGCCATAATCTACTCAAATGGGTATAGCAGGTATTATTTGTAGGCAAGAGATATTTGGGTGGCCTCTCCAGATTGTTACCTGAAAAGCAGTGTATTAAAAAGACGACATCCGGCCGAGTCCGAAATATTATAGGATTATGCCGCAAGATAATCAGTATTACAACGCCACCTAAGCAATCCTTCATATTCGAAAACGAATTTCAGAATTTCAGTCAACATTTCATGAGATCGGTCACTCACTGTATATAGGGTATTCACCGTCTTCCCGAGGGTTTTGGCTGGCTTAAGGGACGGTCTAACGGCCTGCTAGGCCCGGTGTCGCGAGCTGTTAGATTATCGATCTGTTGACTACTATGTCACCAAGTATGAGGGCTCTGGTGCGGATCACCAGAACAACATGCAACGCCCATATTTTGTCCCGTAATCCGGCCAGAATCAGGCGGACAACGCAAGCACACGTGATTTCAAGTGCTCCCTATCGCAACCGAATGGGCGTGCCCACGTGCAATTTTCAATTCCGAACCACATAAACCCGATTACTGCTTTTAATCGCGGACTAATCAGGGAAAGGAGAACCAAGCCCTATCGTCGCAGTCTTTGTCGGTGTAAGTTTGTTAACTTGACGCAGGTTATCGCGCATGTCCAGTTATTCTTCACGCTATAAGCCGGAAGTGGGAAACATAAAACTGGCAGTAAGGTGACTGTCTCCATGCTCCAGCACTTCAACGACCTGAGAGAATTTCATGACCAGCAGTCTTTACTTTATCCTGCATGGCTACTCACGACAAGACTTTGAACATGGGGCTAAAACGTCAATATCATGCGCTCACGGAACGCAGTACCCATTTCCAAATGCCCTCTCTCAAGGAGATATACTCTAAAATACGCCTGATATAGGAACTCGCCCCAGCGTCATTCGTGTTTCGAAAAATTGGATATACTTTGCATTTAGCAGGTGTTATGATCTGAAAGCAAGATGGAACAGAAAGAGAGCCGGTTCGGCGACCAAGCACCCTATTGACCGCCTGCGAACACAAGGGGTTTCAACTCGTCAGAAAGACGCCTTATTTATGTTTCCCCCTGTGCGTACTGAAACATTGGGGCCAATGGCGTGCCTGCCGTTGAGAGCGTTCTAGAACCTTCTAGAATTCATGTGGAGCGTATGCATACTCGACTCTTGTCCGCAATACCAACGCGGCAGAGGAGGAGAACACGAGCAGCCACGATAAAGTGTATTAGGAACTGCAAGTCAAGTCTAACTGGGAAAGTAACTCGTATTTATAACATCCTACTGGGGTTCGCCTTCATTCGGCCCAATGAACTTCGGGAAGAACATTCTAGACGAGCTGAGCGATAATTCGAATACACGGATCGATCAGGCTCGAGGGGAGCAGCCAATGGCGAGGCACCAAGATCACGCTGGCAGTGCGATAGAGGACAACGCATGTGGCCTCCAGTGATTGGCTGGTTCTTGTTTTCGGGAGTGTGGCACTCCCAGCAAAGCAAGGGTGCGTAAATTTACCTCGCATTATTTTCGGTGCACTATTTCACCAACGTACTATTTTGCCTGGAAGCGGCGAGAAGATGCGCGCCCTAGAAATATCATCTGGTAAAAGCTTATTATAAGTGTGCACCCATTGGGTTTACTTCACTGGAGAGTTCCGGCTGATTTTCAGGTCCATCTTCAAAGACGTCAAAATCAACAAAAAAACAGTTCATCCAGTGAACCAGCCAATCAACGCAACCCATAATGTCTGACTTGTAGTCATTCAAAGTTTCTGCCAGTATTTAAAATGTCGTTACAGGTCAATTGCGTTTTGAGACCTATTTCAAACAAAGCTAGCTCATAATCAAAGAAAATTCTCCGTGAATTTTAGAGACGCCCAAAGTGCAACTCAAGACAGTCTGCAAATGCAACAGACGTTGCAACCATCTTCCCGGAAAGCAGTTCCACGAAATTTAATTGAAAGTGGAAGTAATCAGTTCTGATTAACATATGACTCCCAAAAACAATTGTAAATCCTTGGTCATCGGTGAAAAAGATAACTACTCAAAATATCCCATATTTAAAGTCCCACGTCTATGGCCATTACCAATTTATTATAGGTTCCTTTTCATGGTTGAGCTCCGATTTAAAGCCTTCTAGATCACTAATCGAGAGATGCAGTCAGTGCCGACGAAGGAGCATTTAACTGGCATTTCTTGTTCGCCTGCTCAGTGCTCCGAATAAAAAAACGGAAACCTCATTTTCCGTCCCGCAACTAGGACAAATCAACGACGCCATTCCCAGGTGATATGATCATCTTGCTGCACGAGAACAGTAAGATGCTGCTAGAGAGAGGGGGAGAGAGATTAAAAAGAGATTTGACTGGACAGGATGCTTTTTGAGGAATTCTAAATCCACCAAAACATGTAAGATATGGGCTAGGCGGTAAAGAGTAAAGCGAGCAACCGGATAATCTGTTATGGCATAAATATCTGTCTTTTAGGAAGATTGCTCAAATGGAACAAATTTAAATGCGGCTCCGAGGTAAATATATCGGTAGGAATACGCCTTTAAAAGCCAGCTGTGTCAGGCCGTTATTCACAAATAAGTGCGGTCACCAAAAAACTCCCGGACAGCCGTCGCACGACTTATTGACCAAAAGAGCCTACTGAATAGGACTTCCGCGGGGCCCTAAGACTGTCGTTCCCGTTTAAATGAGTGAGCAAATACGCAGACTCGTGTGCTTTTATCTAGACCACGAAGACTTGAATTTTAGTTACCCTCTGGGTTAGACTCTCCCTGCAATGAGCGTTCAGACCTCACTGTAGCACGTAAATGTGGCACTCCAACAGAAATCTGATCTCATCGCTGAATGCCATTCGTAACGCCCGTGAGAACGGTACATGCAAAAACGAAATCACAATAATTTCGCCCCACACTAGTGCGCATATTTTCAAACTGTGCATTTCCTACTAAGTTCTAAATCCTTTAGGCACTGAACGCTTCCTAAATACTCGTGCGTCATTTTGATTAATCCTAAAGGTACACCTCCATTATATTGTCGTATAGAGCTACAACGATCTCTTTTTGTGACTTTATTGCGTACATTGTCATAAAAATGAGTTAGGGTTAAAGTTAGGCCACGAGACTAGTAACCCTCGCTAGAATTCAGCACAGGGCCTCGTGGTATGTGGGGGAGTACACATTCCCCTGTCCGACCCAACAATTCCGCATACTTCAAGCCAACTGTATGCATCATCGTGCTAGTGATTCTCGACAATCCAGGTTTCCTTTTCGGCGAGAAAGAAAGAGTGGAAAAACAGTTGTGAAGTTTGACCCACCTGAGAGTTGTTATCTGGGTCAGAAGTTGTTCGTACTCCTCCTCGAGTTCATTGTGAAGTCCGCTCGACTTGGTCAACCGCTTCCTCCTCTCTTCTTCCAGCGTCTTTTGCAGTGTCGCCATGTCGGAAGTCTTCTCCTCAAGGTTGAGCTTTGCAAGGAGAAAGATCCTGCTAGAAGTCCCCTCCATACACACTCTGAAGACTGTCTCGTTCAACAGAACATGGATTTTGAATTACAGGCAGCTGACTACATAATCCATAAGTTGACGACTGAGAAATCTGGGACTGTTAGGTAATCTATCAGACTACACATGCGGGAACGGGGTCTTCACCAATCAAGAGACATTGACAGCGTTCCGCCTGCGTAACAAACAGTATGCGCGGGAATTGCTAGGTAGCGGAATACCATGCGGTTGGCCAATCAGAAGTGTGCAAGGCATTCGGCGAAAAAACTGGCTGGCAAAGGTGAGGACGCTACTCGCCAGTTAGAGAGTTTCAGTTACAACGATCGGAAAGCAGAAAGAGAATAGGGAAAGACGCAGTGGAGACAATGTAGGAAGTTAGTAATTTTGATTTCAAACATCACCCCTGGTCTGATCGTCACTTTTTTCCTTACTCTAGGCTGTACTCTTTTTGGCACTGAATACATTCTCGACCGACAGTCTTTTACCAAACCCCTTCCAGTCCTCGAGCAGAATTTATTTTTTTCATATTTAAGTGGAGAGGCTTATTAACATACATTGGTAACAGATTTTCCAGCGTTTTCCAAGAGCCGGTTCTGTACTTAGAAGCTTTTAGCTTAGGGGAATGGGAGGAGGCGTTAGTGAGTTTGTAAAAGAGACCGTCCCTAGCCCAGAAAGATACAAAACACTAGAGTCGCAGAGCACCGCGGATATTTAAAGATAGAAAAAAAATCGAACTATCGAGGGTAAAAAGAAGTCTATTTAGGTCACTTCGACGTTCAGCTGACCATCTAAAATTATTCACTACTTAAACGGAACGGCACAGTCAAAGATCGAACTCATAAAATATTAGTGAAAAGTCTGAAACATATTCGAAACTGAGTTTAGAGTAGTTTTTAGGATTACCGGGTTCATGGAATACAATGAGACCTCGGAGGACTGGTTCCAGAGGAAGGACTGGCTATATTTCGGTGTATTCAAACCACGGACTTTAATCGTAATTCCGAGAAAAAGTAATTTTTTGCAAGCATATGGTTAGTGACCGATCTTATGAAGATCTGAAATGCGTTTTCGATTGGGAATGATTACTTAGACGGGGTTGCAATAGTGATAATTATGTGGCATAACCCCACACTATTTCGCACTTGGCAGTACGTTAGCCTTTGAATGTACCAATTTTCGACCTCCTGTAAAAACCGCGCCAGGTAAAAGATGACCACTTGTTCGGTACGTGCTTTTATCTTGATTTTCGACACCCTTGTGAACTCAAATATCTTTTATGCAGGACATGTAAAATATTATTTTTTATCCAACCCATTTGGTAGCATATTGCTCTTTCTTTAAATTTCATACTCAAAGAAATAATGCTTTTTGATCTTAAAAAGCATTTTTCGGATTTTAATGACCGTGAAATATCAATGCATACAGCATCGTACCTGCCCTTTCGTTGACGCTCCTCAAGAAGTATACAAAACAGTCCGCACCATTGCAGAATTCTAGAAGCTTTGAATGATATCTTCTTAAAGGCATAGAGGAATAAATGATTTTTCTGATGTGACCTGTATACGCCCCGTAGCTTGAAATCACTAAACGCCAATGCAGCGGCTGAACATGCCCACAATTTATCGCTAATCGGAAAAAAATTCTCCAAACATAGATATATCTCTCTTCGGGGAAACAATGCGTAGACGGCGCGACTTGCTAACAAATGTGCAGCAAAAGTATGCTTTCAGCATGTTTTCCATAACCTATATTCGAGTTTGCAAGGACGCCGAAAATCAAATGAAAAAACACGTACCGATCAAGTGGTCATCTTTTATCGGGCACGGTTTTTACAGGACGTCGGAAACTGGTCATTCAAAGGCTAGGATACTGCAAATTCCGAAATAATATGGGAGTATGCTACATAGTGAACACTATTTCAACCCCGTCCGGGTAATCATTCTTAATCGAAAACGCATTTCAGATCTTCATAAGATCTGTCACTGATCGTATGTTTGACAAAAAATTACTTTTTTTGGAATTACGATTGAAAAAGGCGATATTTCAGAATTCCGTTGTCTGACTACACCGAAATGCAACCAATCCTTCCCCTGAAACCAGTCCTTCGAGGCCTCATTGTGTTCCATGAACGCGGTAACCCCGAACCAAATTCAGTGACAAATGCTACCTGTGAGATCGGTACCAGCAGAACTAACGCTCAGTATTGTCATCCAAAGTAACGCACACGTTTCCAATCCGCGAGATTTTTGCTAAATGTTGAATTGTTTAAGTATTGAACTTTGACCGTACAACCCCTCGTTATTACTCTTAACTACCGGGCCATATAAGTCAGTAAGTAAATCGCTAGTATGTTCTATATAACCTTACGCCGTTTTATTACCCCTGACAGAAAGGCAAGTTCGTGAGGACCCTTTTTAGTCTACCTCTGCTTTTAGCAGCGATTCCTCCAGGGCTTCTTTGCTCCCTGTAAGTTCACTGATTGCGTCACGGGTCTCAGTTAAACGGGTGTTCAGTTTTGCCACCTCATCCAACACCTGTTACAATGGTAGAGGCTGAATTCGGAAAGGGTTACCGCTGCCTGCTTGCTTTCCAGCTCCGATAACTGTTTTTCCTTTTCTTCGATCCGGCCACGAAGCGACTCGATTTTACTGCGCCCTTTTTGCTGCACCTGATCAAAAAGGCAAAAAAATGGCATGTCAGTAATAAGCAGGACATAAACAGTGCTTAAAATCGATGGCTGTGGTGTATGCCTGCAAGTGGTTCGAGTGGGTCCGCCGGTCAGTCCGACAAACAAGGCGGTTGAAAAGTATCGGGCAAAGTGCAGTACGTGACCTGACTCAAAAAGCTTGGTGACAGAAACTGATATTAGAATTTTCGAACGCCCTAGCCTCCTCAAGTAACTGTCTTCTTATGCAGAAAATATTTCCACGCAATTTTATCTAGCGATTAGTCAGTAAATTCGAGCAAAAATGGGCGGTACGTTATATTCGACCTCTTTCCTATACTAATACCTGTCCTAAAGCCTAAGCCTCTTCTCCTCCTTTGATGAAGACTGCTTCGCCAAGGTCTTTCAAACCTTCGTGCGACCGCATCTGGAGTTTGCTATCCAAGCATGGAGACCCTGGACCGCTAAAGACTTCGGCATACTTGAAAAAGTCCAACGGCGAGCAACGAAACTTGTTTCTGGGCAGTGGTCACTACCCTACGAAACACGATTAGCTAATATTGCCCTCTTTCCTTTGAGTTACAGACAGCAACGTGGGGACCTGATACAAGCTTTCCGCATCGTGCGCAATCAGGGCTGCTGCCTCGCATCAGGAGACTTCTTCGAGTTGGCGACCACGACTAACCTGAGAGGCCATCCACTCAAACTGCCTGTGACTGGTGCCCGGCTAGACACACAAAAGTTCTTCTTCTCCAACAGAGTGGTTGCAGCTTGGAATGTCTTGCCTGAGGATGTTGTTATGTCTGGATCCGTAGATACTTTTAAACGGAGGCTAGATCACCATTGGAGCGCGAAGCACAATAACGGCGGTCTACCGCCAGCTTGATAGCCAACATTGACAAATTAGTGTTACGGCAATGCTACTACCAACATTTAAGTAACATATATGTGTGTAATTTACTAATTTGGACCACGTCGCACACCGCTGCTCGCATTCACCACGATGCCTGCAGACTAAACAATTTTACTTCTTCCCGTATCTTAAGTGTGCTTCAAGTGTCCGCTGTATCTGACCAACAAAGAAAGTTAATGTGCCTCTAAATTCTGTTAATGCATGACATTCTGTGTTCATCTGTAAAGTTCTTGCTATTCCCCTCGCATTTCTTTCCCGTTACTTCCTTTCCATTTCCTCCATATATATCGTCTGCATGTAACCAATAGGGATTTCAAAGGTACACACCTACTTTCCCTGAAATATACTGATACTGATATTAAGAGAGTAACCTGCTCTCAACAATTTTATCAACTAGGCTTCCGGCACTTGGACATTGATTTTTGTCTGATGTTAACCATGGGCATCGGGTCGTGAACTCACAGGTTATTTTTTGGACAATCAAAGGTTTTACCGAGTTTGAGAAGACAGTTTATTAGGTTTGTGCGATTTCATGCTGTTAAGTGCACATGGATCAAAAAGGGCAACTAGGAACGTCTACTGCGGTAACTTCGGTGCCCTAAAATGCATAAGTAACAAAAATCGGTGAAAAATGGTGTTTGACAGTTTTAAAACGACCGATATATATATATATATCGGTTAAAATGCCAGAAATGGCCATTCCGGTCTCCCTTCTCCTTGTCGGTATCATCTCATCTACTTCCACTATCAGTCGCTGTGCGACTGCCTGCGAGGGTTCTAGTATGTGTCCCAAAGCACAACGGAACAAGCATGTTCCGTAACCTGATCGGTGAGAGCCCATCGATTAGAAACGAGCGTGTGCGATAACAACACATATTAGTATTAATTCTATTATTCTGCTCATGAAACGTCCACAACTCAATAATTTTCAAGTCATTGATCCTACTATTATTCAGATGAGGTCTTTAGCGTTACCTGTTTATATTTTGTAGAAGACCTAACAGTACACCTCTGAATTTTGGAGATTCAATATGGGAAACTTAACTGGACGGTTTTGCAACTTTATCAGGTCACCCAAAAGTACTAGAGCAAGATATTCTGAGCGCAAGCTTGGAATAAAAGACTTAGTAAGGTTTCAGGAACAACACTTGAAAACTTTGATCAGGCATTTATACCTCGGCAGCAACAAGATCACACTCCTGCTTAATCTTCGATTCCATTTCCTCGTAGAGATCATGGATCTGACGTTCTTGAGAGGCTTTTTGTCTAAAATGAAAAGTTAAAATATCACTTAGGTTACGGAAAACGACTTTACGCCTATTTAGTCACGGCCGAAGTAGAGGTGGCTGACGTTTTATTAGTTTTAAAGTTGCAAAAAATTGGAAAGACTGTTTGTTGAAAATACGTCTGCTTTCGGTAATTATTATTGGGGAATGCACATTTATACTTCTACTGTAATAATTAATAAAAATACGAGAGTATTTAGAAAATTATGTCGTAACAAGGTTAAGGAAAATTGAAAAACAAAATTCCTGGCCACGAAACAATCAGTGAGCTCATTGTTTCCAATCAACAGTACATAGGAATTCCGGTGAACGCCCTCAAGGAATTGTAATTGAGATGTACCATTGACGTGCAGTTTCTACTTGACAATAATCTGTACAGACAGATGGACGGAGTAACAATGGGCTCACCCATTGGTCCGCTTTTGGCAGTTATATTCATGGGAAAAACAGAAACTTTTCAACTTCGACACTAGATCGACGGTGTGAGATACTATGGGCGCTTCGTGAATGATATATTCGCTACTGTACCTGAACAAAACGATGTCTCAGTTCTGCTGAAGAAGAACAGTCCGGTTCACTTCCTTTTCTGAACGCGCTTCTGAGTAGAAGGAGTGATGGTAGTATTCGACGTGGCATCTATCGTAAAAAAGACGTCATCGGGGCACTACACTAATGTTGGAAGTTTCTCACCGCTAAACTTGAATCACACTATGGCTCGCTGTCTGACACAAAGGGTTGTCCGACTGAGAGCATACAGAGGAAGCCTAAAATTGTCGAAAGTATCTTTTGCCATAACCGGTAAACCAATGGTAGGTAGATCCATCTATCGAAAGCCCACCTGGAAAGGACAATACATGCACTTCCTCAGTTTCGTTCCAGTTCAAAGATTACGGAACTTGGTTTTGCGCCTGTTCAACAGAGCCAGCAGAATCCGCTCCTCAGATACGATCGATGTCGAGCTTACTTTCCTAAAGAACGTTTTCTTGCAAACGGGTATCCGGAGAAATTCCTCGATAAATATCGCCATCCAAGACAAGGAACTCCTGATGGAATATCTGTACCAAAAAAGTCAGTGAACATCCACCCCCCCCCCCCTTCAAGGGTGATAACGTGTCAAACGGGATCAAGCGACGACTTCGGTGCACAATCGAATGGACGCATGCCGCCTCAAAATTGTTGTTCATAAGCACCACAACGGCCATCCCAGTTAGACCAGCTAAAGACATTTAGCCTACGCACGCTACATCAAACTGTATTTATGGATTTACTTGTAGTTGCGGATGCAAGTACATTGGGCGCACGCAAAGGTAGTTGGCAGCTCGATCAGCTGAACACATGTCGAAGTGGCTGCTTAAGGCGGAAAATAAGGTACCCAGGAGCTCAATCACAAAGCACATAGTGGACACGGGCCATATGGTGGACCCAATGGTTACATTCAAGGTCCTGTTTCGGGCGACGAACGGGCGTCCCTTGCGCTTTGCAGAGACTGCTGTAATACGGAGGAGGAAACCAGAGCTCTGTAAGTAGTTGGACCACGTGATGAACCTGGTAAGGATCGATTATGGACGAAATCCTGTTCCCATATGCGCCCTCTCATTTCGTCCCCACCCCCCCCCCTCCGCCTCCCTGGCATGACTGAATGCTGCCCGCGTGTTGCACTCTAAATCACGTCGGACAAGTTCGCACTGTGGTCCTAACTCTCATACTTGAATGACTTCTTTTCCCCTCCCTCCCTCGCCATATGCACCCGCATACTGGACCCATGTTTCAGGTTACCTATCACGTTTTACCTCTGTAGGTCTGTCGCTGATTGAACAGTTTGCCTTGTCATATAACTATGCAATGACCGTAAGCAGCTGAATGAGAGGTCTCGAAATTTATTACGTCAGTAAATATTGCATGTTTTATCGCCTTTGCCTTATTCACCTTATTTATTTCAGTGACAACATAAATTTGCAGACCTAAAAAGAATTTGTCTGAAGCAGGCACATGCTCGCCAAGTTGTCTCTTGGCACTTTTTCTGGTTATCGGACGGAATCGGACATTCATAGAAAAAACTAAAATACAGGTACGGGAAGTAATTATGCGGGATGAGCACTTTCCGTAACTTGATCGGTGAGCGTCCATGTACCACAATGCACTGTAGGTGGGCTAACTGAAATGTCAGTCGAAATTTCGGATTTCGTTTTCGTTTCGAAAAGATTAATTAAGGAGAGCTGTAAAACTAATCGTATTGCAGCATAAATCTATAATAATTCAGTTACCTCAAGATGCCGGCTTTCGAACGAACTTCTCATTGACGCATGCAGAAACCACACTTGTTAAAAAAATGACTTCTTTAGTAGCATGCATTTTTCTCATTGATTTTCGATTCGCTTAAGAATTCAATTATATTTCATGGAAAAGATACATAAAAATATTAATTCTTCCAATCATTCGGTAGAAAATCACGTATTCCTTCAATTTTATACTCAAAGGAGGGTATTATTCGGTTTCCAAAAACGTTTCCCATTCCCGAATAATTTTGAACCCGCTCTGCCGTATACTTTCCGTGTACGGAAAACCATGCATTTCTCTACGGTATTAAGAGGTGACCATATGGGGTTCATAAAATTAAGCAGTGGATTTGAGCCGCATTGTTAACTTTACAAGCCACATTGGTAAATGCGGAAACATGGTGTTTTTTCAATGGCCATTTCATGGTATTAGAAAATCGCACAATTACAAACTTTTTAAAACCGCATTTTACCCTTCCTTTCAGTATAAAATTGGAAATAGACGTAATTTTTTACTGAATGAGCAAAAGAATGATTATTTTTATTCATGTTTTCTATGAAATATAATGGACTTTTTATGGGCATCAAAAATCAATGATAAAAATGCATTCTACTTAAGCAGTCATTTTTTGCAGAGCATATTCTTCCATGCAATCGGAACGGAGTTCATTCGAAAGCCTACACCTTGAGGTAATTGAAATAGTATATAATTATACTGCAGGATGACTAGTTTTACAACCCTCCTTAATTAATCTTTTCGAAACGGGAACTCATTTCGAAGTTTCGGCTGACATTTCATGAGTTAGCCCACCTACCGTACAGTATAGTTTTAGATGATTTTTTGTTACTTCGCACTTTGTCCCTTCTGATAGAACGCCTTCGCTGCGTTCTTTTTAGAGTAAATTATTAGAAAATAAAGAGTAACATCCCCTTTTAAAATACAAGCCGGTGAAATGCAGTTATGGTTGCCCCTTGAATATCGCGTGAACTTTCCTACTTGCTATGTTTTGGCAAATAGGTATACTTAAAAAATTGTGACATCTAGGCGACAGCACAGAGCGGACCGTAAGATGCTGAAAGCGTTGTTATGCCGCGTTGAATAAACACCGGTTAGGGTAGGGTTAGGGTCAGACAAGGATTGGGATAAGGGTTATGGTATGGGTTAAAATTGGGATAGGCACTAAGACTTAATTTGAAATTAGGGTTAAGGCTGCCTGACCCCATTCTTTACCGGTATTGAGTGAAACGGGGACACGATTGGGCTTCGCGTAGCCTACTTTCTATTTTGCATCATCGCATATGGACCATAAATACTTAAATATACTTCTCTACCCAAACAAAATAAGTAACAAAACGCGCAAACTTTTAATTAGATGACTAAAACTGTCACGTTAAAGTGCGTTACGCATTCCTTTAGCGGCATCTGCCTAGGTATCCAATTGAGTACTTGAATTCGACTAGTCCGGATTCGCAAACAGTCATGGCTTAGATGGTGACCAAATGGCGAGAGAGATTCGTCCCGCTCAGGACTGTGGATTGCGCTACGATGGTCCCTTCTTGACGAAGTCTCACTCCTCTGGGATGGGGGGAAGCAAACGTGACTCCAACCTTGTCCGCCACTGCAGCCGCTCTTTTTTCCGCTCATCTAGATCTTGCCTTGACGTAGAATATGGTTGGTGCAGAAAAGGAGGCCAAAGTAAATGTTGCGAAGGTCACTATTTGGGCAGTCTGTAATGACCAATCTGCATGCGGTCTCATATCCGCGCAATTTTCGAAACCTACTTATGAGGAGTCTAATGAGGATCGAGACAGGTCTTCTTAGCATACTTGTTTTCATTGAGCCTGCGTACCAAGTTATTTGAACTTTTACGCCGCGAACTTTCAGACTTCGTTCCAAAATGATCACGGAGTATCGAACTTGTCTAATAATTAATAGTGGTGAATTTCAGGGAGTCACAAATTTCCGCAAAATAAATATATGAAAATATTCCAAATCAAATATTATTATGAAAATTAATTAACGTCCCAACCATGCTAACAAAAACAACTGGACGTAATGCGATTTCATGGGTCTGGGACAAGACGATATAAACATTCCAGATTATATTCACTATTAGTAGGAACCGGAGACCCATTTGAACGGGCTTATTGTCTAGCATGCTATTCAGAAAGATCCTCAAGGTTTCGTAACTATCTCTTACTCTAAATTTCCAAATAAACAACATTTACACTTACGTTCTATCAGGAAAGTGTCCCAATTACTTATATGATAGAAATGTCCATCCTAGTCTCCTTTGCCTTCATAGGTATTCTCTCACTCTCTACATCATTCCCGATTACTGTGCGAATGTGAGCAAGGATTAAGGATGGGTGCCCAAAGCGTACCGGGACGAGCACATCCCCAACTTCAATTAAATCTGAGAGCCCTTCATGACACTCTAGTAGTTGTTCCGCTTGAGAAATCAGGACACCATTTAGAGAAAAAGGAAACTCCTACAAAGAGAAGATAGTTGAATGTAGGGAACAGGCGGGCCCGAACTAAATTTTAGGAGGACACCCAAATCCCAGCACTAAAGCTAGTCCTATCCCTGACCTGAATAACTTTAAACATCATAACACTGACGCTGATACTTATAACCCTACCTACCCTGGAATTTAGGGCGAGGTCACCTGTAGTGCCAGTAGTTCATATTTCCGAGCAACACTCGAAAAAAATCTTGATCACTGGGTGTAATCACGCTGTCGGTCTTCTAAATTCGCTTACAAGTTGATGCTATTAACAATTGTCGCTATATGTGTGCTTCCTCCTAACCTGTTAGATAAATCAACTGTAGAGGAGGCCTTGATTTGGATCACACTTGACAAAAAGAACTTAGAAGACAAAGAGGTACCCCACAAATGCAGAAGAAGTTAGATTTTGCGCTTACTAAATACACAGACTGATCCACCATAGAAAAATGGACTTTCGGGTTCTCACTTGAACCCCTCATCAGAGATAGTGTCTCTGACGATGGGTTCGAGTGTGAATCCGAAACGTCAGGTGAATAAAGCCCTTGTTCCAGCAATCGCTTTTTATTTTTTTATTCTTCTTCTTCTTCCAGTCAACTAGTTCCAGGAACTCCTATCTTCGCTTGTATCGACAAACGACTTTCCTCTCGCTAAGAGACTTGGTAGTTAATAGGTGTCTGGCAAATTTTTAATAATTGATTTCGACCCAACTGTGAAAACTCGGCGCCTTGGTGAGATTCAACCCCATGAGAGCAGGGAGAAGATTTCGGTACAGCCACCAAGGCGCCGAGTTTTTCACAGTTTGGTCGAAATGAATTATTCAACATCAGCCAAAACATCTGTTAACTACGTGAGCCTGGTAACCATCTGGCGGATACTCAATGGATTACTTAGGAACTCCTGCTGGAAGTCAGCTTACTGTAGCATATTTGGTGGATTCCAGACGTTGCAGTAGGTTGAACGGGTAACTTGACCCAAATGCGATAAAACTCACGGCTCCCGACGGGATCTCGTAGCTCAAGCAGCAAGAGCATTGGTCCTCTCATTGCTGTCGTAAGTTCGAATCCCACCGATAAGCCGGGTTTTTTTTACAGCTGGGTAAAAAAGGACTACTAAAGATCTGCCAAAACACTTATTAATTGCCGATTGTGTCTACAACATCCTACGCTACAACTTAACAGTGGGTTATACTGGCTAAAAGTAGGTACCAGGTTATGGGTAGAATTAAGACATCTAAAACATGCTTGCATTTGCAGCTTAGTATCAGTTGGTGGGTATACATAAAAAAAGCGGACGGATCACTGACATCGACCAGGGGTTCAAAAACGGCTCAGGGACACTCACGCTTCTATCTGAAGCTGTAAAGCCTGTACTTCAGCCTCTCGCATCTGAATGGCCTGTTCGATGGCGACCATCAGTTTGGCCACATCATCTATCAGCTGCGGCGCCTGTTCCTCAACGGTTGACACGAACGTCCTACAAAGGTAAAAAGACAGTATGTGAGGCAGGTACTGAAGGGATGAAGAAATTCTTCCCATGGAGTCAACTTTTTGACGAAAAGGATGAAACTCAGCCGCTTGATCTAAATGAACATCATCAAAGGCTATTACTTTGGACGCTGTGGTTTTTTAAAAGATAATTTGACGAGCAAACTTAAGCTTTAGAGAAATCCTCATCAGGCCTATACAATTCTAATGCAATCAAAGTGATTAAACAGAAAATGTGGGCAAGCAGAAGTTTTCTGTAGCTGGGGTTTGAGGGGAGGAGTGTCTGGGTGGGTGAGATGAAAAACAAAATTACCGTCAGTGTCAGGGGGGGAGAAGGGGATGGCGGGCACTGGGACGGGTGGCTGGCATGGTGGCATTGAAACATGGTAACTGTGGGGCCTGTACGATGCTCTTTTGTGCGCATAAAACTGGTTTATATGTCCTGATTGCAGCCGCCTCTGCCGTTGCCAACAGACGCTGTCCAAGTGATTTTGGATAACTTGACGGGACTTTCTAAATCACTCGGAATGCCTGTCCGGCATCTACACAGTGATCTGTGTCTACCATGCGTGCGAGGATAGAGCTGTTGGCGTTCTTTATTTGACCCTTTCCTAACCATTCAGGAAAGTGTTCTTTTATTCCTTTGGACAAACGCCGACGCGTGCGACCAATATATTCTGCCCCACAGGAGCAGGTGAAGGAGTAAATACACATAAAAGTGGTCTCGGCTGGGAGTTTGTCCTTGCCCTCTCCGCGTAGGATGGGACTAGTAGAGAAGAGTACACGGGCGTCAGCTGCTGGGAAGGTGCGTGATACAGCTTGAGTTAAGCGCCTTCTTAGAAGTTCGCTTGGCGCGTCCCCTTGAAACGGGACTCTGATGAAAAGCTTCTTTTTTTCTGCCGTCAGCGTCGGGAGTTTTGGTGGGTCCTTCGGTCATGTACTTGGCAACGAATCGATTGGGGTACCCGTTCTGGCAAAAGAGATTTTCGAAAATCGTAAGTTCCTCCTCAATACCATCCACCAAGCAGATACTCTTTACTTTTTGTGTTAGACAACGGACTAAATTGCGCTTCACGTTTAGCGATACGAAACTCCCAAAATTGGTGTATTGCACGGACCACGTCTTCTTATGATAGACGCTACGTCGAATGCTACCGTCAGGCCTTCTGCTTAAAAGTACATCCAGAAAGGGGAGCGATCCGGATTTCTCTTCTTCCAGAGTAAATTTGATTGATGGGTGCGCCGGATTGACATCATCTAGTAAAACTGAAACATCGTTTTGTTCAGGTGTAATCGTGAATATATCATTCACGTAGCATCCATAATATCTCCGGCCATTAGCCTGACTGTGGTTTTTATAAATTAGGAGGACGCAGAAGGTAAGAAATCTATTCTCGGGCAGAAAGCATATAAGATTATTTGATTAAGTGAAGAAGGTGCATTTCCAGTGAGAATGGGCGTTCTATTCTATCCAGGCGATTTTGTACACTCGTTGACAGGGTGCGCCCAACCTGCGTTTACATGCGTATTTCGCCAGAAGAGGACACTAATATAAATGGCAGAATTTCGCAAACGTCACCTTAGTGACCTTGAGAATCGATTTTTCTCCCTGCACAAGGCAGCATATCCAAAATATGAATGTCCTCATTGTTTTCAAGATATCAAAAAGCATATTCGGTCACCGGAATGATGAAAAAATATACCTCGGGATGATTGGGTTTGCCAATTATCCTCAAGATTCATCTAGAATCCAACCCCTTCATCGGTAACCTTACGAAAGCTTTTATCTCTGCGACTTCTCCGGGTAAGACGTAAAGTGTAATAACCTTCGGTCCGATTAACTGAATCACGGTCAATTCAAAAACACGACTGTTTACGGTGTGATGTTTCTGATTTTCACCAAAATTTGCCGATTTTGGGCAAGCCCATGCCATTTTCGATACTCTTTTATGTTTTTTATCAGCATTTAGATCGACTTCAGGATTGTAGGGGATCTTTCGTGAATTTGGTCGCGTTTTGTCAATTTGAGCCTCCTATATTACTTCTCCAACATCTGTGTTTAGATAAGTGCCACCAGCTTCTAAACTAGTTCGTCTGAAGGCAGTAGGCGATGCCCTCCAAAACCATCCTCTTAAACTGCTTTTAGCAAAAGAAAACTAAGTTTGCTTTGTAGTGAAAAATGATTTTAAGTGTTGCTCGTTTACTCAGGATTTAACGACTGTACACACGCCTCAGTGTTTGCTGCCCGACAATAAGGCAACCCACCATTTGGCAGAATCCATGTCACGGAGCTTAATTCGTAGAAAACAGTATGTAAAACATATTGCAACAAAATACTTTACACAAGCAAACGCGTCGCTCAGGTCTCACATAGATTTGATCTTATTACGGCTGAATTTTCACATCCCGGCTGCTCGCACATTTTAATTTCGTAGCAGAATGCATTCGAGATACATGGACAAGTGAGTTAGGAATACTGGTCTTCGGGGCGGCCACACGACGCCAAAATTCCTACCGGAGGCCACGTGCGCAATATTACCTGCTGGGCGATCTGAATTGCGACAAAAATTACTTGACGTTCGATGGGAGGCACTCTGCTCATTACCCGAGTTTCAAAATATTACGAAATTTGTCGGTATCGTTGCTTTTTCTGACTGGCAGGAATAAATACTTCGTTGGTCCGTTACACAGAATGGAAATGAAGATATATCGCATTCAGCCAAACCTTCCTCTCCCTCTCTATCTCCAGGACAATAGGTGCTTCTTCGATACCCACTGGGACTTAAAATCATCGGCAAAAGGAATTTTGTGAATTAAAACAACCGCAGAAAACTTGTAGCTTACTCAGTTAGAGAGCATGTGCTTTGGGGATGAAGGGAATACCAAACGACCAGAGTTCACTTCGGGTGTCTAGCCTACTAAACCATTATGGACAAGCATGTTAACCGTGCGTACAATTGGTATTTCACATTTTGAACCTACGATGAAAATAACATTTCAGTTTCAAAGCTGTTTTGCCGGGGTTTCGATGTCAGGCACAGCATGCTTGGGGCTAGATACGCAAAGGCCGCGGTGCGTAGCACACTTTGGAGGGTTCGCATGAGAGCCTACTAAAAACCCTTTTATGTCATGAATTTTTTGCGATAGGCTCAGGAGAACGGTCAGTAAACCAGAACATTGGTCCTGTCCTGTCCTCAAGAACTATTGAGTAGTCGATCGATATGCGTGCACCTGGTAGGTGGAGCAGTGGACGCTGCATTCCCCCTCTAATGGGCGTATTTTTTCAATGGTCAAAATTTGCACCTTCAGGTTTTATTTCTGCAAGCGGTTGGGGGGGGGGGGGATATAATTACGCTCACTCCCTCTCAGGGACAAATTCCCGGTCCATATTGTACACCTCCCCCCTCACTTAAAGCGACAACACGCGATACCACTCCAACCGCCGCGTTGAGTGTCGTTCATGATACCTGCGAGCATGGCATCAGGAGCGCTAACCCTAATACTGACATCCATTGTGAACACGTAGATTTCTGATCTACGCATGTCCTTATAAGCCCTTAGTCGTGTAAGTAGTGAAGGTTGCTTATATAGCCATGCGTCATTATACTTAAATATTGTGCCTCATGCATACAAGAAGTTCTCCTCATTATATAGTCGTATAAAGTTACTACGTTTTCCTTTTCTACGGCTGCATGACGTGCACTGCCACTTACAGAATTAGTGAGGCGATCATACTTGCGACTGCACGCCTTTCAGAGTAGACATCCACGTACCGACTGAATCACTGTAATCCGAGAAAATAAATATGGCAACCTGTCCGTCGAAAATATCATTTCAGCAGTCGACTACCAAACGCAGAAGTTTACCCAACCAAAGTACAGTAGGTGGGCTAACTGAAGAGATGTCAACCGAAATTCCGAAATGCATTTTCGTTTCGAAAAGATGAATTAAGTTGGGCTGTAAAACTAATCAACATTCAGCATAATTCTATAAGAAGGCAGTTACTTCAGGATGACGGCTTTCAAACGAAACTCTTTCCGGCTGCATGCAAAAACTACATTCTGTAAAAAAAAACTACTTAAATAGCATACAATTTTCTCATTATTTTGCGACGCCCTTAAAAATATAATTATATTTCATAGAAAACATGCATCAAAATATTCACTCTTTTGCTCATTTGGTAGAATGATAGGTCTTCTTTCAATTTTTTACCTGAAGGAAGGGTACGATTGGGTTTTCAAAAAATTTCTAATTCCCAAATAATTTTGAACCCGACCTGACGTTACACCCGCATTTAGGGTTTCCAAACTATAGACCGTATGTTTTCCACGTACGGAAAACCATACATTCTCTACGACATTAAGAGGAGACCATATGGGGTCCATAACATTTAGGGGTGAATTTGAGCCATATTGTTAACTTTACAAGCCTCATGCAGAGACATGACGTTTCATGAACGGCCATTTCGCGGTATTAAAAAATATCACAATTGTAAACTTTATAAAGACCTTATTATACCCGTTCTTTGAGCATAGAATTGGAGGAAGTCAAAATTTCCAACCAAAAGAGCAAAAGAATGAATGTTTTTATACATGTTTTCTATGAAATATAAGTGAATTTCCAAGGGCATAGAAAATCAATGAGAAAACTGCGTGCTACTGAAGTGGTTCCTTTTGCAGCCGAAAAGAAGTTCATTCGAAAGCCGACATCCTGAGATGACTAAAATATTATACAATTATATTGAATGTTGATTAGTTTTACAGCCCTACTTAATTAATCCTTTCTAAACGAAAATACATTTTGGAATTTCGGTTTACATTTCATGAGTTAGCCCATCTAGTGTAAATAGCTGTTGTATAAGCCTGAATTTCAGGAGGCAGTTCAAAGTCGTCCTGACCACCATAGAGGCAGTGTATCCTCACGATATCTGGCGAACTCACATCTCTTGAGAAAGTCTTGCATTTAGAACCATTGACATGATCCGTGATCTGGACCGCAGCCTGTCTGCAAACGGCGTCTCCTCGGCGGCAGCAGCATCAGCAGCGTGAACATCATCCTCGCCTACAGAAGTATTAGTAGCTGGTTGTTCCTCAGTCTCCGGATGTGCGGTACAAAAAGAACCTAAAAAAGAGAATTTCATGGACATTAGCGTGAACATGAAGGACGTATCTCAAAGAATTACAGAATTTTTGGCTTATCCCTAAGACCAGAAATATGTTTTTCTTAAAGATGTTGGTGAAAAAAAGCAATGGCTTTTACCAACTGCAGGAACTGTCTCCCCTGTCAAGTTCTTAAGAAGAAAAAATATCAACGATTTTCACCTTAAACGCAGGCCTCCGATAAAGCAAGATCGGTGAACGTCGTTCACAAGTGTCTTTAAACTCTATCAGCCATAGGTGACAGAGATAGATGACACACAGTATGTGACCAATCTGATTAAAGGTGTCGGAATTTACGAATTATTGCTAATCACTCGCAAACCGGTAGAGATGGGTGAACCTAATGTGCACATTGGTAAATACTAAAAATTTTAAAGGAATTAAAAACGTGAATGAAATATCAGAGGTAGTTCCAGGGTAAGTGGTTCCATACTAACAGCACAGGTACTAACCAAAAACCCAAATACGCATGTTTTGCCGATATTCTGTCGCTGCTTGGCACAGCTGCGAGGGGTTCAGCTCGTCAATGGGTCCCCCAGCATGCCGCGTCTGCTTTCTTGTAGTTACTCCACCGACGAGTCGAACCCCTCACAGCTGTGCCATACAGCGGTAGACTATCGGCAGAACACGAGTGTATGGGTTTTTGGCTAGCAACAATGCTGCGAGTATGGAACCACCTTGTCCTGAAGTATACCATTAGCTGCCTGTCGGCAATTAAAAAATATTACGCGGTTATTCGCTGTAGTTTGTGGGCTTCGGCCCAAATATTCATGCACAGAGTGAGTGACCGATCTCATAAAATGCTGGCCAAAAGTCTGAAACGCGTTTTCGATTAGGAAGGATTACTTAGGTGGTTGTAACATTGAATATCTTGCGGCATAATTCTATAATATTTCGGACTCGGTACGATGTCAGCTTTTGAGTACATTGCTTTTCAATCTCCTGTAGAAACCGTACTCGGGAAAAGTGGCTATCTAGGTAGCATGCATTTTTCCCATCGATTTTCGTTGGTCTTGCAAATTCAAATATATTTAATAGAAACCACAAACAAAATATGTTTTCTTTCAGTCGTCTGATAGAGAACCACGTCATCTTTGTATTTTATACTCGAAAAAGGAGTGTAATTAGGTTTTAAAAAAGTCTTCTGATTGCCGAATAATGTGGAGCCTGATCAGTCGTTGCACTAGCGCTAATTGATTTCAGTCTACAGAGTGCATGCACTCCGCGTAAAGGAAACCAAATATTCTTCTATGCCTTTTAAAAAAGATATTCTTTTTTATGCGGTCTTAAAAATCTCATAATTAGAAACTTTTTTAAAACCTTATTATATTCTTTCTTCGAGTATAAAATATGAAGTTGACGTGTTTTTCTATTAAACGCGTGAAGGAAAGCCGATTTTTGTTTGTGGTTTCTATTAAATACATTATAATTTATAAGACCATCGAAAGTCAGTATGAAATATACATGCTACCTAGGTAGCCACTTTTCCCGAGTACGGTTTCTACAGGAGATAGAAAAGAAGTGCATTCAAAAGCCAACATCCTACCGAATCCGAAATATTATAGGATTATGCCGCAAGATATTCAATGTTACAACCACCTAAGTAATCCTTCCTACTCCAAAACGCGTTTCAGAATTTTGGCCAACATTTCATGAGATCGTTCACCCACTGTAAAAACTGAAGTCTGAGCCTATAGACCTTAAATATACTGATCCACTACAAGTTCGCTGTTAGTTTCTAATGAAATTAAAAAGCTGCAGTTGGAGGCAATGTTAACTCCTTTAGAAGTACCAAGTTTTCCAGAAATGTGGACAATTTTGAAAACGCAAAAAAGCGGTTGTACTTGAGCCAATTTTGGTTTTAGAAGTACTGCTTGTCTGTCCACTCAATATGCTTAGTAAATATGACCGCGCAAATAGCATAACGCTTAAAAAGAGTGTTTTTTAAAAGACTACATTAAAATACCTTTTAAGGACTAGTGTAATGTCAGGTAGGACGGTTTGCCAACAACCTACATTCTGTGTATAGATTCCAAAACGGTTCTTGAGAATTTGCTACATGTTTTCCGTTTTTACGTTAACTGAGACTCAGTTCACTAAGCCAAGCAGAATTTTGCTCAACTTCGCCAATAGGGACATATTAGGAATAAAAGTATTTATAAGATCACATGTTGCCAGGCTAGTCAGTGCCGGACAAATTCAATAGAATTGGCACGTGTACTCGTATAATACGATTTTGTGTACACAAAGAGAACTTTTCTTATGCTAAATTAACACGCACTTTTCTTTTGTCGTGGATTACGTTGAGTTTCAGATTCACCTTAAAATATCGCTGAATACTTACTTTTAAGCGTTTTCAATCGATTGGCCATAAAGGCAGATTGTCCACTACGGGTTTGTTAAAACGTTCAAAATAAAACACTTCTTGAAGACATTTGCCGAAGCAGTGCGTGTTTAGGTCTTTTGCATTCACCGACGGACTGACGGGCACGACATCGTAATACAAACGAGAATAGCGGTGGATCACGTCTGGTCCTTCCGCCGCCTCCGAAATAGACTTATCGTACGGCGGCTGACCAATTCAGTTGGCCACTAGGCAGGGGAGGGGGTGGAATTTAGTTAGCCTTCTGCCTACAGACCACAAACCGTTCAGCTCTCCGTAGAGCAGACACGGTTCGAGTGCGCCAAACAAAATCCACCAGCCATCTACCACACTCTTGTTATGATTTTCCCCAGGATTATGACACATCTTCGTGAACTTTACTCTTTCTGTACCGAGGGCGAAATATGACCTTATGATTGGACCAGGAAAGTCACTGAGTGACTGAGCATTCGGAAAGTTCGGATTAATGTACAGATTAGGGAAATATCTGATCGAGACCGAATATACCAGCTTATTGTAAAGAAGATGAACAAAGGATCTCTGGAATAGTAGGTGTATTATTCTGAGCTTTCGGTCTCGTACAGGAGGCCAGCGTCAGAGACTGTGACAATGCGGCATCAAATGAACAGTTTTTGTACTCAAGCCATGAAGGGAGGGGTATGAGTGCAGAAAGTGGTATTCGCGATAAGCTGAGTCCCACGCCGTCTCACGGTGGCGTGACTGCGTGCACCCTTGGCTGGAAATTGGATCTCGCCTCTTGGACGCGGATGCGGAGCGCGTGATAGCAGGGGGGGGGGGGTTATGTAAACCTGTCTGTTGATAGAGTTGGTGTCAGACACCCAGGCCTCCAACAGTTCTCGCTCTGTCTTGTTGCTGGCCCGCGCTACTATCCGTGTGCTGGCGAAGTTGAATTCGTGGCCTTCCTCCAGGGTGTGAGTGGCGACCTGAGACCGGGGGTCGCCTATCCGGACCGCCCGTTTATGTTCCGTTATTCGTGAGCTAAGTCGTTGTCTGGTCTGTCGTGTGTAGTGGTGAGGGCAGTCCCGACATGGGATCTGATAAACGACACTCGATTGTTCTCCCACGTCTAGTCGGTCCTTCACTAGCATGATTTTGTTGCGCATGGTCGCTGTCGGACGGTGAGTGATACCCACGCCGAGCTCTCCAGCGATACGTTACATCGCTTCGGACACGTTCTTTATATATGGTAGAGGGTGCCAGAGTGTTGGCGGCTCTCCTCCGTTTGTGCTTGTGGAGGCGGCGGCTGACGAAGTTGTTCGGGTATCCATTCCTTGCCATTTGGTCTCGAAGATGCCAAAGTTCTCGTACTCGTCCCTCTGGCTCACTTCAGTGCGTTTTTACCCGTTGGAAGAGTGACCTAACACAGCTGAGTTTATGCGCCATTGGGTGGTTACTATGGTAGTTGAGAATCCGAGTCGTGTTAATCGTCTTTCTGTACACCGTGATGCCGAGTTCGCCGTTGGGTGTGCGTGTGACGAGAACGTAAAGGAAAGGCAGCTGTTCGGCATGCTCTTCTTCCCTTGTGAACTGAATGTCCGGGAAGATGCGGTTATGCTTATGCTTTTCCGAATGCAGGGGACAGTTTTAGTGCTAGTGGACTTCTGTGTTTTGGCTGAGCAAAGCAGTATGGTGTGAGAGACTGCCCCATTACATTCGACAGGTAATCGAAATCGAGTTTCTTTATTGCGAAGCCGGATTTTCGAGATCGTGGAAACTTGGGTGCAAATCCGTGAGAATCGCACATCGGGAACATCGACCACACAGGAGAGAGGGAGGAGGAAAAATTAAACAAATGGACTCTGTGTGCACAAATGATGGTGTACTACATCGAATTTCACCAGCTGGGTGCTCATTTTCACAAACACTACTCCATTCTAAGTAGAAAGAAGTGAAAATAGAAACTGTCCGATTTTTGATGGCCTGTCCTGATAGATTTTTTTGCGGCATTCGCAATGAGTTGGCAGCGCGGGCCAGCAAGCATACCGGCGTAAGTTAAGGGGAGATAGGTTGCATTGATGGGGGCCGTTCACAAAATTAGAATTAAGAACTGTTGTTGAAAAAGACAAAAGTGTCAGAACAGCATTATTCATTTATTGGTCATCATTGATCAGCGATGCCTCAACAGCGGGTCTCTCTCTCTCTCTCTCACACACACACAAACTTTAGTCCTTAATCCTTGTAGAGACCAGCATTGGCTAAAACGGCAGGCCTACACTAAAAAATACAATGAACGCTTAGTCCCAGTTGGCAGAGAGAAATCGAGAAGGACCAGGAGGGGGACTTTATTCTGTGCCGACCCCTTGTCGTCGTCTCTGGCAGCTTGACACCGTTGTCGGTTTGTGATCACACTGAGACGGCGTCTCCGTGGTTGGTTGCTAAACATCGGTTTGTGAGAATGATATTGAGTGCTTTGTCCCCGAGTAAACATGCGCTGCCTCACATGAGGCATGGACACGAATGCGTTTATCGATTGGCTGCAGATAAACATGCTTCAGATTAAGTGAAGCGCCTTTACAGCGCGAACGTCCGCCATACAGCAGAGTGACCTTGAGACAACAGAGCGCGCGTACACGCGTTCAATTTCAGCAAAAAAGGGGGATAGATGGCGCCGTGGTGGTGGTGGTGGTGGTGGTGGTGGTGGTGGTGGTGGTGGTGGTGGTGGTGGTGGTGGTGGTGATGGTGGTTGAGGACGGCTGCAAACCTCTGCCAGCGAACTGTCATCTAATGTGCAACGAACATGCTCCTCAAACTGATTGCTCGCATGTAAAGACCGACCTGAACGACTTCAATTTATCCTTTTTGGAAGACACAATGAGAAGTACATCAATAATCATTTCATTGCACCCATAGGAATGCTTGCCAAAAATGACCACCTTGGGTGGGATCATATAATTGCTGATCGTTTTGCCTATGAAACTGTGTCGCGTCCAGATCTATCAGAAAAATAGATATTACATCCCAAAATTATCGGCGTTGCAGCATCACCTAAGTGGTTTTATTTTACCTGAAGACACTTTAAGTGATTTTGGTCGACGTTCCGTGAGTTTTGCAGCCCGCAGCGGCTGCACTGAGCCAGCAGGGGACGTCCAAAGATGTGAATGAGAGAAGTCTGTGAAGTTGCATCAAAGCAATGTCACGTACACACGCAGAGAACAGCGAGTACCATCAGTCCATTCATTATCGACAGGCAAAAAACAAGTCCCCAATAATTCTGTAGGTCAAAAATTCATTTCCCGTACTAGATATAGACAACGTTTGGTGTGAAAGGAGGGAAATAATTGTCATCTTTGGACTTTTTCCTGACGTTTTTCAACGTGTAGATCCCATCGCAATGGTATTTGTTGGTCATTAAAGAGAGGAGGCTACGTACAACTGCACTTGAAGACTGTATATACTACACCCTTTCCCTAAAGTTATTCGGGCCAAAAGCAGTTCGTGTATTGTACACTACTACAACACTCCTTGCTTTAGGCTCCTTAAGGAATAAAGAGGCTGAGAAAAACATTATTTTCGAGCAGAATATAAGTGGTGTGCTGTCAACAACCTAATTAATGAAGCAAAAAACACAGTGCTCTGAAAATGAAAATTCTTGAGAAGAATGAGATTGCCCGTTGAAATCATTTTCCTCATTGGGTGCCCTAGAGATTCATCACGTCAGCACGGGTAGCAAGTAAGGTAATTAAGTAGTTATTGTTGGAAGCCCAAATCAGATAGCAGAGAAAGCTTCCTTGCGTGAAATGTGCACCTGGACTCGCGGAAGAATGCTTGAGGGGACGCAAAAGTGGAACCTAGGCCTGCGGCTACATTACGCACCCAGCTAAGGATAGATTTAGCCATTTGAGCATAAAGGAAGCCTCCCAAGATATTTCAAGCGACGACCGCGGTGCAGAATGTTGTGGTCGAACTACCAAATCTGTGCCCACACATATTCATGAATACAAACTGTCAGTAAAGATGTGTGATCACCTCTCCCAGGGAGCAGACTATAGCCTAAACACAAGGCACGCATTTAATTGAGGTAGAGCTCACATTGTTTGTGCCTGCCCATCTTTGAGGTTGTATGCTCGAATAATTCACACAACAATCGACATACTGAGTAGATTTCGAGGAAAAACGGAAAATAAGGCAACCAATCAAAACAGACCGATAGCACACAGCAATAGCTTATTGGCATAATCAATGGACAGGTAATGATTTTAAGCACATTTAAGAAATTGATTGTTCAGCGCAAAAGCCATAAACCTGACGAGGAGGACTTGAAGAACCTCGCTCAAAAATCTGCGAAATAAATTTTTTCACATTCCCAAAGCAATGGTTGTTTTAGTAGCAGTTCGCGCATCTTGTATCTTCTAAAAAAACTGGGAACAAAAATAGAAGGTCAACTCACAACAGTTTTAAGGGAAGGACTCCTTAGTCTCCTCCAGCAATAGACAGAGCAGAAAAAAACAATGTCTTCCCACAGCACACTTACTCAGGGCTGATGTGAGTTCAGCCAGCGTGATTGCTCCGTCCTGGTTCGCATCCAACCTACGAAACAGTTCCTGTTGCTGCTTCTCGTCCATACTCAGCAGAGCCGGATCTACTTGCCTCAGCAAATCGGGCAGATCACTGACCGTAATGACACCCTCCAGATCCCCCTGCTTGGAGTACGCCCTGGCGCAGGCAAGGAAGATCTGCCTGGCGCGCTTTTCTACCTCCACCTCCTCACCCGAAATCATCTTGTTTTCGGCGGATTTCTCCACAGGGTGCTCTGCAGGAGCTCTGTCTAATTGTTGCAGAGATGCTTCGAGTCCCAGGAGAGGTTTAAGCTGACGAATGACTGTCAAATTACTGAAGTCGAGAAAAAAAATTCGGAACTGTAAGGAGGTTCGAAATAGTCGACGCCGCAAACAGAGTGCAGTAGGATGGGGAAGAGTAACCGAATGGGACTTATGAGACTGCCCTACCAGAATGCATACAACGTGCTTAATTCTTACTTCAGACAAAAGGCAAAGATGGAGTTTATTTCCAAAGCCCTGATTAGTAGAAGTGCCGTATATTTCTCATCTGGACGAAAAACCAGCCAGTTCTTGGAGAGAAAAACCAGTAGTGGTACATTTTGCCGTGACAGTTAGACGGTCCATGTAGAGCAACTGCATCAATCCAAAATACATACAGTGAGTGACCGATCTCATGAAATGTTGGCTGAAAATCTGAGATGTGTTTTCGATTAGGAAGGATTAATTAGTTGGCGTTGTGATACTGATTATCTTGCGGCATAATCCTATAATATTTCCGACTCGCCGGGATGTCGGCTTTTGAATGCACTGCTTTTCAGTCTCCTGTAGAAACCGTACTCGGTAAAAAATGACTACGTATGTAGCATGGATTCTTGCCATTGATTTCCGATAGTCTTGCAAATTCAAATTTATCTTATAGAAACCATAGACAAAAATATGCTTTCTTTCAGTCAATTAATAGAGCATCACGTCTTCTTTATATTTTATACTCAAGGAAGGAGTATAATCAGGCTTTAAAAAAGTTTCTAACTATGAGATTTTTTATGATCGCGCGATGTCCATTCACATAGCATCGTACCTGGACGTTTACCACAGCTCCTCATGAAATGTACAGCATAGTCCGCATCCATTGCAAAATTTTATGGACTCTGTATGGTATCTTTTAAAAGGTATAGAAAAATATGTTATTTTCTTTACGCGGAACGTATGCACCTTGTAGAATGAAATCACTAAGCGCTATCGCTACGAATGTTCAGGCTCCAAATTATTCGGCAATTAGAAAACTTTCTTAAAACTTAATTGTACTCTTTTTTCCACATTCACGTCCAACCCCAGGTTTCGCAACCGTTTGGCTTTAAGTCCAGTGTCCTACCCACTGATCTACGGGCTCGTTTTCCCGTCGGTAGCGATCAGGGCTATACAATGGTAGAGGGGACCTCGCTGATTGCGCTACAGAGCTCACTCGTACCGTCTTCCTTGGGACTCTGTCTCGAGCCTAGTCAGCAGCTTCACAGCGACTAGTGATATAGGCGGAATAACCGACTGCTCCAGAATGAGTTCCGAGGCACAAAGGGGGGGGGGGTGCCCGTAAAATGATCGGTGAGGGTCCCTCTACCATTGTATATACTTGATCCCATCCGACAGGACAACGAACCCGTGGCTCAGTGGTTAGAGGCACTGGACTTCTAACTAACAGGTCGCGAGTTCGAGCCCCGGATGTGCCACACTTCGGGATTGAGTATTACTGGCTGACGACGGCTGGCAAGCCAGAATTGGCCATTCCAGTCATGCTTGTCTTTCTCTGGAATATTATTCTAATGAGGGACCAGAACATCGGAAATTCTACTCGCTACCCTACATGCAGGGTATTTCCGAAGCGATCGCCCGACAACTAAACCGGTTTGGCAGCTTCATTGCCCACAAGCCGGCGTCCTCTGTGCGCGCAACACTATCGCGAGTGAAAGACCCTATACCTAAAGAGCAGCAAACCAATGTCATCTACCGCATTCCGTGCGCCAACTGCTCTTGCAACTATGCTGGTCATACAGGCCGACGACTTGGGACGCGTATAAACGAGCATAAACTAGCCATCCGCCAACGTGACCCTTTGTCACTGGTGTTTGCACACGCCCTTGAATGCGACCATCGCTTCAACTGGGAAGGAACTGAAGTTGTTGCCATGGCGAACACCAAACACGCTCGTGGATTCCTCGAAGCCTGGCACTCTAACACGACAAGCATCAATCGCCATGTCGATCTAGATGCTCATTACGAAGGTCTGCGTGCCCGGCTCACTGACTTGCGCCCACGACCTAACAACAGCCGCTAATCCACACTGGGCCATGTAGAATCGCCCTATTTCGTCACCCCATTACACCCCCAGACACAGCGAACCGCAACTACAAGCCGTAACACCTCTACGTTGGGCTCACTGACCTCCGCCCGCATGCCGGATCGACGACCATTAAGCCCACTGCCAATAGTTCCATTGATTCGTCATCCCCCCTACCCTCCAACACAGAGAGACGCAAAAGTTCCCCCTTCCCTCCCCCGCCACGGATCCCAGCCTAATTATCTGTCCACCCTTCTTCACACATTAGTTGCTTGCCTGTCAGTGGCTGCCCTCTCACGCCAGCAAATTTATTCTGACCAGTTCACTTTCTCCACTGTTTATTTCGTCTGACGACGGGTTGGTGTCACCAGCTCGAAAATTTACGAGTACAACTCAATTTTTCCGACGAGCCTTCTCTCTTCATCATATTATCTCGGAATGCACACTACCTCAGCTATCCAATATAAATATATATATATATATATATGTGCTACTAGCTGCTGTTCGTGGGAATGGAGCAGTTCCCAGGGTCGGCCTTGTTCTCCCTTCCCACCACCGTATACCAGTCGCCAAGGGTGCAAACAAGGACTCGCTGTGAATTATCTAGTATCATTTATTACGTCAAGAGCTCATTCGACTCGTGGTTTTATTTAACGCTCATTTCTGACCCAGAAACTCAAGCATCTGGTTGGGATGATGCAAAATCTGCCTTTTTATACTGGATTACTAGGCCACATGCTGTGCCGTTACCTTATGCTAAATGCGCCTTGACTCGAACAGTTTACCGTCAGAGACTAGGCTAGGACATAAGGATGTCGTGCGACAATCTATTCGGACTGCAGAGGAAAATGAGCATTTCCATCCTGTCTGGAAGCTGATTTATTTGACCGAATATTTCGGATCCCAGCTGCCATGGGATAAAGTCGGTAGTAAAGCTGTCTCGTGCTAGAATCTCGCACGTGTAACCTGCGTTTGGAACTGAAGACAGAATGCAGGTCTGAAATGGACATTCCAGTCTCTGTACTTGCCAAGGGAACTCGACTATGAAAGGATGACAACGAGTGGGCGGTTTTTTGGCTTTTCAAGAAAACCGTTGAGTGCCTGCTTCGCGGAAAACCGAATTTCGAAGTTCGTCCTTCAGAGTGCAACATGTGATATGCGGGCACAGACTGGAGTGGATCGTTTTTGAGTTCTTGTCCAAGGTCAGACATTAATCCGGTCTCGGGGACATTTTTTCTACATAATACAGTATCGAATATTGGGTGGTTCTCTTCTGTGGATGATTATTGAAACACAGTTTACGGAGGACGGAACGTGGACGCGCCTATCAAATCTTCTGCATATATGCCGCATTTGCAGATTCATATCTCCGAGTCAATTCAACGTATTTTGGCCCTACGACACTACTTGTGGGCCACCGGCGATTGCTATGTTGGTAACCTCCTCGTATGCTCTGGCTCCTACTTCGCCACTTAGTTTCAGCGTGTTCACGACGACTACTGCTCTTCCTCTTCCTCCATTATGAATCCAGCAATTGGCTGAAGCACCGGAATGAAGAGTCAAAGTGGCTAGAGGAGATATACCCAGCTATCGCAGAACCGGTTGTGGAAATGGACAGAACATAGGAGAAAACACCGCTGCGTCATTAGATATAGGCAAATTTTGTTCACAGATTTACACTAGTCGCATTACGCTCACCCCGTAGGAGGCCCTCACGTTTCATCATACTCTTCTTAAAGAACGGTCAGATGTGATTTGGTAGCCCCACTTGAAGTAAACAAACCTCAGCCACCTGTAATATGGGATCGGTGGTGATAGGGGTTTTTACAGGTAGGGCCGTGGAACGCACAGGCGACGAGGCCAAGCAATTGTATGCAAAAGAAAAGCTATCGGGAATGGGCAGTTGTACTTTGAGTGGTTTAGAAATAGTCGTCCTAACCCCTAACCTCTAACCCAAACCCCTAACTCTAACCACTAACCCTAACCTCTAACTCCAACCCCATGAGTGTTGTGTTCATTGGGTGGGTCTACACAGCCACATCTTACCGCTTTTGCATTACTTTGCGTCTGATGGATGCACGTAAGGGGTGGTGTCAAGTGAAAGAATATCATGGCTCCATCTGACTGAGCACTCTGTCGTCCTAGGAGGTCAGCCTGGTACGCGAAGATCCATTTAACTGATGATCCCCGCGGTATTCGAAGAAATTTAACTTTCGGGACATCCACTTAGGCAGGTTGTAGGTGGACTTGCCATGAAAGCGGACGTATAGTCGAAAGGCAAAGTCAGGCCTGTGCAATTTAGTAATTAATAAAATAAGACAACGTCTGCTTCTGTCGGCTTTTACATTTAGCCGATGAGATCAGATACTTAAGCCCTTGTTTGTTAAGAAGCCGGTTTAACTGGTGGATCAGCGGCCTCGTCCGTGATTGGACAGTTGTTGTGTAGGGCCCTCGGTCGCCTTCTCGAGATAATCGATGAGAGGAACAAAGGGTGAGCTCAACTCTGCGGATTCCATCCCTACAGCATATCAGTGCATTCGTCGCCATAATAAACTTGATGAATTTTGAAACTATCACGACGAGTTTAAGTCGTTGCTTGGAAGTCTGCCAATCCATTAGGTACACTAGGTGTGACAGCTCATGAAATCATGTTGTCGGATAAAGTTGCCACGTTCCATTGTTCTGCGGTTTTATGGCGTACGCTTCCACTGAGCATACAATTACGACAAGTAAACGTTTAAATTTACCACTTTCAGGGTAGATACGCAAACGTCGGCTGAACCACTGCAATCTAAAGAAATTAATATGGCTAACATAATGACGAAAGTCGAGATACTCAGCGGATTGTACCATTTGCCCAGCGATTGGGTTTGTATGGTTCAATTTTAACAAACAGTGTTTAGGTGCCGCATTATACTCGTTTTCACCCAGGAAAACCAAACTCCTAGGAAGGGAACTTTGCAAACAAATTAATGCGGGCGTACTGAGCCACGAAATGCCAGCCTGTACTATGTGTGAAAAATACGCCCGAAATCCATGGTTATATGGCTGCCATTTATTCTTGTTGAGTAGACGTTTGCGTCTGATTGCAGACCTTAGAAATGGTATTTTCGACAACATGTTCACCATACTTATTTCCTCGGACTACAATGGTTTAGCCCACGTTCAGTTATCTACCCCAAAATTTATGCATTTTAAAGCACAGTCATTTATTCTGTGACAGCATACGCCATGAAGAAGAGATCAAATAGAACGGGGTGACTTTATACATAACTTTATACGTTCATAACTTTATTCATAATGTGGATTTCCATTTCGATTGATATGGTGCAATACTTAATGGTAATAGCGTATGATTGTGCGGACAAGGTTCAATCTTTAAACGATTCAGGGTTTAGTAGAAAACGCATGATTCAGCAATTTACGCGCTAAGTTGGAATGAAACCATTACGGTGATTGGTTCTGCTGGCACCATTCTCGCAGGTAGCATAGAAGAATGACGTTAGAGTGGTAGTGGAGTTGGCCACTTTCAAGGAGTGCAAAGAGGCCTGGGGATTCGTTCCAGAGGAGGATAGTTATACAGTGCGTGACCGATCTCATGAAATGTTGGCCGAAATTCCGGAATGCGTTTCCGATTAGGAAGGATTACTTAAGTGAGGTTGTTATACTTATTATCATGCAGCATAACCCTATAACATTTCGGACTCGCCAGGATGTCGGCTTTTGAATGCACTTCTTTTTGACCTCCAGCAGTGACTACACTCGGTAACAAATGACTAATAACGTAGCATCCATTTTTCCTTTTGATTTTCGATGGCCTTATAAATTCAAATATATTATATAGAGAACATGCACAAAATATGCTTTCTTCTGCGCATTTGGTAGGAACTCACACTGTCTTCATATTTTGTGCCCGAAGAAAGTGTATATTTTGGTTTTCAAAAGTTTGTCATTGTGAGATTTTTAAGACCGTGCGATGTCCATGCAAGCAAGACCGCACATGACCGTCTACTAACGCTTCTCATGAAATTTACAACACAGTCCGGATACACTTCAAAATCCCACGAATTCTGTGTAATATCTTCTTACAGGCATAGAGGAATATATGATTTTCATTACGTGGAAAGCATGCACCTTGTAGACTGAAATTGCTAAACGCTGATGCAATGACAGATCAGGCTGAAAATTATTCAGGAATAAGATTACTTTTTAAAACCAAAATATACACTTTCTTAGGGCATTAAACATGAAGACAATATGATTTCGCATCCAATGAGCAAAAGAAAGCATATTTTGTGCCTGTTCTCTATATAATATATTTGAATTTATCAGAACATCGAAAATCAATAAGAAAAATGCATGCTGCTTAAGTAGTCATTTTTTGCCGTGCGTGGTGTGTGTCGGAGGTCAAAAAGAAGTACATTCAAAAGCCGACATCCTGGGGGGTCCGAAATGTTATAGGATTATGCTGCATGATAATCAGTATAACAACCTCACTTAAGTAATCCTTCCTAATCGGAAACGCATTCCGAAATTTTGACCAACATTTCATGAGATCGGTCACGCATTGCATGCCACTTTAACTGAATTCCCTTTGCAGGAAAAGCCATTTAGCACAGAAAATATCAACAAATGTAATCTGTTCACTCTCTCTCTTACCTAAGGCCAGGTTTCGACTGAATCCAGCTGAGAGGCAAGCGAATGCCCGTCAATGTCGTTGAGCAGTGCGGCCTGGACACGGGCGCTTTGGTCAATACACGATCACGGCGAGCAGACGGGCTGAACACTGTCGGGTTTTCGTCTCCTATCGCGGCGACGCGTTTGACCATCTAGCACGCATGGACACGTACGAAATGGACCTACGCATTTTCCAGTTGGTCAGCCTGTAGTGTACTCGGGAAATAGCCAAGTGCCGGGTGAAGTGACGATCAATAAAGTTACTGTCGTTAGTACTAGCTGGGCTGTTGCCTACGTGTTGCCCTTTCGCCTTCCTTGCTCACGTGACCTTATGAACGGCACAGTGTAAACGCCTGCGATCCCACTCAACTCGCCACTGCCAAGGCAGCAGGAATTGAGCGAAATCCCTTTATTGAGTATTGCGAACGACGGTGGAGCAGTGCTCAGGTTCTGTGCGTGTGCATGTGGTACGGGGCAGATGCTGAACAAGATTTATGCACACAAATGTTGCCAAATACAATAGGTGGGCTAACTCATAAAGTGTCATACGAAATTCCGAAATGCGTTTTCGTTTCGAAAAGATTAATTAAGTAGGTTTGCATAACTTATCATCTTGCAGAATATTTCTATCACAATTCAGCTACCTCAAGATGCCTGCTTTCAGACAAACTTCTTTTCGACTTCATGCAGGAAATACACTCTGAAAAAAGGACTACTTAAGTAGCAGGAACTTTTCTCATTGATTTTAGATGCCCCTTACTGTTCAATTATATTTCATGGAAAACATGAATAAAATATTCATTCTATCACTCATTCGGTAGAAAATTACGTCTTCTTCCGATTGTATACTCGACAGAAGGGTACGATTCGGTTTTCAAAAACTTTTCCAATTCCCGAATAATTTTGAACACGCTCTGCCGTCACACTTGCATTCAGGGTTTACAAACTACAGGCCATGTATTTTCCGCTTACGGAAAAGCATACATTTATCTACAGTACTGGGAAGAGACCATATGGGGTTCATAAAATTAAGCAGTGGATTTGATCTATATTGTTAACTTTACAACCCACATTGGCAAATGCAGAGACATGACGTTATATGAATGGCCATTTCACGGTATTTAAAAGTCTGACAATTGGAAACTTTAAAAACCGAATTATTTTCCTCCTTCGAGCATAAAATTGGAAGGAGACGTAATGGTCTACGAATGAGCCGAAGAATGAATATTTTATGCATGTTCTCCATGAAATATAATTGGACAATAAGCAGCATCGAAAATCAATTAGAAAAGTTCCTGCTACTTAAGTAGTCCTTTTTTAAAGAGCATATTTCCTGCATGCAGTCGCAGAGAAGTTTGTCTGAAAGCAGGCATCTTGAGGTAGCTGAATTGTGATAGAAATATGCTGCACGACGATAGGTTTTGCAAACCTACTTAATAAATCTTTTCGAAACGAAAACGCATTTCGGAATTTCGTATGACACTTCATGAGTTAGCCCACCTACTGCAAATGTTAAGAATTCAAGTCAACCGTCCTAGCGCGCAGCAAACTTCTGGCTATTTTTATCGCAAAGGGTAGTTATTTTTAATGGCTCCTAAGGTCTCCTTGACAGCATCAGGCTTCATATGTGAGCTCATCAGCGAGGCTGCCCGGAGACCACGGGAGACAAAACGCAGCAACGGATCCAACCCCTTGACAGTCCACTGCGCCATACTCTGTCGGCTTTCCACCGTGTTGAAATCCGTCTTCTTAATCCGCCACAAATTCGTGTAAAATTTGCAATAACCTCTTACTTAACTACCACAGCGGAAAAGTGATATTCAAACAGCCGTTGTCAGTCCTCGTCAGTGCCTGTTCTTACGTGAGATGGGGTACGCTTTTCTTCCATATCTTCCATTCTTTTTTCAAATGAAATGCATCCTATTCTAGATCACGTGAAGGCAGCATTCTATGGCACATCCACTTTGAAGAACAGAAATGAGCTCTCCCAGACTGCTTTAGAACTCTGAATTTGAAGCCCTCCTTGGCAGACACATAGTGACGGCCTGTCGTTGCACCATTCCTGTCCCTTGATCCGTTGATAGACCCTTGATCGCGGTCTCCATCGGTCATCCTGTCATCGGCCTGTGCCCAAAACAAAACTACAGAGCGACCTGAAAAACGTCTTCCTCCTACATACTAATAGCAGAGGCCACATATGGGAGCTGAGAGAAGAAGTCTGTGAAACGTATGGCTGTGATTTTGACTAGTACCGTACTGCGAGTGCGGTTAATCAATTAGTATTTATGTACTACTGGCTTCCTGCTGACAGATTCTGCATTATCAAGCAACTATTCCGTCGAAGGTCGTGAAACACGTTTCAAATAATCATGCCTGATCTCTTAACAGACCTGAAAATGCGTATTTCCAGGGCTTTTCTGCAATTTCGAACTTTACTTATGGATGAAAACAACCGGTAGGTACATTTGCACCTCAGAATGGTGAATCCAACTTTTTTCTCACTCCTGCGTCATGCAACCAGTACATTTTCCCGTGACTGTCAAACCTGACGGAGAGGCCAGAGCTAATACTGACACATTACAATTTCACACGAAATTCCTGCACAAATACGATATCGAATGTTCGGAAATGTGTACGTGGGATTCAGAAGCGATTTGTACGTTTACGTTTGATGCCACCACCTTCGCCGCAGTAGCCACGCAACAGTCAGGTCTACAATCTCACCTTTGTGCAGTTTGGTAAAAGTCACGCCCCTAAAATTTCAGTACAAAGACCACTTATGTATGTGTTCACACAGGAAACCCACTGCGTAACGCAACTGCGAGGGACTCGATCCATAATCGGTTTTTAAAAAAAACGTAATAACGATATTTTGAGACCGTGGAATGTCCATTCAAAAGACAGCGCATCTCAATATTCATCAATGTTTTCCGTAAAGTATAAAATATGATTTAAATCCTGTGCAAAAATCTTATGAACGCCTGTGTGGTACCTTCTTACTAGATATGTATGATTTTCCTTACATGTAGCATGCACAATTCATAGTTTAGAAACCCTGAATGCAAGTATGACGGTGGGTAGGGTTCAAAATTACCGAACCGAAAAATGCTCATACCTCAAAAGTGAAATGCACAGAAGACGTAATTTTCTTCCAAATGAGCAAAATAAAAAATATGTCGGCAGGATGTGGTTTTGTAGCCCCACTTCATGGGCAAAATACTGTTGGAGTTGCGGCTGAGGGTTAGGGGTTATGGTTAGGGTTTAGGGTTGGGGCTTTGGCTTAGGGACCATAGTTAGGGGCCATGGCTTGAGGTAGGAGTTAGCGCAACCATTTCTCAATCATTGAAAGTACAACCACGCAATCCCAATAGCTTTTCTTTCGCATACAACTACTTGGCCCCGTCGCCTGCGCGTTTCCCGGCTCCACCAGTCAAACCCCTATTACTACCGGGCCCATATTAGAGGTGACTGGGGTTTTCTTACTTCAGGTGGGGCTACCAAACCACATCCGAACAATATTTCGTGCAATTGTTCTTTAAAGTTTACCTTATCCATAAGTGCGTCGAGAATCAAGGGAACAAATTCGCACTACACAAGTAGACATTTTTGTAGGATGCAATTTTTGCTGAGGGTTCGAAAGATGCTCGTTGAAATGCCCACATCCTGACGTGACTGACCTATGCTGCATGGTGTTTAATACTACAACCCTAGTTAAGTAATCTTTTCGGACAGAAAACGCATTACAGAATTTCGGTCAGCATTTTATAACGTACAGTAGGTGGGCTAACTCATGAAATGTCAACCGAAGTTCCGAAATGAGTTTTCCTTTTAAAAAGATTAATTAAGTAGGGCCGTAAAATTAGTCAGCCTGCAACATAAGTCTATGATATTTCAGTTACCACTGGATGCCGGTTGTCGACTGAACTTCCTTCCGGCTACATGCAAGAACTACAATCTGTAAAAACTGGCTACTTAAGTAGCATGAATTTTCTCACTGGTTTTTAATGCCCCTAAATGTCAAATTGTATTTCATGGAAATCATGCACAGAAGTATTCATTCATTTACTTTTTCGGTTGAAAATCCCATCTTCTAATATTTTATTCGAAATAGGGACATAATTCGATTTCTCAAAAAGTTTCTAATTGTAGGACTTTTAAATACCGTGAAATGGCCGTTCTTAATTCGTCATGTCTCTGTATTTACCAATGTGGCTTGTTAAGTTAACAATATGGGTCAAATCCACTGCTAAATTGTATGAACTCTATATAGTCCCCCTTTATTACCTTAGAGAAATGTGTGGTTTTCCGTACGCGGAAAATATACGGCTTGTAGTTTGGAAACCCTGAATCCAAGTGCAACGGTTGAGCGGGTTCAAATTTATTTGGGGATTGGAAAAGTTTTCAAAAACCGAAAAATACCCTTCTACCGAATGAGCGGAAGAATGAATATTTTCATGTATGTTTTCCGTGAAATACAATTAGACATTTTGGGACATCGAAAATCAACGGGAAAGATTCGGGCTACTTATGTAGTCATTTCTTACATAGTGTAGTTTTTGCATGCAGCCAGAAGGAAGTTTACTCGAAAACCGGCATCCTGAGGTAACTGAAATATTATAGAATTATGTTGCAGGTTGACTACTTTTACAACCCAACTTAATTAATCTTTTTGAAACGAAAGAGAATTTCGGATTTCGGTCAAATTTTTATGAGTTAACCCACCTATTGTCGTTTGGCTGTGGAATGGGATCTGGCTATTAAGCTGCAGCGACAGTCGATGAACACAGGCGGGAATTCTCAATGCATTTATTCACGCGAGGTGGTGATCACCTATCACAGGTCTCAAAATTCCGCTTCAGCTACAGCTTCTTTCCATGACTCGTGCTCGTAAAAGTGCACTTTTGTGGGATAGCCACTAATTCCCGTAGTTTGGAACTCATTCTCAATTTTAGATGTGATAATGGCAACCTGTTTGCTTACTGGACATACTCTCTGAACAAGCACCTGATAGGCCATCACCTCACCCATGAAAGTCACTGCGAAAGTCCTCCTGACCACATGGATGACAATGTCGACACTTGGAAGCTCATGAGCAGGTGGAATCTTTTTTATTGGATAATGCTGCACATGAAGCCACGTCGAAATGACGCTGCGCGTCAACTTTCCCCGGGGCAGAGTTTCTGCTCTAACGATCATAGGGGTCACTCGCTTCGATGGCAAGCGGATACACAGCAGGACACTACGATTTATGCCGTGCAGTAGACATTCCTTTGCTGTATTTAGAATATGCTGGCAACTCTCCGTGATTGTGGTCGCAGATTGACTATTTTCCTTGGGGCCCGGGAACTTGGGGACTCAACAATGACGCGGATGTCAGCCCGGCTGTGTAGGTTTTCAACAGTTTCAGTGCTATGACGTGGATTAATATGCGGCAGGCTCGGCTATTAACGGTCAAATTGACATCATAAAACATCAGTTTGGGATTTTTACGGCTTTACGAGGCAACAACGTCATCATTAATGAAGTCAGGGGAGGGATAAAGCATTTTTGTGAGTAAAGTCGCTCCCACCTAAAGTGTGCAGTCTGTCCTATCGCAGTGATCAAAATCGCGTAAACACAGTCAGTAGTATTTCTGCTAGCTAAGGCAGTGAAAGAGAAAAAACTGATCAGTCCAGGGTCGATTAACTCGGACAGTTATTTAACATTCTGCTCTATTATTGGCATTCAACTTCTCGAAAATGCAAAGTGGATCAAAATATCCTGAATGTGATTAACATGAAAAATCTGATTTCAAGTGAAACTTTTCTTTCGCAGAATGCCACGCCAGAACTTTGGCTTTCGCAAACCTGATCCAACAGGGTATTCGTAGGGAACAAAACCTTCTTACTATGCAAAATATGAAAGTGTGGATATGTACGGGCGATTTCAGCGCTTGCACAGTTGTTGCCGACAAAGATAATAGACATTGAAATGGTAAATCCAGGCTCATCTGCCGTTATCAACCAGTGAGACATGAAGACCAGATTAGACACGTGAGATTAGATCCAGATTCATTATCTATCGGAGATTTTTCTCATAAAGAACGAAAAAACAGGGTCCCGGCCTAAAGTGAAAGGATAACGCGAATATGGGTGGCACAACGGTCCAGGGTGACTACGAAACGTACGCGTAAAATCAACTAAGCGGTCGCTGCGCGCTGATGCCTTCGCTCAAAGGTCGATCGAACATTCGTGACTTCGAGGAGGGCGTTCTCGCGCATGAAACAGACAATCTGAGATCAGCACGTAGGAGCCTAGGGTTTCAGGGCCGGTAAGAGCAGAATAAATAAGATGCGTTTTAGAGCGTTGGGCATTGAGTAGCTGCAGCTGCCGGAATAGGGAGATTACCGCCGGAACTCGCCTTTCTTCTCTCTCTCAACCACCTGTCTACACATTACCATTTCTAAGCAAAACGATCGCTCACGATCAAGCTTCGCACCTGTGTACCGTCCGCAACTGACTACAGGAGGAACAGAAAGATGCAACTGCGACTAGTACTACAAACATTAGCGGCAATAGTAGTAGTATCGTCACTACTACTACGAATACCGCTACCACCATGAGTACTACTACTGCTGCTTTCAGTACTACTACTACTACTATTGCTACTACCACCATTTCTATTAACACCATGACTACTGCTACTACTACTACTTGTGGTTGAGGGCGCTCACCGATCGTTCTTACGGAACTCACTCGTTCCGTTCTGCCTCACGGGCTCTCTCTCTCTCGAGCCCAACCAGCGGCCGCACAGCAGCGCATGATATAGGCAGTATGTTATTACCCGACAAAGACAAGGGAGACAGGAATAGACATTTCTGGCTTATTAGGCGTCGTCAGCCAGTCATACCCAACCCCGAAGTGTGGAACACCCGAGGCTCGAACTCGCGACCTGTTAGTTAGAAGTCCAGGTCGCTAACGACCGGTTCTTCGAGCATCGAGTGTTCCACACTACGGGGTTGGGTACGGCTGGTTGACGACGGCTAATAAGCCGGAAATGACCACTCCAGTCTCCCTTGTCTTTGTCGGTAATGCCATTCTGCCTATATCATGCGCCGCTGTGCGGCTGCTCGTTGGGCTCCAGAGAGAGAAAGAAAGCCCGTAAGGCACAACGGAAGGAGTGATTTCCGTAAGAACGATCGGTGAGCGTCCCCTACCATTTTATATTTCCGACCGAAAACCGACAGGACAAAGGGCTCGTGGCCTAGTGGTTAGAGGAGTGGACTTCTAAATAACAGGTCGCGAGTTCGAGCCTCGGGAGTTCCACACTTAGGGTTTGGGTATGACTGGCTGACGACGCTTTATAAGCCAGAAATGGTCATCCACGTCTCCCTTGTCTTTGTCGGTAATAACATACTGACTACTACTACGACGCCGCTACTACTAACGCCACTACAACTACTACTACTACTGACAGTTTGACCGTTGCAAGCGACCATGTCTACTGTGTGCTCCACACCAAGGGGAGGCAGGCACGGTAACTTTCGCGTGAATTAGTTTGTAGTGGCAGCAGACTTGTGCAGCGTCTGTCGCACTTCTTCCTCTTCCTCGCCTGGACCCGGCATCAGGACAAAGTCAACAAGACCGAGACGAGACAATTCCGTGTAGCCTGGGATTATGAGTCAACATTGTTGACGTACTTGCTTCCTATCAGTAGGCGTGCTTTTATTAAGTTACATATTTCAGGCGTGTCGACCGTGCGGGGTGTAATGAATTCGACCGAGTGAGGAAGGGCGTAGGTGGCTGGCGCAGCCGGATCTGCACTTAGACGTACCACCACATCCTCCTTGGTACACAACAATCCCTTGACCAGGATTTTAACCAACTACAAGAGCAACACAACGGGTCAAAATGACGACTGAACAGCCATGTTCACAAACTGTAAACCCAGCGGGGACGCAAGCGCATCTGCCGGCAGGGAACCACGTGCCATAGAGCCAGCTTACATCAGGCTGCGAGGGCCATGGTTTGCTGATCGTGGCACAGAGGACGCTCACAATCCTTAAGGTTAATACTACTACTACTACTACTACTACTACTACTACTACTACTACTACTACTACTACTACTACTACTACTACTACTACTACTACTACTGCCACCAACACCAATACCATCAAAAGAACAACAACAACAAGTTCATTTCTTCTTCATTTAAAAAATAACAAGCAGGGACAGACATAAAATGCTCTGAAAACGAGAAGCTCAGTTAGAAAAAAAGGTAGTAAGGGTCCCTGAGTGGTATCCTGAAATGAGCTGTCAGCATCCACAAGATCTACAATTTCTTCCGCTTGTTTCCCGAGAGTTTGCCACTCCCAAGTTGTACGGGCTTCGTGGGAGAGATGTCAGTTCCCCTTTTGGATGGATTGTGCGCAGGTGTTCGACAGGCATCGTAAGCGGCCTTCATCTTGACAAGATTAGCGGCTCTCATTTCCTGGTGATCAACAATCCGTGCCGGATAGTCCACACCGATGACACAACCAGCTTTCTTTTGCACTGCCAGTGGGGCGTTCCAGGGCTCATATATGTACTGCTTAGGCATGTTTTTCAAACAGGGCAGAAAGTGTCTGATGAAGCTGAAACAAAGACGCCCAAAAACGAATGGATAGAACAGGTGACGGTTCAACTTGGAAAATATGTGAAAACTCTAGGAAAATAACTAATAACGGCAAAAACGGGCCTATAATGCATCCAAAAAATGACGGTCTTCTGCTACGCGAAAACACAATAGAAATATTAAAAAAATTATGTTGACAAGAAATAACACTCGCTTAGGTAGGTATTAGTTTGAATATGCTGCAGCAGTTAATTTAATATGCAGCATGACAGTCCGTCGATTGTTTGCAATGATGTTAGAAAAACTTGATGCCATTTTTCCGCTTTTGTACTTGGTCAAGATGCAGTTAACTACGACGGTAGTAATGTTGACTAATCCCATGGTCAGGGACACAGCGGGAATTCAGGCCGTAATAGGGTCACGTGACCAGAGGTCACTGGAATACGACGAGGGCAATTATTCTTCTATAGGATCGGTGTGGGCTTTCTGATGACGGCGCAGTGCGAAGGGCCTCAGGGCGTCCTTAAAACGCGAGGGAATACTTAACATTTTTCAGCGTTCTTAGTCAAATGTCTGAACAGACAGTTTCTGCAGGTTACATTTGTTAAACCTTTAAAAATAAGTCAGCTTTGGGAGGCTATACTTATATTATGACCCCTCTGACGTGCCCTCTTCTATAGATGAAAGTATTGGTCATAATTATAGGCTCACCTACGCATGAGACCTCGTCGACTAAGAAAATGAGAATCCACGATGAATACCTGCGATGAGCATATTGTTGATCAAGTAAAAGACCTGCAGTAAGGTGTTCGTTATAGAAATACTCGATTGGCACATTCCGCGGAAAGATAGCCATGCTCTTCATATGTTTTTTTTCAGAGAAATATCAAAGAGAAAGAAAATACCGACACTGACGATTCTCCAGCCCTAGCCGAGAAAAATTCTTTCCGTTGCGGTTTTTTCGAGGGCCGGGTCTTATTTCATAAATATAAGTGTTTTACATATTAGCTACTTAAAGAGTAGATTTTTTCGCCTTACTAACGTGTTATCCCTTCCGTTTCCGAGTTGTTTACTAGCCGAATTTAGTTGCGCAATGAGCATCATATCATGCAAATCAGAAAGTGGGGTTGCTATTTTTTGGCGGACTCTATCGCGACTACTTTTGGAATATTTGCAATTGCTAGCAAATTATTAGCGTGGTATAACAAAAAAGATTGCCTGTTGGCCTCACTGCTGTGTTTCAGGCTGGTGGGTAAAATGTCCAACGCCCAAGGTACCCTGGGTTAGTCGGATTTCTGTCATAATACATAAAATGGATGCTTAATTACAATGGTTACTTATAAAATGGTTAGTAGAAATGGTATGCGTGCTTTAAACGTATTGAAGATGTCTCAGAGGAGAGCCCGTTTAACTTACTTGCCCTCAGGATCCGTTTTGCGGCCGAAGCCCACTGGACAATAGACGCGAAAATACTGATGGAAGAATGCACTGGCGGACAACCACATCCAATTGGCACTATTCAGTGCCCAATCGGCGTCCAAAAGGAGACGCTGAAACACGGCCGCACCGTCCGTCCATGACTGCCACAGTTGGCCGCGAGTGAGGAAGCAGGCAACAGCATGTCGGGCCAGATGATGCATCCACCCGTGACGGTGGAGCTGTGTCATGGCGGCGTCAATAAAGGGGAAACCGGTGCGAGCCTCCGCCCAGGCTGTCAACAGCTCTTCATTGCGCACCCATGGAATTTGTCGACAGATGGGATTTCCCTGCAGTGCAAAGGTCAGCCCAGATACATGGTGCGAGAGGAGAAATTCGGTGTAGGCGTTTAGTAAAAGGGGAAGGATCTAGAGTTTGACACTTGTCTTAATAACTAGTGAACGTGTCAATGCAAGTCCGGCAGATGCGAGGCAGCTGGTCAAAGAGGACGCAAACATGTTGTCAACTTCACCGCAAAAAAGGTGACGAAGGGTCAGCACTTAGGCAGCGGAAACTCCATACACAAATAAAGCGATGAACCCACAGTGGTGCCAACCACAGCATCGAGTCACGAAAATTGCTGACTAAAATCCCCATATATATGTTGGAAGTGCGTTCGCCTATCGGGCTGCTGGACATACTAGTTTCGTTATGCTCGGACTAGAGCGCCGCAGGCAGTCATACAGTGATCAGTAGTATATGTAGAAGTAGATCACTGGCAAAGACAAAGGGGACTGGAATGGTCATTTCCGACTTATTAGCCGTCATCAGCCAGCCATACCCAATCACAGACTCTGCAATTTCTGAGGTATCATAGTTAAACTACCCTACCGCAACCGACAAGGCAACGAGTTGCAGACTCAATGGTTAGAGCGCTGGTCCTCCGACCAAAAGAACACGCGTTCGAACCTCAAGAGTTGCAAATCTGAGATTAGGTATGGCAGGCCGATGACGAATAATAAACCAGAAATGGGCATTCCAGTCTCGCTTGTCCTTGTTGGTCGGCCTTTCAGCCCCATGGCATAATGGGACGAGTGAGTTCCGTAACGCGACCAATGAATGCTTCTCAACCTTTGCATATATATATACAAACCATAGCATAACATACATATAATACCATACCGCCTTTATCATGTGCCGCTGAGTGGCTGCTGGTTGGACTGGAGAGAGGGAGCCCGGAACGAGTGAGTTCCGTAAGAACGATCGGTGAGCGTTCCTCCACCATTGTATATTCACGATTAAAACCGACAGGGCAACGGGATCGTGGCCCAATGGTTGGAGGAGTTGACTACTACCTAACAGGTCGCGAGTTCGAGCCTCGGGTGTTCCACACTTCGGGCTTGGGGAAGACTACCTGACGACGGCTAGTAAGCCAGAAATGACCATTCCAGTCTCCCTTGTATTTGTCGGTAATATCATACTGCCTATATCATGCGCCGCTGTGCGGCTGCTGGTTGGGCTCAAGAGAGGGAGAGCCCGTAAGGCTTAACGGAACGAGTGAGTTCCGTAAGAAAAATCGGTGAGTACCCCCTACTATTATATAAACATTTATACAGTGCGTGACCGATCTCACGAACTGTTGCCTGAAATTCTGAAATGCGTTTTGGATTAGAAAGTATTACTTGGGCGCAGCTGTAATACCGATTATCTGGCAGTATAATTCTATAATATTTCGGACTTGGCAGGGTGTCAGCTTTTGAATAAACCGCATTTCAATCCCCTGTGGGAAGCGTACTCGGCAAAAAATGATTACTTAAGTAGCATGCATTTTTACTATTGATGTTCGATGGTCGTACACATTCAAATATATTTTGGAGAAACCACAAACAAAAATAAGCTTTCTTTTAGTCGTTTGATAGAGAATCATGTCATCCTTATATTTTACACCCTAGGAAGGAGTATAACTAGGTGTTAAAAAAAGTTTTTATGATTGCCGAATAATTTGGAGGATGATCAGTGGTTGTATTAGCTCTTAGTGGTTTTAGTCTACAAGTTGCATACATTCTGCGTACAGAAAATCACATATTCTTACATGCCTTTAGAAAGATATCGTATAGAGTCCACAGAATTTTGCAATGGATGCAGACTATGTTGTACATTTCATGACGAGCAGTGATACACCGACAGGTTAGATGTTATGTGAATGAACCTTGCGCGGTCTTGAAAAATCTCATAATAATATACTTTTTAAAACCTAATTATACTCCATCTTCGGGTGGGAAATATAAAGATGTCGTGATTATCTGTCAAAAGACTAAAAGACAGCCTAATTTTGTTTGTGGTTTCCCTAAAATATATTTGAATTTGCAAGAGCATCGAAAATCAATAGCAATATGCAATCTACCGGGATTGCATACGTCGTTTAAGTAGCGCGGCAGTTAGATCAACGTGGATGACAGAGAGACTATGCGATCAAAATCAGCCCGCGACAGTGTATAAGGCGGGTTTAGAGCTTATTTCACAATCTTTTGTGGTGCAAAACCCGAGGGAAAAGGCCCCTCCTAGTGGAAATCACACGAAAAGAGCGCATAAAATGTTGACTAACGGCAATGCGGCTGTTCGCAGTAGCAACACCCATCGACTCCCTTGTAGTCACAACATCGTCCGTGACGTTACCCAGAGAATGTGTTTGAAAGGCCTCAGACAATCGGAAAATTCGTGCTGGGTACAAACTAATCGCATTCGGGCAGACTATGGACTGCAGGGAAGCCATATATAGCTGCTACCGAAGGACTCCAGCAGTCATCGTCCCCAATTACCTCCAGAGGTCTGTCTTCTATTTATCACTTGCCAGTTGCATGGGGCCGTGTAACGTAGCCGTCGAGAAATTTCAGTTGAACGTCCATGATGGTAACAAGCCAGAAGTGATCACTTCAGTCTGTCGCGTGTTTGAAACAATCCTGCCCCCCGCTCTCTCTCTCTCTCTCTCTCTCTCGTAAGGAATGCGCATGACGCGAAATTGGCGACGGATGCCACATTTATTGACGCCATCAATTTGCTACACCCCCTTGGATAACTGCTTCATGACCCAAATGTGATTAAACTCGCGTCGTCCGGCGGGGCCTCGTAGCTCAAGTGATTAAAGCGTTGGCTGTACTAAAGCCTTCCCCTTACTGCGTGGGTTCGAATCCCACCGAGGCGCCGAGTTTTTCACAGCTGGGTCAATATGAATCATGAGGGATAACAGAAAACTTGGGAGGAGTTGGATGAACGATAAACTCTATAAGGGGGAGGGAAGAGAGAGAGACGGCACGCCTCGCAACGAACATCATGGGTATGGGGAGGCGTCGGATCAGTGAAGGAACGTGGTGTTCGGGGGGAGCCAAACACGATAAGTGATGAACTAAGATAGTAGGCGCACGACACTGGGTGGTTGGGGTATAGATAAGGGGGCCGGCGGCGAGGGGAAGCCTGAGGGCTATTTTGAGTGGAACTGATATCAGGACAGCGCAAGGTTGATCACACGTGATTCACCTGCTTACAGAGCTCCGATTTCGTTGGCCGCCGCTGCACGACAACGTCCCAGCGAGCACTAGATTCGCAGTGCGAATTGCCCCTGACAGGCGCTTTGCGGCCGGACTACGGAGCAAGCTCCGCCACCATGAGTCACCATGACATGCGCTCGGCTGAACAATTTGCCAACTCTCTTCGGGGGGGTGTCCAACATACCTGCACTAGTAACTACATGCAAACTCGCCAGCACAAGTAGACGTGGCGCGCATAGACAGGACGCCTTCAGTTGGTCAGGGGTTGGCGACAGTGTGTGCCTGTTCTGTCGCGATTGTGAATGCAAGTACACTGGCCACTCGCAAAGAAAATTGGTCAGTCACACAACGCGGGTTGAACCACCTACACTCTCCGAACTCCCCTGAAATAGTTCTCCAGACCACCTGTAAAGCGTTAGTGTTCGTGAGAATGTTTGTACCATTAGAGGCACCTGGGAGGAGGAAAAGTAGGAGCCATGGCTCAGCTCTGTGCCAAACTACAGCCTACATAAGAACAAGTGTACCGTATGTGCTGTACAGCGCAGTCCTGAAGGATTTTAGGCGTCTGCTATGCCAGAATCAGCAGTTCTCTGGCGCCTGGTTCCCTGCTGGTGGATGCGTTTGAGCTCGAACGGGGTATACAGGTCGTGAGTATGGCTGCGTAACGTCATCCTAGTCATCCTTCTGGTCCGTTGTGGTGCTGTTGTTGTTGGTTAAAATCCTGGTCAAGTGGTTGTTGTGACCAAAGGGCAGTGGCACGTCTAGGTGCAGGTCCAGTCGTGCGAGCTACCTGCGCCCTCCCCCACCTCTGACCTCCTTGACTATGTCCTCACACCGGGCCCAGGTTGGGAGGAGGAGGGAGTGCGATAGTTGCAGAGAAAGTCCACTATCACTTTAAACTTATCCACGAACAAGTCACTGTGCCTCCCTCATCGTCGGGCATGACGACCGAAGGAGGAGGAAAATCGAATTGGTTGTTTTCGTGCACGCTCAAAGAACCTCGATTCCACGTAGCCCAGATGACAAGTAACGTGGACGGCATTTTCAGGGGGGGGGGGGGTAGCTATAATCCAGTTCAACCCGGAACGAGATTCTTGAGGACGGAAAATGCTCGGAAGTTCAGTTCCGAAGCACTTGTCAGGGGACAGTTCGCACTGTGAATCTAGCGTTCGCTTTGAGGGCCGCCTACCGCGCATGGACAGCCCGTCTGGTACACTGCCCTAGGACAGCAGTAATAAGAACCAATGAAGTCGGAGCTGTGCAAGCGGGTGGATCACGAGTGCTCGGTCTTGTATTGGCATTGATATTAAGTCCACACAAAATAACCCCTGACCGCCCCCACCCCGAACGGACCCCTCACTCATCTCCCAACCATCCAGTGTCGTGCGTCCAACATTCACTGCGGCTCAACAATTATCGTGCTTGGCATGCCCTAGCTAGTTCCTTCTGGTCTCCATCACCCCCCACCCCCCCCCAAACCCGACTCCCTTCACAGATCTGACGACCCCACGCCCACGATGATGTTCATTGCGTATCACCCTCCCCTTCCACACCCCGACTGTTTATCGCTTATCCTATCCTTCCCACGCTCTCCATTGCCAATCCGGTTGCCGTTATCCCAGACCGCGCACACACACACTCCAACGTCCCCCGGCACAAAGACATTTGGGAATTAAAGACGGCCTCCTTAGCAATATTGCCTCGTTTTTGCCGGAAGCAGTTATCGAGCGTTTACAACCTCCAAGGAGCTGAACTTCATGAAACGTCCTGGCAGTGCGAGGTTAAAGAAGGAGACACAATCGCTGGGATAAGAGCTTTATTAGCCTGACGTTTCGGATTCTCACTCGAATCCATCAATCTAGACAAAGCAGATACGGGTGGTTCATGCACAAGGCGTCAGGTAATGAAACTGAAAGACCCGCTGCCACGGCTAGAAACGCCTGAAGTCGTTTATCGGATCTGGTGCAGTTGCGGACAAAGCAACTACGTCGGAGAAACAGGAAGACAGATCCGAACGAGAATGGCCGAACACGCTGCAGCGGTGCGGAGAAATGACGCCAGCTCTCAAGTTGCGGCTCATTCGACGAGATCTGGCCATACATTCAAATTCTACGAGGCCGAAATTCTCGTTAGAGGTGACAACTGCGTGGGCCTGCAGCTACTTGAATCATGGTTTACTGGCCCCCGGTCCATTAACAAGTGCGATGAACTTCCCCTTCCGCACTCGGTGCTGAGATGGTGGGTCAGATGGTCAAGCAATCATCACACTAGCATTCAACGCACGTGATGAAATTGTAGCAATTAACGACGAGAGTGTCGGCCATCAAACAATTACCACCCCAAGCGTGACGATCCTGGATGAACGGGGGAGCCGTAAATATCCACAGGTGTGCGGTAGTATGGCGACTGCATCCTACAAATACTGCAGCCCCTTGTGCTTGAAGCACCCGTATCTGCTGTCGTCTCTGATGATGGGCTCGAGCAGGAATCCGAAACGTCAGGCTAATAAAGCTCTTGTCCCAGCGATCGTGTCTCCTTCTTCAAGACTGCTTCCTGGGATTTGTCTCCTCGCTTCTATTTTCAGTGCGAGTTTAACCGAAAAGAACGACGCTACTCTTAATCGCGAACGAATAATTCAATGTATAAGGTTATTTTTAAAAGCCTGTAAATATTTGGACTGTTTCATCGCGTTAAAGGATAACATACTATCAGCATAGGTACTAACTAAAAGCCCAAGCACGCGTGTTTCGCCGACATTTTACCTTTGCATTACACATCTACGAGGGGTTCGGCTCCTCAGCCGGTCTGTGCTTATAGGCCTTAGTGCAAACTGATTTACTCCAAGGTAGCAGTTAATTTCTGAGGAAAGTAAGAACCAACAATTTCTAACCTAGAGTATCCACCAGAAAACACACGGGGAGGGGCACCGGAGAGCCGAATCCCTCGCAGCTGGGCCATACAGCGGCAGAATACAGGCGAAACACGAATGTTTGGGCTTTTGGCTAGTACCTGTGCTGCTAGTATGGTATCTTGTAACGCTTAAATATACTACTAGATGTCTGTCGGCAGTTAATGAATATTACGCGGTTATCCGCTGTGGCTAGTGGACTTCCACACTAATATCCATTGATCACATGTCGGCCTGCATCTTTACTTCGAGTTAGCAGTCAATTTCTGGGGATATTTAAAAACCGACTATTTCGATGCGATTTAAAACTGCTCCGGAGGTGTTGAAATCTACAAAACAGGCCAAAATAAAAGGCAGCGAAAGACCGATTTTCAAGGGGTTGCAAGCAGGGCTCACGAAATGTCACCGAGGTGCTTGAGGAGTAGCTGTGTTCTCAAAGTGACAGGCTGCAGTGTTCAAAGTGATGACGGGTTAAGGGAAGGTGCCAATGTCTGACAGAGCGATCTCTAAGCCCACATTCTTCTCGTGCTAAATTTAAAAATACTTCCGATATTTGGAAACAGCAGCTTCGCAGTAAGAAACGATAGTCGTGACGACTACCTGCCCTATACATTTGCAAAACTGGAATGCTGCCTGATATTTATCTCATACAACCAAAATATCGTGGCTTGGCAGGATCCGAGAGAAAACTACCTAAATGGAATTCAGTGGTAAATTGGACGCGCGAGTGGAGATATGGCAGAGTGCCCTTCAAAGGCACCCACACTCACTGCAAAAATCTGCGGGACGCCAGAAATGATGTCGGATGGAATGTTGCATGGAAATCTATCCGACAAACTCCGTAATCACATATCCCCATGTTCGCTCAGACCTCACATTTTGCTGCGTAAGAAGAAACACATTTTACGGGTCGTTAGGTGTGCTGCCAAGGGCCTAAGTGATCAGGATGCCCATCATAGATGTGTCGTTAGAAGTACAAAGCTAATTGGGTCCCGGAGATTAGTAATTGGATGACAGTTAGAATCATGCATGTGTAAAAACAACCTGGCTATATGATCGGGAGCCCTGATACACTCGCAGGGCGAATTCGCAGCTGTGAACATAATTGCCGGACAGGAATAATATATGCGCAGAGGTGTTCGACGATCTTAGATTTGATGAGAATACGGTTAACCAGCCTGCAAACAGAATCAAACTTCGGGGTTGAGTATGACTGGCTGAAGACGGCTAATAAGGCAGAAATGGCCATTCCAGTCTCCCTTGCCTTTGTCGGTAATGCCATTCCAAACAAAGGTCCTCCCGCCAGGCTTCCAACAGTGGTGGCTAACTGATTGGAATGAGCAAGAAACCGCCTCATCGACTACCATGGGCGCAGGTGGACAACCGTAAATTACAGTTTTCAAAAAAGCCACCCAACACAAAAGGCAAATACTACATTTCAGCACGCTATTCCAGGGAATTTAAACACAGTGTAGAACGCCAACAAATAGAGCTGAACGACCGCACCGCCATAACTTCCAAGAGCTATGTTACAGAACAAAGCAAGCAGCGAACAAACAGCCGACGGCTAAAATGCCAAACTCGAGGCCTAGTGTACCATTCCCTACATTAAAGGAGTCTCAGAGACGGGTTTTTGACTGTTACAATCTGCCAGGATAGATATGACCTATAGATCACGGGTCAAAGTGTGCTGTCGCGTAATGCAACATAAAGATGGAACAACATATAGGGACTAAAAATACGTCGAGAAAACTGAGCGAAAATTACAGAGACGTCTACGTGAACAGAAATCGTCAACTCAGCGGAGAGGTCACCAGATCAGACCGCGTACACAAAAGCTCAACTGCCTTCGATCGCGATGAGGACCAGCCGCGCAGGCAGTTATCGTACGCACCAGGCATCCCTCCACCAGGCCTCCGCAAAAAGTCCGAAGCAGTAGCAAAAGAATAAACATCGATTAGCCCAAGGCAGGCTAGCTAGAAAAACCGATCACAGATAGGCTATGCCGCGAGTGAGACCCTGGCTACCACGACCTTCAGGCCCAGTTCCGAATGGAAAGAGAAGGAGGAAAACATATCCTGTACAGAATAACTGAAGGGGTTGGAGGTAGAGTTGCCACCCGGGCGGGGGCACGTCCACGTGATCGGCGTCGCAAAGTGTGTGAGGGGGTGCGCCAAAGCGTCTTACGTCAGAATACCTCTGACTCGACCTTGAATCTGATTGGCCAGCTGGAGAGCCGCATGGCGAATGTCAGACAGCCCTGGTGTGTACGTGCAGACACTCGCGAGAGGCCCAGTGTTGAGACAAACCACTTCAGTTTCTTGAAAAGTCAAGTTGACAAACACGTGGTTTCGGTAATTCTTCGTCGGGCCAATACAGTTACATGAGGGAATGGAAATGTACAAAATCAACAGTGGTTATAGGTGTCTCAGGGGTTATTAAGTCATTAACACTCATCTTCCCCACGCCGCCCGCATGAACGGTCGGCGGGTTTTGGTCCTCAAGGCTAGGGGAGGGGGGTAAGAGAGTCTTTGAGTGATGTCCTTGGATTGAGTACACGGATTGGAGGCGGCATGTCGCCATCATTTAGGGTTGGCGTTGGCCACGGCAGAGAGAGCGCGCTTGTGTCAGGGTTTTCTGACAGCATAACACCGGATTCGCCGGCCGTATAGCCACTGAGTAGGCCTTTAGAGAAGCATGTTGGTGTCCGGTAAACAACCTGAAATGTTCCCTTGGCATCGACTCGGTGATTCGTATCGATTAAATGTGCGAGAATAGAACTCGAAATCGGTCGGGTCTCACGTCTGTCTGCCAGGCGGGCATATGTTCATGCACCCTCCTTACCAGGCGTCTCGTTGTACGGCCGATGTATCCCGCTCCACAGGAGCACGTGAATGAGTAAATGCACATTGGTGTGGCCCCCAACGGTAGTCTGTCTTTACCTCCCAAACGTAGGAGGGAAGAGTTTATGAAGCATACGCGTAAATCTGCCGCGGAGAATGCCCTCGTGATAGCTGTAGTTAAGCGCCGTCTGACTAGCTCGCTCGCTGCGTCTCCTGCAAAAGGCAATCTTAGGAATACCTCTTTCTTTTCCGCAGTCGCAACAGAGGGCTTTGCAGCGCGTTCCCCAATATTTCCGAGGATAAATCTATCTGAGTAGCCGTTCTCCCGAAGTGTGTTCCGCAGCTGTTGGAGCCCTGCTTCAATAGCTTCAGGTGGGCAGATGTGTCTCACTCTAGCCGCCAATTCCTGGACTAAATTTCGTTGGATTTTTAGGGGAACAGAACTGTGGAAATTAAGGTATTGTCCCGTCCAGGTTTTCTTTCGGAACACCCTGCGCTGGATAGACCCATCCTCTTGCCTCTGCAGAAGGACATCGGGAAAGGCAATTTCGCTATCTGCCTCGGCCTCTGCAGTGAGCTTTAGCGAGAGGTGCGCACTGTTGAACTTGTGGACAAGGTCCTCGGTATCGGTGGTACCATCCGCCAGGCAGAAGATATCGTCCACGTACCGACCGTAGAAGACGAGGCCATTAATGGTGTCGTGCGATCTTGTTTTCTCGACTTTGCCCATAAAAATCAATCCAAGAGCATCACTCAAAGACTCTCTTACCCCCTCCCCTAGCTCTGAGGACCAAAACGCGCCGACCTTGTCATACGGGTGACGTGGGGAAGATGACTTTTAATGACTTAATAGCCCTTGAGACACCTGAAAACACAGTTAATATTGTACACTTTCATTCCTCCATGTAACTGTATTGGCCTGACGAAGAATTACCGAAACCACGTGTTTGCCAACTTGACTCTTCAAGTGTAACACGGGAATATTTGCGGAATTTAGAATTCTGTTGGGTTTCGGATTTTCGACACTTTGCCAAGGGTGAGTCAACCAAACTCGCCGAACCTTCAGCAATATAATAAATCGCTTCCAGGGGCCATTCTTCCCTATCGAGGAAACCGCTCCACGCTGCTCTCGCTGTCTCACTTACTTCTTGACCAGATCGGGAATTCAAAAGAGAAGACATGCGTCATCAGCGATTAACCTTCATCTTCTTCAGCAGACCCAGTATGTTCTGATCGGATTTTCGTCGCTATTCCAGTTCAGTTCAGGTTTCGTTTTAAAGACGCCAGTAAAGCCTTTGCTTGTCAAGGCACCAACGTAATTACTGTAGGTGAACTAACTCATGAAATGTCAACAGGAATTCCGAAATGCGTTTTCGTTTCGAAAAGACTAATTAAGTAGGGTTGTGAAACTAATCTGTTTGCAACATAATTCTATATTATTTCACATACCGTAGGATACCGGCTTTCGAACGAACTTCCTTCCGGCTGCATGCAAAAACTACACTCTGTAACAAAGGACTACTTAGGTAGCATCAATATTTCTCTCCGATTTTCGATGCCCCTAAAAGTCCAATAAGATTTCATGGAAAACACGCATAAAAATATTCATTCTTTCGCTCATTCGGCAGATAACTACGTCTTCTCTTAATTTTATGCTCGGTTTTAAAAAGTTTCTAATTGTGGGACTTCTAAATACCTTGAAATGGCCGTTCATAAATCGTTATTTCTCTGCATTTACCAATGTGGCTTGTAAAGTTAACAATATGGATCAAATCCACTGCCAAATTTTATGAACCCCATAGAAATGTGTAGTTTCCCGTACGCAGAAAATATACGGCTTGTAGTTTGGAAACCCTGAATGCAAGTGCAACGGCAGAGCGGGTTCAAAATTATACGGGAATTGGAAAAGAATTTGAAAACGGAATTCTACCCTCCCTTCGAGTATAAAATTAAAAGAAGACGTAGTTATCTGCCGAATGAGCGAAAGAATGAATATTTTTATGCGTTTTTTCCATGAAATCTTATTGGACTTTTAGGGGCATCGAAAATCGGAGATAAATATACATGCTACCTAAGTAGTCCTTTGTTACAGAGTGTAGTTTTTGCATGCCGTCGGAAGGAAGTTCATTCGAAAGCCGGCATACTGCGGTAACCGAAATATTATAGAATTATGTTGCAGGCTGACTAGTGTTACAACCCCACTTAATTAGTCTTTTCGAAACGAAAACGCATTTCGGAATTCCTGTTGACATTTCATGAGTTAGCCCACCTACGGCATCTGCCATAAGAATAATGTACAGACGTTATGCCTGCGTGCACGAACAGTCGCCTTAACATATTATAGCCAGAGGTAGACACCTATCATGGCGGACGGGACGTTGCGAGGTTGCAGCCGATCACAGAGAATCAGCGTTGCGGACTGCCTCACCCGCTGATAAACCGCAGACGACCTTGGCAGCTTATGAAGGTCCTCTGACAGCCAAATGGAAAAAAACGGATAGAAGCGAACGCTGAAGACAGCAGAACACCTACCACAATCTTATCATAGTTTGGTGTGACCGAAGAGACCAGGTAGAAGAACTCGCGCCACAAGAGCTGTCCATGCAGAGACACCGGGGGTTGAGAGGCGCTGGCGGGGGTCTTTGCGGTTCTCCTAGCCTCTCTCAGGGCCCACCAGGCGGTGCGTACGGAAAGACACCCGTAACGCAGGTAGGGACTGAGCCCTGTAGTAGAAATCGGCAGACCAGTGGGCGCGGTGGCCGGCTTCGCGAAGCCACGCACCCAGCTTGGTCGTTCAGTAACCTGGAGTGTGGACGAGGGGAGAGAAGAAACATAATGTCAAATAAGTTTGGAAAAAAAGTCGAGACATTTCGGCAGAAGCACATGCTACCAAAGTGCGTAGTTTTCTTTTGGGCATTGGAGGAGAAGAAATCTTAATAAAGGAAGAAGAAGAAGAAGAAGAAGAAGAAGAAGAAGAAGAAGAAGAAGAAGAAGAAGAAGAAGAAGAAGAAGAAGAGGAAGAAGAAGAAGAAGAAGAAGAAGAAGAAGAAGAAGAAGAAGAAGAAGAAGAAGGAGAAGGAGAAGAAGGGAGGAGAGTGAGAGAGCCAAAACCTGGATTATAGCAGGGAGAAGACTGGCGTTACTAGTCATTTAAAGGGTTGCAGTTAAATCTGTCGATAGGAGCGGAGAGACGAGTTCCAAAGAACAGGTCAGAAGACGAAGATGCGCGCCAGTTGGTTTATGAAGAGAGAGCTGTTGTAGAGCCATAGGTGAAGGCCAGGTGCAAGGGAGACCCACCCCAAGCAGCTAGACCTTTCGAATAACTATCAGAGTTGCGTCTCTGGACGCCCCACACAACGCGCAGACCATTGATCAGGTAACCTAAGACTACAGATCATTCATAATTAGAACCCGTGCCTAGATAGTGTCTTTGAGCCCTAACGGCTTCTAAAATTACGCTTCGTAAACAAAAACAAGAAAGAAGCGGCAAGATCCCATCTCGTAGCCGTACCTGTCAGGGGTTAGAGTTTGGGGTAAGGGGTCAGGGTAAGGGATTAAGGTTAGGGGTTAGGCTGGGGCCTGTCTACCACAGGTACGGCTGCGAAATAAGATCCGACCGAAAGAGCTCCACAGTGATTTCGAACAGGCTTCAAAAAATTCTCGTGAGCAGTTACTTAACACGAACTCGCCCAAGCAGAGAATAGACGATGTCAAATGAAGTCGAGAACAGTTACTTAGTGCTGAAGAGGGACGGCGCCGTCGGTCTCATGGCCGCGGTAAACTTAGTCATAGATGGGAAAAAGTTCTAAGTGAGAGAAGAGAACGGAACCTGGAGTTTTGGGGCGAGCCACCGTTTACATCGGTCATCTGAAGATGACAACGGTTGTTTTCACAGCCGAATGCGATGGCACAGCTGCCTCTGAAGTGAAAACTGTCAGTCTGAGTTTATTTGGCACAAGTAGTAAGACGTTTGGCGAAAAGTACTCCGAAAGTTTGGCAGTAGTCAAATGTTTGTGACGTCGGTCGTAGTCTGGGGCACGGTCCTCAGTCGAAGCAAAGTCTTCCAAGCCGCAATTCCGCCTGCTAAGCAAACGCTTCTCAGAGCACTTCCACATCTCTACACGAAGGTAAGTTGCAGGAAAGCCCACTTGCCATGATTCCTCCCAGCAACACATACATCGCCATCTATCCAACGCGGAGTGGTATGCAAGGGGACTTCGCCGGTTAAAGCATAGAAAACCTGATCCACTTGATTTAGAGCGTGCGAAAATGCGTGCTACGACTAAGTGTGTACTACACAATCATTCTGGTGACAGACCATTAAATAAGTGCCATTGAAGTGCGCCAAGGACTTTAATTCACATTGGGTGCATCACACACAACCTTGCGGGAAAAATCAGAACCAGCAACACTTGGAGAGGGCGTTTCCTGTACCGGAGACTGGCTCTCTCTCACACACACCGGTGCAGCGGCCACTTCGAATCCGGGGTCAGCGGAGCAGATTGTTTACAACAAACTCGGTCATGTCGAATTGTGGGGGGGGGGACGAACGCACCGCATGGGGTCGGTTCTCTGGCATGGCCAGAAATGACATTCGTTTGGCCAACTGCAGCACTGTTGTCAGTTGCCGGCCATCTTTTGCCCAATATGTTCAACAAAAACACGACGACGAATTTAAACCGCGAAGGTGGCAGGGTAAGTTCATTCAGGCCTCAACAACAAAAGGGCAAATTTAAAAGCCGGAGGATTTTGCAGGTCGAAAACAAAACTCGGTAAAATTTCAAGGTTGCTGCTGGAGAGGAAACTTACCGTTCTACGAAGTCGTTCCAGAGCCTCAGCTTCTCCGCCTGGAAACAGGAGTCCTTGCTTCTCGGCCGTTGAGTCCAACAAGTCCTCACCAACCCGGCTGTAGTGTATTGGACCGATATCCATGTCAGCTACAGTGGCAGGGGCGCCGAGACTACACCCAAGGTCCGGAAAGCTTCCCCGTAGGCCTTCCAGGTCTGGGCTCGACACAATCCCCTGGCTGACATACTCCGCAAAGCTCGGCAGAGGACGAGCCGGTCCTTGAGGTGCAACTCGACGAGTTAGGGCGCAGAAGCTCTGGTAGGTCAGAGGAACGCCCAACTGTTGGGAGGAAGTACTGTTGGTAGGTCCGTCGCCATTCTCAGTGGTTCTCTTCGGCGGAGCAGGAGGAGCGGTGTATTTAGAGCGCAACCAGTCTAGGTTCCACAGAGTGTGGCCGCTGTGCTCGCTGACGCTGATATTGGATTGGGCGAGCAGGTCGCGCACTGCTGTGTCACGTGATCTGCCGTAGGCATCAGTGTCCACTTCGTAGGTGACGTGTTCGACACCCCAGGCTAGGCAGGCTTTCGGCAGTACCTGGGATTAAAGGAATTTCGGATGAAAACAGAAAATACTCACGAGGGCCCGCAAAGTCTTTGAGCAAACAGGTTTCCTTCAATCTTGGAGGAAGTACAAATGTCTTGCCAAATTAGGGGAGCCTCAAAAGAACAAGGCGTTAGGGGGCTTGAGGTCTCCAGGTGACTTCAACAAGCATTAGACAGAGTGCATTAGGTAAGAGGTTGAAGCAATCTCGGGGAGGTCAGGAGAATCGATCGCGGCGTCGTAATCTGGCAGCTTCGTTCTTCACCCCCCCCCCCCGGCATTCTTATTTACCTCCGTTTCGTTATTGCTTCCCGTTTACCTCTCTCTATTCACGGCCTCTTCCTTCCTCTATGTGCGACTTTTTCGCACGTTGGCAAAATTGAGAGATCCGACGTGATAATTTGAGGGACAGAGAGAGAAGGGACTCGCCGAGAAGGGAGTTTTTTAATCACAAAAGCGCAAACTGGTACCGCGGAGGCAATTCACACTGGGGGAAACTAGCCATACCTTTGGCCTTCAGGGAGCGACTATCTGAGGTGGGGGTAACTCAATGGCAAAATGACTAACACTTGGGGCGTGGTGTGCAGATGTCAACTCCGTCGACGGACGCCCGGAGCTGCCTACGGTTTATAAAGTCCTCCGTACTGACAAAAGCAAAGGTAGGAACAAAAGACCACACTGGGCTAAGAGAAAAGCCGCGCAAACACAACCCGACAACGAAGTCACCTGACGGGGGTGCGGCAAGAGAGCCTTCAGATCGAAATGCCTCCGCAGAGGCTCAGTCGTCTTCCATCGAGGTGATGATTCAACCGTGAGACCCGTTAAAAGTCCGCCAAATGCCCGAGGCAGCGAAAGAGAAGGAGAAGGAGGAGGAGGAGGAGGAGGAGGAGGAGGAGGAGGAGAATACATCAGCACAAGGCAAACCATTAGCATTTATGAAAGGTATTGTGCACCAAACGCTCTCCCAATGATGAGTCGACCAAGATCTCCGAAACGTCAACAGCTCAAGCGTCTGCTCCGGTAACCTCCTTTTTTGTAAACTGACCAGCAAAAAAAACAATCGCAGAAGTCTGATTTCAAAAAAAAGTATCAACGTCCGCTATCAGTGATTTAGACTCGGTAGGAAGGCGCCGACCACTGGGCTTTGGGGAGTCATGTGAATATCGCAAAAACGCTCCCAACATCTTAGTCTCTAGGTCCATAGGATTTTCATCCACGCCATATTGTCGTGACCTGAAAACACCAACATGAAGCCAGTTGAAGTGGATACGGGTAGCAAATGCAGTAAATAACAAGATAAGGACTTTAGAGTGACGAAATAAACGGGATCCATAGATCCATTTTCCACAGCGCCGGCTATCCCCAGCCTTCGACAGCCGATCGCAAAAGAGCGGCCTAGACGTGTACAGAAAATATTTAGGGTACTGATCGGGAAGAGGACTATATTTATGTATTTGACTTGTCCTAACCGACAGAACAAAGAGCCCGTGGCTCAGTGGTTAGAGGCGTTGGACTTCTAACTACCAGGCCGCGGGATCGAGACTCAGGTGTTCCACACTTCGAGGTTGGGTATAACTGGCTGACGACGACTAATGAGCCAGAAATAGCCATTCCAGTCTCCCTTGTCTTTCTCGGTAATAACACTCTGCCTATATCATGCGCCGCTGTGCGGCTGCTGGTTGGGCTCGAGAGAGACAGCCCGTAAGGCATAACGGGATGTGTGAGTTCCGTAAGAGCGATCAGTGAGCGCTCCTTCCACCATTGCCCTAACCTTATTTTCATTGATTATTTCGCCTGGGACTGGCAAAGGGGCAATCAAGAGCACCATTCACAGAGAACATAAATGATTGGCTAAGCTCACTGTTCATAAACACTTAGCGGAAATTTCTACCACTGGTCCACGAAGTAATGTCCTAGAGTTCGCAACTAAGAAAATTCGGTATTATTAGTGGCTGGTTAACGTCAGGTTTGAAGTTAGGGTTAGAGTTAGAACACGGAAATAGTTACCGTCCCGGAATTTAGCTCAAAGCCACATCTAATTGGGGGTACTTATACCCGTTTTCAACCGGCTACTCAAAGTCACACGAACATATCGCTCATCGATTCACTCTGGTCTCGGGACGAAATAAGGACGTTTCGTTCTTCCCAGTCTAGAGCTCACGCGGGCAGAAACACAGCGGAGGGTATGGGGCTAGCGAGACTGAATGACGACGGAAAATGGGCCAGAAACGTCAAGTCTAGTATGCGTTGGTAATGCTCTTCTCGAGTTATGGACTTCCGGTCGCTGTGCGACCGCCTGTGTAGACTTTAGGCCTGAGCCGCAGGGGAGAACGGGACGCCCCCCACTCCGTCTTCAACGCAGCCATTGTATGAATGTTCCAGAACGGAAAGGCATTTTCCAACCCAAACCAGTCGTTAGAGGACATAATATGATTTCATGAGCGCTAATAGACTGTTGCCTCAAAACTGCTGCAGTTGCAGTTGACGCAGCCATGTGACGTCATTTACTGACGAGAAATGTGGAGGGCACTGGCAGACCAGAGGGAGTCGGTGGGAGTGGTATAATCTTATTTATATAATTCAGCCCAGTGATGTCTGAGGGTTCAAGATAAGGGAGGCATCGGACTGACTGGTTTCAACCGGGGCTGAGGAAACAGCCTCGAACGCTAAGGTTCCCAGGGCTAGCGGAGAGCAAACATGAAAGGTCACAAACCTCTTCCGGACGTCCGCGAAGAGTCAACAGACGAAATTCGGGATTCATGCTGGCGAGTGACTTGTCCAGGGTCTGGAGGCACTCCAAGAGGAAGCTGCAGCGTCGAAACCCCATGTCCATGTGATCGGGCAAGCAGGGATCAAGTATGTAAACAAACAACAGCTCCACTGGAGCTGCACCGCCGTCTCGTCTGGACGCCGGGGGTTGCAACGCAGCGAGAAGTGCCGGGTTGTCATGGAGACGTAATCCCTTGCGAAACCAGTGAAGAACACGCATTTTTTTCTCTCAAGAGCGTGGGTGCGGAACCAACTGCAAACCAAGGCAGGGGAGATTTGGTTAAGGAAAATGATATACAGGGCACAGCACAGCGTTTGTCAGTTTTAGCGAATTCCCTACTCGAACTTGTAAGGCGAACGCCTCGCCAATAGAAGTACACGCCGGTCGTCCTGCGACTACATACTTACCGTAATTATCAACTCCGTAGTAGTACCCTGCCGATGGTCACGCTGGGCGTGATGATTGTTTTGCGCCCGCATTTGTGTCGTTAATTGTCGCGATTATCACGTCACTAATGCAGCCGGGTCATGGAACTGGTGCTACTAACGCTCTGGTGGGTGCCAGCAGGCCATCGTCACACCAAGTACGACCATCGACGATGAATGCAGGCGCCGATAATCATGGTAGATACGTGATGGCATGGTAACTGCACCCTACACATACCGCACCGCCTATACAGTGCGTGACCGATCTGATGAAATGTTGGCCCAAATTCTGAAATGCGTTTTCGTTTAGGAAGGATTACTTAGGCGGTTGTTGTAATGTGTCTTATCAAGAGACAAAATCCCATAGTATTTTGGACTCGATAGGATGTCGGCTTTTGAATGTACTTCATTTCGACGTCCTATAGAGGCCACACTCGGTAAAAAAAATTAATACAAGTGGCATATGTTTTCCGAATTGATTTTCAATGGTCTTATAAATTCGAATAATTTTTGCAGAAAACGTGCACAAAAAATGCTTTCTTTAGCTACTTTGTTAGGAGACAACATTGTCCTTACATTCTATATCCGAAAAAAGCGCATATTTAGGTTCTGAAAAAGTTTCCGAATTCTCCAATAATATATTCTTCTATGCTCTTAAGAAGATACCATGTTGAGTTCATAAAATTTTGAAATGAATGTGGACTATGTTGTACGTTTCACGAGGAGCATTGGTAAACGGAGATGTGCGACGCTGTATGTATGGACATAGTACGGTCTTAGAAATCTCATAATTAAAAACGTTTTTGAAACCCAAAGAAAGCACATTTTTGTGCGTGTTTTCCAAAACAGATATTTGATTTTATAAAACCATCGAAAATTAATGGGAAAAATTCATGCTACTCAAGCAGTCAATTTTGCCGAGTGTAGCTTCTATAGGACGTCGAAAAGAAGTGCATCCAAAAGCCGACATCCTACCGAGTCCGAAATACTATGGGATGTTGTCGCTTGATAAGCCACATTACAACCCCACCTGAGTAACCCTTCCTAAACGAAAAGGCATTTCAGAATTTGGGCCAACATTTCATCAGATCGGTCACGCACTGTACGTCCACTGCCGTCATGTATGACTGTCTCTGTTAATGGGTTTGAGGGAAATTCTGTAGCGTCATGAGAAAAAAATGGTTATTCTAGTGAACTCAGATCTCGCCTCTCAGTTACAATAGGATTGATAGTCGGTCCGCAGTGGTGGGTGAAGACTGTCATTGTATGTTAACTAGTTTAGAGTAAGTTACGTCGGCGTAGAATATCCGCTTCATCCTCTGTTCTCAGCGGCGAGGACAGGGGACTGGTGTGGCCGCAGGGGACGACGTAGGTGGACACAGGTCAGCGCATGACACACGCGTGCTCCGCCTCGCGCGGAGGTTCCATTTTATCCCCTCACCTCTTTTCCCTCTACAATAATGATCTAAGATCCCCAAACGACTGTTTATTAGTTAAGTATGCTGACGATATGGTTGTTTGCCGCCCTCTCAGAAATCAGACGAATATTCAGTCTCTGAAGGATGGCCTTGACCATGTCTCACCATGCTCGTTGAAAAATGGTCTCCTAATGAGCAATCAAAAATCATTTCAGTGTGTTTTCCCACTGCGGTCCTCTCCTAGTCCTGAATCCTTTGACATCCTTCCTAACGAGGTATCCTCTTTCAGGTACCTTAGCGCTTCTTTGTCCTCAAATCTTTCATCTTCCCTCCATATTGAGTCCCTTTTACTAAAGTTTGTAAACTTATTTAGTGCATTCGTCGTTTACGTTCCTACCACACACCTCAACCCTTAGTCTGGCGATTCATAGATGCCTGCATTCTTTTTCTTATCCTTTATTGTTCTCCTGTCATTTTTCCTCCTTTGTTCAAAAAACGGGCAATTCTAAAACGAGTCCTACAAATGTCTATTCTGCTGCTGGTGTTTCTCATCTCCCCTTAGTCAATATTATCTCACAATGACATTTCAAAACGGTCAAGCAATTTGCTGGTCGAACTCTGGATAACGTTGCCCACCCCCTGTGTTCTGAACTGATCTTTGCGAAGTCTTCCCGCACCATGTACCGTGGCTTTCGACTTATCTCTTGTCGTACATCGGCATATCAACATTCAGTATTACCATCCCTGGCTCCCTATCTTACGTGTGAAGACACAGAAATACAGAAGCTAAGACTCGAACTGCTCCCCCCCCACAGCAGTCGTTGCTTTTTGTGTAAACGTTCTGACTCTTGAGTACTTTATTAACTTATTTTCTGTCCACAGTGAATGGAGCCCATTTTTGTTCTGAAAATTTTGAATCCGTAATTTTCGCATGGTCGACGAGTTGCCATGCGACTTATGACACAGAGCCTCCCTCTCACATGGAGAACGAATTCCCCGCTATCCAACTGGCATTTCTTGTTTGTTTATCATCTTGCGCGTTTGGCTTGTTCTGAGACGCAGCCCCACAGCATACCAAACGGCGTGCAAATATGCAAGGACTGATATTAGACGGGTGGGAGGTGGGAAGTAACAAATTTAGCGGTCGTTGCAAGAGATGGTCACAGAAAGCGAATACTTCCCAGACGTTGAGCTGTAAAATGAGTGTTTGTGGTTGTTTTTTAAAGTGCAATTTTTCTCGCCTATCTGCTTTGTTCTGGCAAGTGTCATAACTTGAATCTGGAAAAAAACAGCAAGGGCTTATTAGGTAATTCAGCAGTGCAGCAAATTTCCGGAAGGCACCTGCAGAAGGCGTCCCGCAGCCTCTGCATCCACCAGTGCCATAATTTATGGACATGCGTGTATGCGCAGGTATTCGCCGTGCAAGTATACTGAACACACCCACTGATTGCCGAAAAGTGTACAGTCAGTGACCGATCTCATGCAATGTTGATCGAAGATGTTAAATGCCTATTCGATTAGGGAGGATGACTAACAGTAGGTGGGCTACCCCATGAAATCTCAACAGAAATTCCGAAATGCGTTTCAGTTTCGAAAAGATTAATTAAGTAGGGTTGTCAGCCTAGTCAGCGTGCAACATAATTCTATAAAATTTCAGTTACTGCAGGATGCCGTCTTTCGAATGAACTTCCATCCAGCTGCATGCAAAAAATACACTCTGTAAGAAATGACTACTTAAGTGGCATGCATTTTTCTCATTGATTTTCGATGCCCCTAAATGTCCACTTATATTTCATGGAAAACATGCATAAAAATGTTCATTCTTTTACTCATTCCGTAGATAATTAAGTCTTTTTCCAGGTTTATACTGGAAGGAAGGGTATAATTCGGTATTCAAAAGCTCCAATTACCGAATAATTTTGAACCCGCTCTACCGTTGCACTTAAATTCAGGATTTCAAAACTGCAAGCCACATATTTTTCACGTTCGGACAACCGCATATTTCTCTACGGTAATAAAGGGGGGCCATATAGGGTTCATAAAATTTAGAAGAGGATTAGATCCATATTGTTAACTTCACAAGCCACATTGGTAAATGCAGAGAAATGACGATGCATGAACGGCCATTTCACTGTATTTAAAAGCCCCACAATTAGAAACGTTGTGAAAACCTAATTATTTCCTTCCTTAGAATATAACATTAAAAGAAGACGTAATTTTCTACCGAATGAATAAAATAATGAGTATTTTTATGCATGTTTTCCATAAAATATAAGTGGACATTTAGGGACATCGAAAATAAATGAGAAAAATTCATGCCACTTAAGTAGTCCTTTTTTACAGAGTGTAGTTATGCATGCAGCCGGAAGGAAGTTCTTTCGAAGGCAGGCATCCTGAGGTAACTGAAATATTATAGAATTATGTTGCATGCTTAGTTTTAAAGGCCCGCCCAATTACTCTTTTCGAAACGAAAACGCATTTAGGAATTGCGATTGACATCTCATGAGTTAGCCCACCTACTGTAAGTTTGGCTGCAATGCTGATTAACTTGTGGCCTAATGTCGTAATATTTCAAACGCATCAGGATATTGGCCTTTAAATGCACTTCTTTTCGACCGCCTGCTATGACTGCAGTCGGCAAAAAAATGACCACTTTAAGTAGGCGGCGTTTTCTCTGCTAAATTCCGATGTCCCTATAAATTTAAATATATTTTGCGGAAAACATGCCCAAAAATATTCTTTCGTGTGCTAATGTGGTAGCAAATCGCGTCTTTTTCAACTTTTATGCTAGGAGAAAGGGTACCTTTCGGTTTTAAAGAGTTTCCAACTATGATATTTTTAAGGCTGTGCAATGTCCTTTCAGATAGCATTATATATGTCTGTTCAATGACACTCACCATAAGGTATACAACATATTACAAATCCCTCGCAAAATTTTAAGAACATCTAGTTAATCGAATAGAGAAATGAATGGTTTTCGTTATGCAGAAAGTATACAGTTAGTAGACTAAAAATCCTAAACGGGAACGCAATGACAGAGCGAGCCCAAAGTAATTTTAAAATTGAAAAAAACTCCTTAAAACCGAAAAAGATACTCTTTCTTCGGACGCAAAATTTGAAGAAAGTGAAAGTTGCTACCGAATGAGCACAAGAAAGACTGATTTGTGTAGGTTTTCTGCAAGACACTTTTGAATTTAAGAGGGCATCGAAAATCGATGTGGAAAATGCATACTGCTTAAGTAGTCATTCTTTATCGAGTACGGCTTTTGTAGACGGCCGAAAAGAAGCGTATTTAAAAGCCAACACCCCGGCGCGCCTGTGATATCACCACAATAAAGTAATCAGTATTAAAGCCACAATTAAGTAATCTTTTCTAATCGAATACGCATTGCAGGCTTTCGGTCAGCATTTCCCGAGATCGGTCACTGACTACATCCCTCCTGAAAAAAAACGAACTAGAGGCACGATGAATCGCCACGTGGAGACTCTGGGTTCTGGGCGCCCTACACCCTGACATACGCCCGAACCGGCAGCCGATGCTAGAGAGCGGGGCTTTGTGAGACCAAGTCAGTGACTCGTGGGTTGGATGACGAATGAACTGACATAACAGGGCAACAGTCAGTTAGCGATACCACACACACACACACACACACACACACACACACACACACACACACCGGCCGTTGCTGGCAATGTGATTTACAAGTCAGACGAACCGAGAATGCACCACCTACCCTCCCCCCTCCCCTCCGCTGCCCTGGTCGGTGTGCGGAGTTGCGCCGAAAGAAACAACGCAACTGAAGCGGAAGAAGAAGAGGAACTTGTCTGCTGACCACAGACATACTGTGGCTGCATCACCTTTGAGGCAGCGAGAGAAGCTGAAAGCAGGCAGAAGGATGTTTTTTTCCTAGGGTTGGTAAAAAAGAGCTGTTGCTTGGAATAAGCGGCAGCGTGAAAATGAAAACAGGCCACTGGGTTTAACTGTCGGAACATACACTGGTTTGTCGGTAGACTTTGGAGTGATGAGTGGGGGGGCGGTTGAGTAAGTGGAAAGCACACAATAACTCTTATGAGAGCACACACACACTGCAGAGTCCTTTCAAACACCTGATGGGTATTTCAAAGCACTCCGCGCGTTACATTAAGTAGGCCGCCGTAAAAAACAATGCAGGTGGCGCAGCCTGTATTGCAAAGTCAGGCGAGTGTGTAAAAAGTGCCGAACCTGCGCCTATGAGAGGTTCAAAAGTACTCTAGGAAAAGTCCCCGGGGAGAGGTGGCACACTGCCGTTTAAAATCGCCTGGAAAGATCGTAAACGTATTCACTCGGGGGGAGGGCAGCTAAGAGTAAACGCACTAGGCGCTGGTGAGACAAAAATAGCCACGCTGCGCAGTATTCACCTGGGACGATAAGGACCCTGGAATGACAGACCCAACCTGTTAGTCGGCGCATTCGTAGGGCGGCAAATACTGGGACAGCCCTAGGTGTAAGCTAAGTGCGAAGTAGGCAGGCCCTTTGGTCCGACGACTAGGCAGTCGCGGAGCATGTGGCAGTACTGCCTTTCGGTGTTGATGGGCCCTGATCGGCAAAAGGGCACATGCCATAGCGGTAGTACAGGGCGAATGTTGCCTGCTGGTAGATACGGCTCTTATCGGCTGTCCAGCGCGAATCTTGGACACTAGGGTGGGGTGCCGGAAGGGCAAACATGGAGCCTTGAAGAAATCCCTCTGGTTAACCAGCCCCCCCCCTCCACACGACCGTTGTTCAGGCGAGCGATAGTTTAACCTGGCTTCAAGACAGCCAAAGAACTATGATGTCTGAGTCTTAATTGGACATATTAAGAGCCAATGGCGGGGAGAGCAGCGATTTCCTGTTCAATAGAAACAGCACGTGAGAGGGAAGGAACGCACGACGACTGTTTAAGTACTACCAACTGGATGCTCCTTGATGGATATAATTGCATTGATTACTCTCGGGGACGGAGGCCAAACCATTGAGGTTTACCAATTACATAGCGTAACCAAACCGAGCCCTCAGATTCGGTGATAAGGTGAGCGAGGTTTTGCGACTGCAAAGTGTAGATGTAACTATTAATACCTCTTAGCGCAAAGGAGTGATCGGCGAGAAGAACAGAGGAGAGGCGGTGGACGGAAACGCGCCGCACTCGCTAATAGAGGGCCTGTACAAGACGAAGGACCGGCAAAATGAGGACGTCAGGCCTTGTTGAGCAAGTAGCGTGCAAATATTTAGACAAAGCTATGCATCCTGAATTTACGAATGTCAACAATTACTGTCATATGTAGGAATACATAGACCGACGGGATCAAGAGTTTTAATCGCTTTCTACATTGCCACGTCGTGAGGAAAACATCTCGGTAGATGCTCGCTTCAGACAAAACCGACATAAATGCACACCGATATGTTTACTCTCGCAGAGTAAACAAGCGTCAAAGATCACGAATTGGCAGCCGCCTGCCAGGCGGCAGTGTGATTAAACCAAAAATAGCAGTGGAATGTTAAAAGCGAAGGAAGACTTAGACGGACGGCGTTTCGAGCGTGTTCATGTCATCCGGTCCTGAGTTGGTCTGGTCTACAGAACCAAACAGGTCGGTGCACTCCTGCCGCTTGGGGTGCAAGTACGCCACTTTGGTCGTCGCCAATGACGACGTCCACAGCGTGGCCTGCAGGGCGGACGTGGCTTCCGTGACTTGTGCGTGCATTAGTTAACAATGGGGCGAACTTGCACAGCATCTATCGCACACTCCCCACACTTGTTAATACTCCACACATCCTGCCTTAAATTTACGCACGAGCAGAAGTTAGACCTAACCATATGTGCAAAAGCTAAAATGGTCGTCACTGGTGGACCATTTCATGATTACGTAAGAGATATTTGCATATGCCTGGTAAATAGGAGCATGCAGGCGCATCTACTGGTTAAAATCACTGCATAAAATCCCTCGGATTCACATATTCAAATTTGTAAGAAGGGAGAACGTCTGGCGTGCATGCTCACATACTGCTTTGCCTGGTTTATGTGGGACGAAAAATTGGTTTTCAGGTGTGCAAAAAACCTTACAATAAATATTTACCGTTTAGACTACTGACAACTGGTGGAAAAACAGCTGCTGGTGCATTCACAACCGTAGAGGAGGGCAGACCGGATAGATGCACGGTACATGCGAATCTTAGTGGCGATGGAGAGGTCACGTCGGATCCATAGGCATATTTTAAGGCTTAAGAAAACCCGTCGGGCAGCATTAATTCGGGAGACAATGTAATCCTTACTCTAGCCATTCGGCAGCAGCCTAGCCCGAGGTATTTAAAACTGTCTAATTCTTCAAGTTGACAACCATCAGTCCCGAGAGGTGCCCTCTCCTGGTCAGCGATGCAGCATAAAAACAATTTAGTCTTCCCAGCATTTATGGATAAACCGACCGATTTAGCGACCTCGTTCACCCGTGACACCATAGGTTGCAGATCACCAAAAGTTGAAGTTGTTAAGTTGATATCATCGGCACGGTTGAGATCGGTCAGCCGGTGTCCGGGTGCAAATTCAACACCGTCCCCTTTGTGTAAGACCTTCCAGAGGATCCAGTCAATAGCATAGTTGAACAGAATGGGTGACAGGATACAACTCTGTCGAAAGACAAATCGAATAGCAGACGGTTGGGAAAGATTTCTGTGGACCAGGACTCTCGCAGTAGTGGAGCGATAATAGGCCTTGATCATGGCGATAATTTTTGGCGGAAAACCATCTAGTGCCATTATCCACCACAGGGACTCACGATGGACGGAATCGAACGCGGCAGCGAAGTCAACAAAGCAGACGGCCGTCGGTTGCTGGTGGCTATGGCGAAATTCACAAATGCGCCTTAGTGTGAATACCTGGTCTGTGCATCCACATCTAGCACGAAACACGGCCTGGGTGAGCCTCATCCTAGAGTCACGCACAGCCTAGAATCGCCTGAGAAAGACAACAACGACGATCTTCGCAGCAACGTCGATGAGGCTTATGTCGCGGTAGTTCTCGCATCTTGTCTTATTTCCCTTCTTGAGAATAGCTACAAGGATGCCTAAGTCCCAGTCGTTAGGAACAACCTCGTCTCTCCACGCTCGTTCAATCAGCTCATGGAGCTAGGGCGCCAGTGTCGACACAAGACTTGTAGATTCCAGCGGTTATACCGTCCTCTTCAGGTTCCTTATTGTTGCCTAGCCTTCGTATGGCATGGACGACTTCTCCGTCAGAGGGGGGGGGGGGGTCGCATGGCACTGCATAGGTGGGAGAGGGAAGAAACTCCGCTGAAGAGGAGAGCAAAGCCGCCGAAGTGCTCACGCCAGTCCTCGGCTTTGGCGGCGTTGTCAGCAATAATGTCGCCGTTCATATCGAGAACAGAGCCGCTCAGTGTAGATGACTTACCGCCAACTTAGCGGCTAAGTTGGTCGAGTTTTTGAGTGTCACTAACGTTCGAGGCCTGTTCCATGGAGGTTCCTATTTCAGCCCAATATTGCTTCCGGTCATCCCTGACCGATTTTGCCGTCCGAAGACGGCGTCGGACGCTGTGGCTGGCAAAGCTAAGCAATCCGCCTACACGTGCTACACACGTCTGATCCGCGCAAACAGAACCAGGTTTTCACAAAAAAACAGGAAGGAGGGGCCTCAGAGCCCGAATGAGTGGGAGTGTCGTATAGACCACGTCAAGGACTGACTCTCCGTCCTGCGGGGGAAATAGAATTACCCCGTTAATCGGCAGCCTTCCAAGCCACAACTTTTAGCGCGACCTAATCCAGCGGTTGCGTGGGACTGCCTGATGATAGCTAATAAGCCGGAAATGGTTGTTCTTGTCTCCCTTGTCTTTGTCGGTGCCAGCAGGGCGAATGGCGGGAGGAACGGTGAACAGGAAAGGTGATAGATCGAAGTCCTTGGAAAAGAGAGCGACATTGGCCTGAAGTCAGTTGACATGTTCAGGCGACGTTCACAGTCTCCTCACACGAGCTCAATTGCAGCAAACGCCGAAACACTGGAGTAGCAGTGTTGATTAAACTGACACCCATGTCGATTTATGCACAATGGGACAGTGGTTGGGAAACAAATACTACTTCGATAACTTGTCTGACTTTCCCCGAACATTAACGCTTGCATATAACACACTTTCCACAATGACTAGGCGACATAAATTATATCTTCCTGGGAGTCTTAACTTGAAGGTTGGGTAGATTTTGATTTTGAAATGTAGACTGCATGCTCCCAAAGCGCTGCCCTTTCTCCAGAGGAAATCCAAGATGCACTTTGTTTACTCACACAGACGCTTCCCAGACAATAGCGACGACACGGAAAGAAAAAGCGGACCCGCTCAAAACAATCGAGACGTTGTAAATTAACAGGTTTTCGGTTAGACGACGAAGACCCAATGGAGGACAGCCAGATAGGTAGTGCTATTTATTCGTTAGTCTATTCTGGTGTATCGGAGTGACTGTGTCAAGGGAATTTTTGCGACCGAAAGAAATGCCTCAATGAGCACAGATGAGCGTCTCAAAAGGACCTAACTGTTGGAGGGAGAGAGAGAGAGGAGGGAAACGCCGGGCTAAAATAGCTGCAGTCTCTGAGGTTGCAAGTATTCAGGCAACGCAACCCAAAAAGAACTTCCAGCAAGCCTGGGTTCATTCGCAAGAATGCCAACGCTCCCGAGAACTGAGAACATCTACATTCCCAGGCGGTGTGTTACCGAAGTCTACAAAAGACCGCCCTGGGTCCGGTTTGGAAAGCGATGGTCAAAGACAATTACTTGGCAGTCTGATATTTTTCCACTTTTTGATTTAAATTTAGGGTGTTAATACGTCATACAGGATTTATAAAATTTCATAATAAAATGATAACAAACTTCTTAGATTTAAAGATGCCATTCTTCAAGTATAATATTTGAAGAACAGAAAACTTCCTACTAAATGAGCACAAGATGGAATATCTTTGTGCATGCGTTCAATAAATTATATTCTAACTTATAGGAGCATCGAAAATCAGAGAGAAAGATGCACACTACTCAAGCAGTCAATTTTACCACGTGTGGTTTCTACAGGCGGCCTGAATGAGGCTCCTTCGAGAGCCAGCATCTTGGCATAACTGAAATATCCTGGGAAAAATATTGCCCAATTATTATTGCAACAGCACTTAAGTGATTCCTTCAAAGAGAAAACACATTCCAGAATTTCGATCATTAGTTCATGGAATCGGCTCGAAACTACAAAAGTAACCAAATTTTTTACGTGTTTCGAGAAATATCAGGCGCCTCCTCGCTTCGGTGTGGAGAAGAAAAAAATGGCAGCTGACCTTTTAGGACACAAATGAGCGAGCTGCTCGAGAGTCAGTACGACGAGACGGGCGTGACGATAAAACGGAGACATCTCGTCCAATTGCTGAGATTCTGCCTGAAGACGTACTTTACCTTCGAAGGTGCTACCTACGAGCAGGTCAAGGGGACGCCAATGGGATCACCGCTCTCGGGCTTCATCGCAGAGGCAGTTCTCCAAAAAGTAGAGACCCTAGTTTTCGCAGCCTATAAGTCGAAATTTTGGACTCGATATGTCGATGATACCTTAGTTATCATTAAGCGGCAAAAGGTCCAAGAATTCCATGATGTCCGGAACTCTGTTTTCCCTGACATCCAGTTCACAATGGAGGCGGAAGCCAACAACCAACTGTCGTTCCTGGACTTTCTCGTCCATCGAAAGCCAAATGGGCACTTAAAAAAGACGGTATATAGGAAGGCCACTAATACACGCCAAATCCTGAGCTACTACAGTAAGCACCCGTAAGGCCACAAACGCAGTTGTGTGCAAACACTCTACAGAAGAGCAGAAACACACTGCAGCGAGCCGGACGACAGAAGGTCAGAACTACGCTACCTCCAGCGCCTCTTCATGTCCAACGGGTATCCTCGCAACTTCATCGAACGCGGCAGATAGGTCGGACCGAGACGAAGTTTGGTGACAGAACGGCCAAAAATATGGCGGGCGCTTCCATACATCGACGGCGTTTCTGAGGCGGCCTCCCGTCTCTTAAGACCGCTGGGGATCGGCATCGCCCACCGACTGGAGTCAGCAATTCGACATCTGGTCATGAGACCTTAGGCCCCTCTGCCACTAGGTGAAACCACGAACGTCATCTACCGGACCCAGTGTAACTCCTGCGAAGCAAACGACTACAGACCCGTGTTGGAGAACACATGAGGGCAGTAAGGCGAATGGACCCTTTGTCTCTGGTGGCCGAACACTGCGCCGATTCCGGACACACGTTCGCCTTTCAGCATGTCAAAATTCTGGGCCGAAGAAGCGACCGCATAGCCAGGGAAATAATCGAAGCTTGGCACACGGGGACAACCTCCATCAACCGTTGTGTGGCTCTTCCCGCTCCCTACCAAGCCCTTCAAACGCAGCTCAGTAAACAAATGAGCAGACGTGAATCCAGACTAAACATGAATCCAGACATGAGCGAGTCCATGGCGGATCCACACTCAGTCACCCCTCAACCTGATTCCGACGAAGGCGCATTCGTCACCACAGCCGTTCCATCTACTAGTCCGGCGAACGAGAAAACGGGCGGTCGTTGCGGCGTAAACAAGATTGCCAGCCTTGGACGACAGTTAAGGTCAATGAAGGTACGGACGACGACCACCAACGTCTCAACACCGGCCCCCGATGTCGACTGAGTACTTTCTGTCACCCTCCCTCCCTCGCCCACCCCGGTCCGCCACAGTCCCTGTGTGCAGGCGCTGGTGACCACTAAAGCTGATCCACCGTTCCCCCCCCCCTCATCCGGCCAGAAGACGTTCTAGGACTCCCTTCCCGCCCCTTCCTCCCTGTCGCCCCGACTTCATATGAAAGACAAACCCGTCTTGACATGACTGACGCCCACCTATGAATACTGTGAGGCGCGATACCACACTCACCTCCGACGATGGAAGCTTGTATACTTTTGAAACGTCAGGACAGAAAAACTATGGTTCCCGAGATCGCCCTTTCTTCTCATATATATGTATATAAATAGATCTTCTGACACTTTTTGTAACGCTAATTTCTTTCCAGATGAATTTATCGCTGTTGCATTCGCAAACGTCTCCACATTTTGATGAGAAATAAGAAACAACTTCATTCTTCAATCTTTTTCTCTTCCCACCAATTTTATTCCGTCAAAATGGTTTCGTAAATTCCCACGTGGCAGTGCGAAAGAAGTGGGTCAGGAGAAAAGGGTGGATGCAACATATTTTTCCGTCAAATTCCCTCAGCAGATTCCTGGTGACCTTTGCAGCGAGATTGGATTTTCTTTCAGGACAGCTTTCAAAAAACGAAGATGACTGCCTTATTATTCTCCAGCATTTCAAAATGGATGATATTTTGGATATTACATGATCCCTTTAGGATAGAGAACTACTTTTGATTGTCCAGCCGGTCGGTCCCGGCAACTGATCCACTGGGTCCGAAGCTTAGCGTTATGCTAAGCTTCGGACCTCTTTCTTTGTCACTAGTAAAAACCCCGAGCAGAACGAGACGAACTCCATCGGTGCGCGCCTCTTTACCGTAGTTAATACGCGCGATCTCAACCGACTGGACAACAAGCCCGCAGCTCAGTGATTAGGGTACTGGACTTCTAGCGAACACATCGTGAGTTCGGGCCTCGGGAGTTGTATACCGATATAGGCAGAATGGCATTGCCGACAGGAAAACGAGCCCGTGGCTCAGTGGTTGGAGGCGTTGGACTTCTAACTAACAGGTCGTGGGATCGAGCCCCAGGCGTTCCACACCTCGGGGTAGGGTATGGCAGGCTGGTGACGGCCGACAAGCCAGAAACAGTCATTCCTGTCTCCTTGTCTTTGTAGCTAATCGTCTTCTGGCTATATAAATGAACGCTATACGAGTGCCTGTGAGAACCTAAATCAAGTCCCAAATCATAACCGGATGCGTTGGTCCAGTAACGCGATCGGTGTGCGACCCCTACCACAGTTAAATAGTGAAGTCTTTGCAGAGCCACACACTAAGACAATTATAATTTATTTTGACTGAACCGTAAAAAATTGGCGACGTCGGTGGAAATCGAACTCACGACAACAAGAGATAGAGGCTTGATTAAAGCCAACGCTCTAGCCACCTAAGGGGCTCAATCGGGAGTCGTGAGTTTAATCGCATTCGGGTCAAGTTGCCCGCCCGACCTACTGCAACGTACGGGAACCAGTAAATCGGATACGGTAAGCTGACTGCCCAGGCAGGACTTTCTGAGAAATTAGTCAGGAATTCACCATATGGCCATTAAGCTCGCGTGATTGTCTGCATTCACGTGGCACTGGTTGTACTCCAGTTTTCGCCTTGCTGTTGCGGGTTCGAGTTCCAA
>CACRXP010000008.1:2626790-2638598 GCA_902702965.1 Spirometra erinaceieuropaei | reverse complement strand
GTCCTGATCGCCTGGAATGACGAGCCAGCCCTATTTATGGAAGCTTCCTCGAGGGGAAGGGAACTAAAAAGTGTACCCTAGAAATAGCGGTGAATCACGCTGTCTGCATGATGGTCGTGGTTCGCGAACGCAAAATACGCGGTCCAACAACAGCCTCTGTTACCGTCCCCGTACCTCCCACAGACTGTCAGAGTGGTACTGCTCACTCTAACAGCCTGGAACGTTACTGAAAATTGGGTGGTAAACCGAAAAGGAGGGCAACTCTGGTCCACCGGGGACTGACCCGGTGCAGCATGCACATGGAGGCTCTCAACGAGAACAGCTTCTCCGAAATGGGACTATAGGAGGAGGTAGGTGACGGATACATCTCCTTCTGGAGCGGACCTCCAAGAGCAGCATGAAGGGATGCTGGATTCACCTTTGCTGTCGGGAACGACATCATGGGACGACAACCCTGTATGCCACAGAGCACCGACGACCATCTCATGGCCCTTAGCCTGACTCTTCGAGGGAACAAATTTGTCACATTGTCAGAGTCTACGCCCCTCCTCCCCAGTGATTACTGCCAATAACATGAAGGACACGTTCTACGAAGACCTGTAAGCCCTCCTAACAACTCTGTTGAATGCGGACAAATTGAGTATCCCTGACGACTTCAGCGCTTGCGTCCGTACGGGTTACTTTACGCTGAAGGGACTACTTGGTCGCTGCGGACTCGGAAAGTGCAATGGCACCGGCCTTCTCCTCCTGCAAGTCTGCACAGAAAACAACCATCTCATCCGCACATTCTTCCGCCCTTCGATCCGAGAGGAGACGGCTTGGGTTCACTCTCCCTCGCGTCGCTGGAAGCTGCTGGACTGCGTCCTTGTACGAAGTCGTGACTAAGGCGACTTTCGGTGCAAACTGCTGGGTTGACCCTAGTCCTTTTATTCCCAGGATGTGACTGTGCAGGCGACCGCAAAGTAAGCAAACGCCAGGTTAATTTAATACGTTAGTACTTGATACGCCTGGCCGCTTATTGGATTTTAACAATCTGAGTCTCCGCCTAGAAAAAATGCGTGCTCCAAGAGCGAACATGGCTGTTGAGACCGAAAAAATTCAACTGCGCAACGTCATCCGCTTCAGTGGTCTGTGATCCCTCGTCCGCATACGCCTCTAGCTCCAAGACAATTTCGCTCTGTTAGGAGAATAGGCCGCACACAGCCAGCCACATAATTGTGGTCAACAATGTGGTGTTGTTCCGATGTCGAATCCTGAGGCAGCAGCAGCAGCAAGTGAGGTCGATGAGAAATTCTTGGATGAATCGCAGCACTGAAGGGCTCTAAGGGTGCGTTGACTGCAGTGAAATGAAGAACTTTTTAGCGTTCATTAAGGTGTCCTATGGCCCTCAAACCGAGGTGACTGCATAGCTGCTCAGTTCCAACGGAACAATTTTCCTGACGAAAAATTTGCAAATTCTGGATGCTGGGCTGAGCGCTCCAGGAGCGCCTTCAACCGTCCATCAACCATATTCGACGAAACCATCGACAGACTCACAAAAATGGAAACTAGAGAAGACCTCGACTGTCCGCCCAGGCTGCAAGAGACCATAAAATCTGTGTACGATGTGTACAGCCTTAAAGCACCGGATGTTAACTCACCCCTAGGTGCATTTTACAGGCACGGCGGACTTCTGACTATGGAAGACACCTATATCACTATTTTGGGAGCTACAAAGACGAAGACAAGTCCCTTAGAACTTCAGGGACGCGACCATCATCCACCTATACAAACTCAAGAGGAACCGACAAATTTGTGACCACCGCAGACGCATCTCTCCTCTCAACGTCACAGGAAAGATCTTCGCTCGCGTCCTACTCAGTCTCCTAAACCTCTACTCGGGGCAAAGGCTTCTCCCTTAAATTCAATCTGGATTCCAAAGAAAATGCGAAAGAACCGACATGATATTTGTTGCCGTTAACTAAAAGAAAAATATAAAAATGAGGATCGGACCCTACACTGCCTTTGTATATTTTACAAAGACCTTCAAAACAGTCAACTGCGATATGAACTCCGGCAAGGTAATCTGAAATTCGACTGTTTAGATCGTTTAACACAAAAGGTAGGATAAGTTCACGATGGAATGATGGCTCTCGTCACAGACAAGCGGACAATTTGAGAAGATTTCGCAGTGAGAGGTGAGGTAAAGCAGGGTTGTGTACTCGCTGCTACCTTGTTCGGTCTCATGTTATCTACCGTGATGATAGATTTCAACCTTGAGGTACGACTGGGAATCAACACCGCCCCCGAACTGACGGACAGCTACACAAAATCCAACCGACGCATGCAGGCATCCCCGCGAGTCTCCGTGAACAGTGTTCATTGTCATCTGTTCGCGAATGGTTGCGTGTCCAAAAACACTGATGAAGCATATAAACAGAGGTAATTGACCTCTTTGCCTCTACTCGCGGAAGCAAAGTCACCCACTCATACTCCATATCACTGGTGTGGACACGGCACCAAACTACCCCCTTGCGGCCGCGCCTTCGAGCACTGATATGGTCGGCCACTCGCGAATTCATCGCACTGCGGACCGCCAACCGGCGAACCGACTCTCAACACACATCCATTTTTGCGGTTTCACTTGCCTGCACTGTCTTAGGGTATTCGGTCATCGTATGAGCCTATTAGGCCATACGCGTATCCACGAAAACCTTCTGTAAAACAACGCAATCCGGCCCTCATCACCACACTGCGCCTTGTCCACAAACGGCAGTTCGAGCCGACGTAAGCAGAACGATACTGTCACCGTGGTTGAGGTCAATAGGAGTGAACGAGCGAGTTCCAGGAAGCAGTTCAGAAGAAAAAGATACGATCGTTGGAACAAGACGTTTATTGGCCTGACGCTTTGGACTCTCACTCGAACCCATCATCAGAGACAGTTGCCGATAAAGGTAGTGAAGGCCCCAAGACTGCGGTATTTATATTACATAGTGGCTGTGGGGCTACGTCGGTGCTATAATTAACAGTTCTCGCGATCACCGCATACCAGCCAGCATACCATTCGCCCGCCTCATTGAATCAGAGTTGCAGATTACATTGGTTTATGCGAACGCCGTGACATGGATTGTAATACTTAAAATGGGTATTGTTTTTACGAGGCTTCCTTAGAATTTTAAGTGCAAACGACCCCAAATGGTCGCTTGGACTGTCTTCGTGGTTAAAGTCTCATGCACGTTGGCTGAAGAACCCAATGAGAGGGCTTAATGACCATTCACGCTGCCATGTCAGGGTTGGGACATTGGATTCTGTGGCAAATTATAAAACAGCAACAGACCAGCCCCCAGTCCTCCGCACCTTGGCAGCACTTCCATTGCCGTTCTGCGACTGCCTACTCGCCCGATCCCATATGCTACTTATCTTGCAGTTAACCTTTGAAAAAGCTCGTTGTACTATTAGTTAACGTTAGACGCGCTGAGCAGCCGATAGGCAGGGTAGCAGATGAACTCATCTTCTCGGTAGACTGAGCGAACTCGTATTAGGATAGTCATGTGAGGGCCGTATACTTAACTCTTCATTGAGCTGTGTTCCCAAAGTAACGTTTTATGATTGAATTTCAATGAGAATCTGCTCCATTCTTTAATTATCGTAGAAGGCTGAAATGACGGATAGTAACAAGTGCCTCTATAGGCCATAAATACCGTATAGACGAGGGCAGTTCAAATAGACTTTGTGCACAGAACACAATTTGACAGTCTTCAAACGTGCCTCGGAGCCGAAAACACCTATACACTGATAGGCATCATCGACAGACCCATGCTAATGAAAGCATGACAGCATGGTGTTCAAATCACGTCCGCAAAAAGGTTCCTCCAGAACTCTGTTCCCCTCATTAGTTTATGTAGAAGATGAACACAGAATTCTCTCCTCATAGTCAGTTTAGGGTATATTACCTCCTCTTTCACTGCTGCTTGGTAAAAAGATAATTTCTTTTTTAAAAGTTTATGCATATAATTTTCTAGTTGCTTATGCAGTTATCCCTGCGCAGATTTTGTAGTTCTGTGTACAAAGGACATGAAAAAATTCATCGCGACCATAATATGTTGAAAGATAAATCGAAGTTATTTGACAAAAAATAAAGAGATTAGTAAATCTGTTTTAAAAAAGACGTATAACATGCAATCTAGGAACACTGATAACCTAAATACTCGGGGTCGGTTTCCAATCGTGCAAAAACTAATGAAAAAGTGCACAAGCGAGCGACTGAAGTGCTTCCCAGTTAGAGGCTGACAAACTACTATCTGAATAAACTCGAGGTTTTGCTGGTCGATTGTCGCTCTAGGAAGATGAAACAGCTTCGAATCAATAATTCATGAATGTGGTCGATAAGGACGCAGATGATTAAAATGGTCATTTATAACTCAATTGGGATCACTAGACAGTGACCCTCCAAACCCCCAATCGAGAAGAGCTGGAAATTGAACCCGAGTTCATTTTTTTGGAGTTTAACCATCCACCAGTTGTTCTCCCTTTGTCAGTCTGAAGTTGTGGAGCACCTGTTGCCTTTTTTACACACCCGGTTAAGGTGAAAATACTTTCTAAGAAGCTTTATGCATTTTGAGTTCTGCAATTAGAACTCTATGCATAAAACTTAAAATTCCAGCTTTACAGCTTAGAAATATTTGACTGTTTGTCTTGTAATAGTGCCCTTCCTGAAGGATACTAAAATGTATACTCTTGAATTCAAATTCTATACTACCCTCGAAAAATAATCACCTACGTTGACTTATAAACGTTCTATGAACTCGCCTATTGAGCCTTTTAGGTATTCAAATCCACAAACTCGACAGGCTGTGGGAGTTACTTCGAGTTCAAGCCCCTTATGTTCGTAGAAAACAGCTGTGTGTGCAAGACTGGCACGCGTTCAGCTAGGTCTTGAAAGGCCCAGACAAACCTTTTTCCGGATATGCAATCATACTTTGTTAGGAAAATGCACGTCGACATGATGTGTCTTCGGATATTCCACAGCGATCCCATTGTCAAAGTTGCAAGCCTGTTATCCTTGACAATTAGTATGTTTATTCCGTAACGAAGACCTTATTTTTCTGTGCGAGGCCAATCACCGGGCCACAGCGTAAACTTGCAGCAAATATGTGCGGAAAAATCGATCATGTAATTTATTGTATGTTGGAGTTCGTTAGATTTTGGTAAATCCCTCCTTCCCTATCAACGGCACTTTTATGTCGTGGTCGCTGAACCCATTTATGATGCAGTGAACAACATCAAACTTCCGTTTGTTTCTCCGAATACGTCTGTATTTTTATTTTTAGTGGTGTTTGTAGGTTGTGCGAAAGTCGTTTCTATCTCTTATTTATCAAGCAAGTCTTTTGTCGTCCGCGCCCCTGACTGCTCCTGGGGATACTAGGTTAGCATTATCAATTCTACCAAAGCAAGCTTCTGTCTTAGGAGAGGAAAAAATGAGGTAAACGGTATCATTGGTCCTGCTGTCATTGTGATGAAGGCACTAAGGTATTCAGACAGTTCAGCCTGAGAGACTCTTTAAAATGTAGGAGGCACGAAAAAACAGCAAAGCCAAGAGGGGCCTTAAGCCCCACTCTTATTAGCATTTCCTTTGAAAATAATAAACTCTTTAAAATGTTTATAATTTTCCACACTTTACCACAAAGCCGCTATCTTTAAAAATCTCAGTAACATGGAAATGAAACAGAGTATTCTAAAAAGGAACTCGACGAAGAGGTAATAAACGTGTATTTATCATATTAATTGATCCGTTTTTATATATGGACATGGATCTTACCTGACGAAGTGGTCGATGGCAATGATCAAAAACAGGTTCTTCGGGATTATACAACCACCAAAAATTGTTACGATATATGAGCCGCTCGTGTTGTGGGCCAAATTCGTCTACATTTGTGTATCTGTTCCAAGGATGTGGCATGAACAGAGAGGGCCCCCTCCAGAGATGCGAAACCCCTCCACGGGTGGGCAAATTTGGATGAAATGTTGGAAGGTTTTGGACGCCAGATGCGTATTCTTGTATCCCTTCCAGGGTTAGAAGTGGAAAAAAACATACTCTGAAACTTGAGATCTTCAGGAATATTGACTGACATGCTTATAGACGCGCCGATTTGTAGTCGGGGTTAGGGTATATTCTCTGATATATTTAAACGATTACTTCACTGAGTTGTCGGACTAGACCTGAGAGGTCATAAGCAGTATAACTAAAATCCAAGAGGTAATTTGGGTGCTGTCGCGGATTTTTCCGTACTGACACCAAAATCAGGCCAGATTGTAGTAGACGGGCCACTCATTCGTCCTTCTTCATTACTGCAATGATCTTTGCGCCTGCTGCTCCTTCAAGAATTGGTTTGGGCTCAGTACCGTACGTTAACTCTGAATTGCATGGATCGTCAGCGTCATTCATTCTTCAATCAGAAACTCAAGCTATTGCGAAACTCGGCAGAAGGAGAATGGTCTGTACACAAGAGATTTATACAGTGAAATAGGGTAAATTAGAACGGGAAGCGTATAGTCTCAATCAAGATGGGGATAACGGCGGTCAAAAGGAATTATTGAGCACTTCACTGCTGCAGTTCTTGGGTAGGTACTACATTCACTGGAGTCGCCTTATCAACTCTGTTTGAAGCCTCCTTCTGGTCTGCAAAGCGAAGAACAAAAACCTCGTCTGAAGAACAGCACCACAAATCGCCGTTTCGTCTTCCTTCTGACTTCCCTACAACTTCGCCCCTGTCTGCCACTACAAGATAATGGAACGCCTGGTAGGAATCCATGAAAGGGAGGATTCAAAGCCGGGCGCACGGCAGAATGGATCAAAGGGTGGGATGCATCCGGTAATCAATGCACTTATCGTAGCTTTTTGCATTTTCCGCATTCCGCACGCTTATTTAACCCACGTTAAGCGCCCGAACGCCTTGCAAAATGTAAAGGTATGGATTTTTATAGGGGGACATCTAAGTGAATGTAGACCACAACGAACTATCCGATTCAACCTTTCATTTTTGTGCTTCTAATCTATACATATTACCATGTACGCAATTTCCTGCCTTCCAATTTGCAATGTCCTACGTGGTACGTTTAGTCTACGTTCGGCCACAGATTATAATGCCCGGAACCCCTATATATCTTGTCGATGAATAGGCTAATTAAAACTGTTCAGTTCAGTTAAGTTTATTGGTGGAAATAGGCTTAAGACTTTGAGTACCCTATTTGTAACGTAAAAAATGTGTTGTATACAGATAAATGTTCTGGGCTGAAATAGATCAAACAAACCCATAATGATAGGGCAAGATGGGAACGAGTTACAGGTGCATGAGCTCTACTTCTCATGGCTCTTGGTTATTTCCGAAACTTAAATATGTCAAGATTCTTTTTAAAACTTTGTATAGATGGTGCCATCACAATGTCTGCGGGAAGGGTATTCCATGGTTTGACCACTCGAACAGAGAAGGAGAACACCCGCACATCCAGCCTTGGCTGCTGAGTTCGCAGTTTTAACGGGTGACCTCGGAGGTTGATCGTGGTAGCAAATTCAAAAAAGTCCTCGAAGGCCAGGCTGCAATCCAACCCCTTTACAATGCGAAAGGCTTGCAAGAGATCCCCGCGAAGTTGCCTATAACTGAAAGGAAGGAGGTTCATATTTACTAGGCGGGTTGTATAAAGAAAGGAGCTTTGACCCCTGACCATCCTCGTGGCTCTCCTCTGAACTCTTTCGAGGCAGTTTTGATCCTCAACCGCCCACGGTCTCCAGGCTTGTATGCCGTACTCAAAATGCGGCCGGACGAATGCTCCTAATGTCTTTGAGAAAGCATCATCGTCAAAGACCATAAACGCACGCTGGATGGCGTACAGTACGAACATTGCGCTTTTTGCCACTCTCGAACAATGAGTGGATTGTTTTAGGGAACTCGTAGTCAGCACACCGAGGTCCTTTTGTGTTTCGACCTCCTGAAGGGCTGCACCGCCCTGAAAGTGATATCATGTGCTGGCGGATCTGGCTGTGTTGCCTAGGCGAAGTATGCTACATTTGGCAACGTTGAACCACAGGGGCCAACGGTTTGACCACTATTCCAACCGATGTAGGTTCATCTGCAGTCTATTTTCGTCGGCAGGACTCCGAATTTCACTCCATTTCTCCAGTTCTTTGGCAAACACTGCTACTTCGCAGTCTAAACCTCTTGCGGCATCGTCCATGTAGATGAGGAACAAAATGGGTCCCAGCATTGAACCCTGGGGGACACCAATCTCGACCGCATCAGGATCTGATTTACCTTGACCGATGCACACAGCCTGTTGTCGACCCAGAAGGAAGTTTTCGATCCTTTTAAGGAAGTTGCCACCGATTCCTATTTTTTAAGTTTATGTAAGAGCCTCTGGTGTGACACAGTGTCGAACGCCTTCTGGAAGTCGATGAAAACTATGTGGACCGCGTGCTTGTAGTCGAGAGATCGGGTCCAGCTCTGGAGAGATTGCAACATGCTTGTCGTACAGGATGTTCCTTTCCGGAACCCATGCGAACATTTCGACAACAGGCCATGAACTTCCAGGAATTGCATCAGTTCACTCTTTATGATCCTTTCCATAACTTTGCAGAGAATACATGTCCAGCTTATGTGCCTGTACTATGTCGTAACTGCCCTGCTAACTCCTTTGTGTAGCGGAGTAATATGCACCAGCTTCCAATCGATAAGAAGTGTTCCAGTGTCAAATGACGTTTGGAAGAGCATCGGCAAAGGCACATAAAGCTCACTGGCAAGTTCCTTGAGAAGCTTGGGTGGAATCTCGTCTGGTCCTGGCGACTTCGATTCGGTTAATGCCTCTAATTCTCTTCGGACAATGCCTTCTGAAAAGAGTATATCACTGACGCTTGGAGTCGGCAGTTCTTCTGTGGAGGGAGGAAGGAACCTTGGTTCGTTTGTGAAGACTGATTGGAAAGACTGTGAAAAATACGCAGCTTTATCCATACTATCACCAATCTTAATGCCATCAGTGGTCCTTATTAAGAGGATTTGATGCCTGTTCCTTGTACTTCGTCGGAGGTAACTGTAGGGTAATTTTGGGTTCTGCGTTGCTTTTTGTAGCAATTTATTCTCGAAGTCCCGACGCGTGATTTTTCTCAGTTTGTTCCTCTGTGTCTTGTAGGTGTTTACCTATTCAACTTGCCCAGTGACGCAGTATTTTCTCCACAATTTGTGCTTCCTGTTGATTTCTTTCTTAAGGTTGCTATTAAGCCACCGAGGATGTTTGTTCAGTCTTACACTAGTCAGTGGGCAGTGGTTGTTGATGAGCTGCAGAAGGACATTCTTGAACAGCTCCCAGTCACCGTAAACATGAGCCCCAGTCGATAACGGATAAGTCTGCCCTTATCTGATTGAAGTAGTCTCGGCAATCGTTCCGTCTTTTTTGGTATGCAGTATGCGAAATGGAGAATAACGAATAATCCCATACAAGCACTACGTGGTCACTTCGGCCAAGGGGCGGCATGGAGGTGATCTCGTCTATGCTGACTGGTGGTTTTGTAAAGACCAGATCCAGGCAGGTTGCCTTTTGTCCTTCACGTTTTCTCGTTCGGACCATTACAAGTTGTGTGAGGGACGCCTTTTATGATTGCTCAGCAGACAGGAATCGACGCTTGGTGGGTGTCCCAGTTAATTCCTGGTGCGTTGAAATCGCCCATGATCATGATGTTAGGTCGACTGGAAAACTCCTCCAACTGTACCAATAGTTGAGCGTCCGCAATTTGGTCGGTCTTAGGTGGTCGGAAGACGATGTTCCCTGTCCCTCCGATAAATTTGGTATCCAGGCAAGGCTACTTCGCTATCACAAATAATCCCGGACGGCCAGGTCTCGGTTACTGCTAAAACATCTGGAGACATCTCGGCAAGGCCAAGTTTTAGCTCGTCTAGTTTCGATATGGGGCTTGGCGCATTTGTGTACAAGCACCACAGTTTTGCACCAGCCGAATTTCCCGTTGCATTTGTCACTGTTTTGAGCATTACACCGTTTGCTTGGACGAAATTTTCGCTGGGCTATTCCCTTGCCTGATGGGTTTCATTAATATCCGTTGCTTCAGTCAGATCACTGGGCGTTACGGGCTTTATGATAATAATTTTTTATTGAAGACCCGTCAGGGTTCCATCAAAGAAAGAAAAATAAATTTACATACGAATTTTAGACGAGGTAGGCGGAATGTGTGCAAAATGCAACTCATAGTTTCTGAATTTATAGTCCGTTGAGAAAAATGACTAGCGAGGGGTGAAAAAATTCCCCACAGAAATTTAAAAAGGATTGGATAAATTTTACAGTTGAACAAACGCCTCGATAAAATATAATAACAGAACAATGCGGGCAGGACTGGCCTGTATGTTGCGGTATATAATGGAGTATAATCGGACATCGTCAGAGCAGAAATAAATGTCAGCCTTGATGGATACCTATGTGGGCCGGACAGGACTGGCCTGCATGCGTTATTATATACGGGATTCAGAACCGTTATTGTCAGGGCAGGATTGATACACCGGATAAGACTAATTGCGTCAAAGAGTCCAGATGAGAGGAACCCAGACGCGATCGGCCACATTACGCTACGAGCCCAGCCGAGGAGTGGGGAAGGGAGGTAGGACCAAACTATCAGTAAACAGCAATTACTGAGGGTTCCGCCGTGAGCGTCGACAAACCGCATGAGGTCGAAATGCAGGAGATGACATCAAGAACCGCGAGAATATTCGCTATGGGGGAGGAATGATAACAGTGGATTTAGAAACCAATTCAAACCAGGGTTTCTACTGATAAAATTAAGGGTTTCCACTTGATCAACCACTAAACCCCAGGAGGAGCCGTCTCAAAGTCAGGAACCTGAGTGTTTGGGAGTGAGACCGTTAACAGTGCCTTTATGCTTGCCGGTGTAAGATGTTTGCGTAATTTCGACTTGAATACCAGTAACTTAGGCGATACTCTAATTTCAGGCGGAAGATTATTCCAAAGGAAGGCATATTTGGAAGCAAAGAAGAGGGAGCGCTTAGATGTAGTACAAATAGTCGGTGGAATCACCATGCAGGAGTTCGCGTAGCATAAGACCGATCTCTCGGAGTGAGAGTGTCAATGAGCGGAAGACTGGAGCTAGAGTTGATGCGAAAAAGGAAGCAAAGGCCAGCTTCGAGTCTTCTAACCCACAAAAACTTAAGGTTTTTTGATTATAAGAAAAACCGGGTGCGACTTGAGAGAACAGTTTCCGCTTGAAAACCCTTTAAACAGTTTCAATCTTGTAACGGTCGCAGGCGTTCATTAAACCAACGAAAGGACAGTAGAATTCGACGACTGGAAGAGCAGACATTTGGTAAAGACTGAGCTTCATTTCCCGAAGGAGAAAATTATGCGATATGAGTCCACAGATCTGCGCGGCTTTGGCAGAGATTCTATCTGCATGAGGTGATAGAGCAAACTAATTTGCATAAATTAAACCTAGCTTCTTTGTGGTGGAACATTCAAAGAGTGGGTTAATCTGAAAAATTATGGGATCAAGAGGTACGGCAAGAGGTAAAGACATGACAGTACACTTGGATGATGAAAACGCTGTCTGCCATGTTGAACCCCATCTGATTAAGCGTAGTAAATGGGCATTAATTTTTTCCACACAAACATCAAGGTCAAGCCGCTGGTTTTAAATTTGAAGATAAGTGGAGGATAGTATTTTAAGTGGTTTTTCTGTGAGACCTTACGATTTTAGTACCTGTTTTTTTGTTTGAATTTCCTTAAATACAGGCCTTTTCGCTAAGAACTGCCTGCTGCCAT
>CACRXP010000008.1:2594937-2613589 GCA_902702965.1 Spirometra erinaceieuropaei | reverse complement strand
CTCCCGGTGTCAAGACAGAGTCAAAAGGACCGGGGACGGGAGAGGACGACGGTTGCTGGTACGGCGTAAACTCGCACCTAGACGCACTACAGCATCCCTTGGTTCACAACGTACGCTGACCGGGATTTTACATGCAATAAGGGGGGCACGGCTCGGCTCCCACTAGATAGGAGTGCCATAGAGGCCGCATTAAGGAGCCATTGCAGCCTGACGCCCACCGTGACGAACGCCCTGGGACCCGCGCCGCCTACACGACGGACGGCCAGCGCCTCAACCACAAGCGGATGCACGTCCAGTCGCGTGTATCCACAACCACCGTCCACGAACTTCTCTTCGTCGACAATTGTGTCATCAATACCACCTCGGAAGGGGACGTGCGAAGAAGCATGGATTTCTTCTCCGCCGCCTGCGAGAATTTCGGCCGAATCATCAACACGGAGAAGACAGAGGTCATGCACCTACCGCAACCCAACACTGCCCACAACGCGCCGCAAATCACCGTGAACGGAACCCATCTGCACGTGGTGGACAACAAGTATCTGGGCATCAACAAGATCGACGGCGAAGTGGCCCGCCGAATCTTCCAGGCCAGTAAAGCCTTCGGTCGTCTCCAAAACACAGTTTGGAATCGTCACGGTCTTCAACTCAGCACGAAACTGGAAACGTACAAGGCCATCATCATCCTGACGGTGCTCTATGGAGCAGCGACCTGGACGGTGTACATGCAGCAGGTACGCAGTCTCAATCACTCAGTTGTCTTCGTCGAATACTGAAGCTGAGATGATAGACCGGATCTCAGACACGGACATAACGGAGCGGACGAGAATCCTCGGAATCTACACTATGCTGAGACAACTACAACAACGATAGAGCGGCCACCACATACGGATGGACGACAGGAGGCTACCCAAAAGACTCTCCTATGGAGACGTCGCGACGGGTTCACGCCGACCAGGTCAAGTCGGGTGCTAAAACAGTTCTCTGAAAACCTCCGTGAAGCGCCTGCAGATCAACCCGGCAAACTGGAAAGACATTGCTTGGGAACGACCTACCTGATGGAGAACAGTGAAGACAGGCGCAGTAATCTTCGAAGCCAACCGCATCACCGCTACCAAAGCCAAACGCGAGACACGCAAATCTCAACTGCCGCCGTCGCCACCGCCGCCTCAACGCCAACGCCCAACCACTTCCAGCCTGTCCACGATGTCAACGGACATTCCAGATGACAATTGGACTTGTTGGACACCTTCGGACCAACTGCAGCACCCGGACTGTACCAACCGTCATCTCTCTGTCCACCTTTCCCTCGCCTCGCATGCCTTCAACTAACGTTGTCCGCCTTCCGAACCGTCATAACCATCCTTGTCCTCCATCCCCCCTACCTCAACGTCTGCAGCTGTGACGTCTGCCATGCCCATCAACACTACACACAGTCCTGACACACCAAGGAACACTAACACTACCACCACCACCACCAACTCGAGTGACGAGAACCGGGTCTATACCTGTTCACATTGCAATCGCACCTTCACTTCACACATCGGCCTGTCGGTCACGCCCACGCACCTTCGTGCATGGCATGGACGTATTCGGTCACATGCGTATCTACGAGAACGGAACTGATCGCAGCCCCGACACACCTAGTACCTCCTGCACATCCACCATGCCTAGCCTCACCAACACTCCGCCGCCTAGCGCGTTCCCCGCCAACAGCTCCATCACACCCAGTGCATCCTCCACACCCACCATGCTCAGTCCACCACATACTCGCCTACCACTACCAGCCTCATCATCATCATCATCATCATCATCATCATCATCATCACCGAAGCCGATACTGACACCGTCGTCTTCTCATATCCCATCGTCCCCGTACATTCACTTCACGCATCGGCCTGATCGGTCATTTGCGAATCCATCGTCCAGAGACTATCGAAAGAGTGCTTGGAGCACCAACCTCTACTCGCCGCATTCGCCTCCACTGTCCACATTGCACTCACACATTTATTCACCGCATGGGTCCATTAGGTCACATGCGCGTCTACAAAAACCTGCGGTGGACAACTGCCGGCTGCACCACACCATCACATCCTCCATTACCAGCATCTTACCGCACATCAACATCACCCACCGCAAGAACCCAACTGCCACCTCCCACACAAGTGGGAAGTGTGCGTCTCGGCTCCTTATCCACGTGGCTCCTCCGCTGCAAGTGTGATCGGAATCTGAGACGAAGACGATGCGTCGAGCGCCGTGGCTCGGAAGGTAGCCGACTGACGCCCCAACTCAGTCCACGAAGTTTGCCCAGTTGTGTGTGTTGGCGGACTGGTGGGCTGAGAGCCAGGCCGTCACGATCCTTTATCAAGAAATTTGTGTCACTGTCATGTATGTGAGGAGTGTGTGTGCTTTATGGGTAGTGCCTCTCAGTCGACGACTGCTCGGTTACCTAACCTTGAAGGGTGAAAGACCAGGCTAAATGCAGGGCCACGTGTCGCCCTTCGACGTCAAAAGGTCTGAAAGCTTGTACTGTGCCAGTACCAGCAAACAATGACCCTTGCAGTCTGGTGTGCGCTGACAGTTCCCTGACACCTGGTTTCCTGTCGGTAGATGCGCTTGAGCTCCCGCTGGGCATACAAGTGGTGGGCCAGTCGTCACCCTCGTCCTTCTGACCCCTGTTCGGATGTTGTTGTTGCTGCTGCTGTGGATGTTGGTGAAAAATCCTAGTCAGGTGGATGTTATGGACCAGGGGATGTGGTGGTCCGCCAAGGTGCGGGCTCGACCGTGCCATCCACCTGCGCCATCCCCCGCCTCCGGTCTTCTTGAATCTGTCTTGACACCGGCTCCAGGTGGGAGGTGGGAAATAGAGGGTGCAGTAAGTCTAAATTCACTATAAACTAATTCACGCGCAAGTCGCCGTGAAGCACACGGCGGACATCGTCGGCAACGACAGACGAACTGTCGTGTGTATAGATAATGAATTGGTCCCCGAATTTCCGAGGCCAGCCAAGCATTCGATTGCCTGCAGAACACTGTCTGGAATCGTCACGGTCCTCATCTCGGCAAAAAATCAAAGATGTACAAAGCAGGCATCTTGCCTAAGCTGCTATACGGAGCAAAGCTCTGGACGGTGTGCAAGGAGGCGCGAAGACTCAACCACCTCCGCCTCAGCTGTCTTCGGCGGATACTAAGGCTGAGGTGGCAGGACCGGATCCCAGACACGGCCACAGCCAAACGCGAAGCTCGCAACTCTCAAATGCGCCCACCTCGCAACGCCGACGCTCAACAGGCCCCGACTAACCAAGGACGTCAACGGACGTCCCGGGGACCAATCGGTCTCATTGAACATCTTTGTACTAACTGCAGCACATGGACGACACCACCCGATGTCCCTCCGTCCAACTCGGACTCGCCCCCCACTTCGACAATCAACACCGAACGCACTTCTGAACCCCAACTACCATTCTCCTCTATCGCCTCAACATCCGCTGCGACGGCTTCCATATCCACCATCACTGCACACAATCCTGACACACCAACAAGCATCAACCACACCACTGCCAACACCAGAGATGTGGACTCGGTCCATACAAGTCCTCATTGCGATTGCACCTTCACCTCACACATCGGCCCGGTCGGTCGTTTGCGAATCCGTCGCACAGAGATTGAAAAACCAGTGACTGGAGCGCCAACATACACTAGACGAATCCGCTTCGACTGACCTCACTGCACCCGCACATTAAATCACCGTATGGGCCTACTAGGTCACACGCGCACTCACGAAAACCTGCGGTAGACAACCGCCGGCTGCACCGCACCATCACATGTTCCCCTACCAGCACCTGCATCACACAACATCATCTACCACAAGCGTCCAAACGCCACCTCTCACGCAAGTGGGAAGTGTGCATATCGGCTTCGTCTCCATGCGGCTCCTCTGCTGCACGTGTGATTCGAGTGCGAAACTATAACGATGCGTCAGCGCCGTGGTCTGGAAGGCCGTTGACTGACGCTCCAACACAGTTCACGCAATCTGCCCAGTTGTGTGCGCGTCTGTGTGGAGTGGCGGACTGGTGGGCTGAGAGCCAGGCTGTCACAGCTCCCTCTTACAATGACACAAGGCACTCTCACGCACATGAGATGTATGCCGCCCAACGCCCGTTGTGTGAAGTCCTGGTGTTTGTGTTTGGGGGCCGGGTCGTAAATGTGGCGCGCGCGCAGACAAGGTCACAAGATATATCAGTCACCGCGCCCATTCCCCGCACCTGTCAAATGATCGACTCGGACAGTGGCTGGGGCATAGGAAGGAGGGATGAGGTCGACACCTCAGTGCATGTTCCCCACTACAAACAATCTGACGCCCTTAAAGCTAGCACGCTGTGCTAAAAGCCGTGGCTTGGAAGGTTGCCAACTGACGGGATAACCTGGACCTTGGAGTCGGTCTAGTGTTGTGCGTTCGTATGGAGCGGCCGATTGGTGGTCTAAGAGTCAGGCTACAATGGCTCCTCCTTGATGTGGCCCTTATGGCACTCCTACTGCATGGAATCCGAGCCGAGTATGGCGGCACGCCTATGCGCGGCTTCGGCCGCGCCAGCCCCTTTCTTGTTGTTAGTCAAAATCCTGGTCATTTGCTGTGGACAAGAGTGTGAAAGGTGCGGGCTCGACCGTGCCATCCACCTGCGCCCTCGCCCGCTTTCGGTCTTCTTGACTGTCTTGACACCAGCTCCAGGTGTGGGAGGAGAGAGTGCGGTAGATGCCGCGCAAGTCTACATTCACTATAAACTAAAGCACGCGCAAGTTACCGTGCCTGCTTAACCTTACTGTGGAACACACGGTGGACATCATCGGCAACGACGGTCGAACTGTCGTGTACAATAATTCCTCAATTTCGTTTACGCGAAGCCAGGACTGTGCCTGAATCTCAGTAGTCGTATTGGATTGAGACAGCACAGGTATCCGAGTGCTTTCTGGAGTGGCGTGCACCGTCCTGCCTTTGGGCCTTGGCTCTACCGCCATGCAACCGCCTCCGTGGGCTGTGGACCCTCAGCCCAAATGCAAGGCGGAAACGTTCATTCCCGTCCAGCAATCCGGATAACTCGTGTACCTAGATACTCCCGATCTCAGTCAGCATAACCCGAGTCCCTCGTGCAATGATGAGAGCAGTGCTGCACAATAAAACGACTCGGATTCAAACCTCGGGCTGGTAGACCACTGGCTGATGATGGCAGATGACCCAGAAAAGGCCATTTCCGTGGCCCTGTCTTTTCAGCAAGAAACCTCTCGGCCCGAGTTCCTCGAGAGATCCAAATGGGTGCGCGCTTTTTTCTTATTGAGCGTAAATGTTTTCATTTTATAAGAAACTATCACTTGTGAGAACAGCAAAACATACCAGATGTCACCGTATAGTAATCCAAGTAAAGCCGCCCATTAGTCTCCGTGTAACCACGACTACGTTCACAGAAACCCTCCACGTTATTTGGAGCATTTATCGTGACACAAGCGTGAGCCCAGCTTACACGCTTTTCGGGGACTATGATGACTACAAGTGTCCAGAATGATCATGAATGCTGCACCAGATTGTAAGCATTTAAGTAAGAAGGCGCGCACAAAGGTCAGAAAAAACAAAGTGTTCTCACTCTGTTTTTTCATTTTGGAAATCGGATACAAATGTACACAGAGGGATAGTCGGAGAGGGTCCCCTCAAAAGTGAAGAATATTTGCGACAGAAATTCTCAACAGCTCCCGTTTTTCTTCCTCCAGTTCGGCGCACTTCGCCTTTAGCGAGTCCAGCTCCTTGGAGTCGATGTCCTTTACAGTCTCCAAAACGTGGATCGATTTGGCAAACGGAGCATTCACAGTTCTGTCAGTGATCATTCTTATGAAATCGTCTTTGTAAACACTTTCTGCAAGTGAGTCAGGTAGACGGTCCTACAAGTAAAAACACGTAAAAATCCACTTCTAGGAAATCGATCATACTTATTACAAGCATGCATAAGCAGACACGTTTTACAGGTTTTAAAAAATACTACTTAGTACAAGGACCGGAGTATGAGCGGCGGGCACCAGAAGAGGTCAGTACGGAGTAGCCAAAATCACTTCGTTGATTGTCACCCCAACGGAGTGAACCGTGTACTCCTACTTGGACGCAAGAGACCGAAGTTCGTCTGTCGCAAACACTGATGAGCACTGCTACCGAAATAGAACAGTGAGAACTCGGGTATGATTAGGCTCGGTGTGATGGAGACTTCTGCAGTGTCGGTTTCACCCTCTGGTCCCAATCCCATCGTTGTTGGGTGGCACAACCACGCCCAGACGACCGGCGATGAAACAGGACGTAGCGACCGATCTGGCACAGAGTTCCGGTCTACGAGTGCACAAAGCAACCGGCTCCTTACTTACGGAACCCAGTTAAATTTCATCTGGTTTCACTCGCCAGTAGAGACGGTCGCATCCAGATCTGACCGCCCTACACTCAGCACAACTTAGTGAGCACTGGGTTCGGGGCGGGGGGGGGGGGGAGGCAGAATGAAGTGGCCACCTCAGCGTCCGCTCAGGCTGTAAATCCATCAAAGTGACTAGCCCCATACCGAAAGTTTACCCGTTGTAATCGACTGGGGAGGATTGTAGCGAAGGAGTGTGCGTATAGTTGAAGCGGCTGGGTGCGCTGTATATTGGGCATATACTGGAGGGTTTTTGTCGCTGTTGCTAGTGGACGGGAAACAGTAACAGCGAATGCGCAGTCTACCCGGGTGTCGAGCGTGTGAGACAGGTCCAGAAGTAGAGTCGAGGCAAATGGCGAACCAATCAAAGTCACGACTTGGCGAGTCGTCAGATGGAAAGGTAACTAAGTCCTTCCCCGGACTGACGATCAGGCTACAATGGGTCTTCCTTAACAAACCTATCTAATAACGGACATCATTCCTTTTTTCTCTGCAGTCTGGATCGTGTGAGCCTAGGGACCACCACATGTGCAGCACCTAAAGATCGGTTGTTTTACTCTCTCAACAACTACACCTCCACCCATTCCCAACCGTCCTGGCGTTCTTTTGCCATCGGATTAACGACCAGGAAGGGGGGGGAGGGAATGAGGCAGACAGAGTGAAAGTTTACCTCATTATGAACAGTTCAACACTGCTGTCTCGGGACAGTAGAGGTCTTTGTCACTCGTGATGGGTCAACCATCTTGTTGAAGGATGACTTGGTTTGAATAGCAACGGCACAACTGATTCGAGATGCAGGGTAGGGTATATGGATTACAACACCGTTCTTGTCACAGTTTGCCATTACCGGCAGATCCAGCACGAGGGCATACCAGGAGGTGGTTGATTACGAGACGTTGGAGTGAGGCCTCTGACATGTCACCGTAGCGTTTTTTCTGTCCTCGTTGTCGTCTGGTGTCTGTATCAACGTCATCACAGGACAATCGTTTCGACAGGTACTGATTTGATGGCTTCAAGACGTGTTCATTCCAACAAAAGTGGAGATGCGTCAACATTGAGGAGATACTGAGCATACCAGTCGATTTCAGAACTTGGGCGTGCGGAATTCATTCACGCTACTTTATCTTCGGCATTTTCTGAAAACAGCCTAGGTGGTAGTGGCTGAACTTCGTCTGATTGGTTTGGACACATTCTCCGTGTCTCTGGGCCGTAGAGAAACGCTTTCAGGACGACATCCAAGTACATCCTTAGTTTTGCCTAAAGGAGTATGACGTGACGCTTTCACACTGAGATGTGAAGTCCGTCAGAGGCCTGACTGACTTTCGGGACGCAGGCTGCCATTGCATCGTTGATTCTGATGCTTCCCAGATAAACTAATTCATCCGCAACGATGAAGTAAATGTCTGCCGTGAGTTGCGGTTCCGCATATTCCGTGGTTGGTGACGATTAAGGCATTACAAGCTTTTCCTTCGTATTAATAGCTATTCGAAGGTAGCGCATCCGCGGAGCAAAGAGGTCATCCATCCTCACCTAGGTTTTCATGAAGGCGAGCATGGGTAGTATGTGGGATGGTTTTTCGCCGGTCCGATTGTCGATGCAAGTCATGGTTGCTCCTTACGAGAAACTACATCAGCATTACAGAAAATATAAATGTGACGATGGTTAGAGCGAGTATGTAATTCGGCTTTAACCCCCTTGCCATGAAGAAGGCTTCCGAGGTTGACCTGCTGTTTCTGGTTGGTGTCATCATGCTGTCGCATTCACCAAAGTGGACTTTTCGGGGTATCTGGATTTCATACTCATTTTACTGAGACCGGTTTAGCCTGAGCTGTCACAGGTGTGATCGAGGAATATCGTGTAAAAGTTAGTCCCCACTCCTTGCCATTTTTAATCGATTTTTCATGCAGCAAAGTCAGGTCGACTGTTCCGTGATGTTGCCAGAATCAATGTGAAGGTGCCCCTGCGCTATTATGCGAGAGCGAAGGTCTTTCTAGCAACGCCGAAGAATAACATGCACATTGTGATTGCAGACCTGTCGGTCCTCTTCACACTTTTGAAGGTGAAGGACAGTGACATCCTTGAAGTCCTGCGCGATAAGTCCTCAATGCCACACTTCTTGGTGTCTCGTGCCCCCCCCCCCCAACTCCGCAAAAAAATCCACAAGAGAATTACCTGTCGCAAATTGGGCAGACGAAGGTAGAAGAGATCATCGTGGCTCCAGCCCAGTTGTCGCTTGAAGGGACGCAGACTCACGAAGGGATCCTCCCTCCAGTCCTCTGAATCGCCGTCACCGGCCGCAGCCCCAGTGGAGGATTCGAGAGGGGAGCTCGAACTGGCCAGCCAGTGGGGTCGCGACACAAAGCACAGACCAGTGATCACGCTGCCCGCCGTCACCTCCGAGGGCGCAGCAGACTGGAGGAGGCTGAAGCGCTGGAGACGAGTGAGGGCACCATCCATACGGAGGATCTCCACCAGCCCAGCGCGAGCACCCACTGCCAACAGGTCGCCCTCGGGGGCCAGGACGACGTAGGTTATTGTTTTTTGAACAGCGCTCAATCTGCGCGCGCACCGGTCAGAAAAGGAATGAAGGATATAGGGTTTCGACTGTATGACGCAGTTCTGTAAGATATAGTAGTAGGCCACCTCGACGTTAAGAAAGAATGGTTTTAGGGCGACCTTCCCTTGGGCTTCAGGTCGTGCATCTATGAGGATCTTGTTTACTTGACAAAGGCACCTATTTCTCTAATTTTGGCGAGGCCGTCCGAGAGTCAGGTAAAGGAAAGTTAAACTTCTCCGTAAAGGGCTTAATGCGGCATTTTTAACCCCTGAGGGTCTGGTGAGGATCACTTGTGCACCCATCCCCCGTAACGCAGGTGGACTTGCACTAAATCCCGGTAAGGTTACCTATCTCATGTCCTAAACCTAACACAAACCTTAAGCCAGACCTAAAGCCCAACCCTAATCTTAACTCTAACCCGACCTCTAGCCTTGCATAAACCATAACCCTAATCTTTCCGGAATTTGGCGCAAAGCCACCTGTATTACGAGGAGTTCCTGCTGCCGTGTCCTGCTGGAGAGCCACACATGTAGTCCTTGCCGAAGGTTTGCCCTGATTAACGCGGACATCCTGCGAAACTTACTATCATTTCGGGCGGTGGCCTGCGGCCTCACACACTCGCGTCGGATTGTAAATCAAACCAAACACGGGTCCAAGAAGCAAAAGAGAAGTCAGGCGGGATTCGTTAAAGGACAGTAAGAGTGTGCGTTGAAAAATAGACCATATGAATGATGCATACGAAACTTACTAACGGATAGGAAGGATGGAAACGAGAGGAGGATCAGTTCAGGATTTTTTGGTGAAAGACCAGAGAGTCAAAAACGGGGCAAAGTACTCACATGGCTGTCGGGTCAGCTTCAAAAAACTTCTATCCTTTCAAAGAAACAGAAATACACAGAAGTCTAGTTGACAACCGGAGCCACGGAGGCATTCGAATATTCTTCCAGAAAACTCATTCAGCCGGAGGACGTGCAGTTAAATTCGCTCCTATGCTAACCCATCCGCATCGTCATACTAGATGCTACGACACGAGGAATCTGTCTGAAGCTGTAATCCGATAATAAGTATGGCAAAATTGGGCATAATTAACAGTCGGGTCTCTGCTAGGGCCCACGGCATTTGCGTGACTGGTATAACAAAATGAAACGCTGGACTTCAAACAACATGAGTTGGGGCAAAAATTTCATCCTAGAACAGGAGTACGTAAACAGCAGGAGATAATGGTCATTAAATCTGGGGGCGAAATTTACCCTGACTCAGCGAAACATCGCCGGAAGGAGAGTTCGAGAGACTTCAAGTCCTAAAATCAAAGAATTGGGGTGTAACTGGCAGACTAAAATGGATGGGGATAAAGAAAACCAACATGGAGACACATAAACTTACAGCGCAAGGAATCAGAGCGTTTCAAACAGCAAACGAGTTGAGAAAAATTACTAAATCGTCACAGGAAGTCAAAGCGGGTTGCCGCGTATTAGAAGGGATAGCCTGTGTGGTGACATAAGGAAACGTACTTAATACGCACATATCTAGGGGGACAAACATACTTCAAGAAGACGGCATGGGGTTAGCAAATGAGGGGAGCTCACCTGAGGATTTTTCATCCAAACCGTGTGGAGAATGCCGTTGTCGGTACCGCAAAAGACATGGTCACTGTAGGGGGCCGTACAAACGCTTGACGACGGTGGACTGTTGGAGAGGACTGTGGACAAAAGTCGGCCAGTAAGTGCGTCAAAAAACTACAAAAAAAGCCGCGATACGCAATTTTATAGAACTGTCAGTGCTAGCAAAAGTGCAAAACGGTGGTCGAGAAGGCAAGGAAACTAAAACATTCGAGTAGTACCAAGTACAAAGTGAGATACTCTGCCTGCGTTCCAGTTACTGATGATTCAGAGCGTAAAAGAAAGCCAGAACGCGAAACGACTACAAAGATCTGTCTGCAAGAAAACCTACAGTGTAGAAAAAAGGACCGCAGAGAATCTCGCAACTTTGTGTGTACTTCCAGGAAGATGGGTTGCCCGTTAGCCTAGCTGCTGGCTAGCCGGCGCGTGCACAGGTGGCGGATAGTGGAACGGCCTTCAGTGAAGGTAAGCTGTGAAATATGCAGACCCAGGTCTGACGAATAAGCAGTTGCGAACCAGAAGCAACAGTGCTACCAGGGTGCGGAGAGCTGAGGTCTGGCAAGTTGAAAGTCTTATAAACAAAAAGCCGCAAAGCCTGGTGACGGCATTGTGAAATGGCAACCGTCAACCGCCATTAAATAAGTTTGCTTGCAACCGCTGCCCTGTGGTCAGGCTTTTAAGTAAAAGCGCTAGAGGAGACAACCTCGAACAAACAATCCAAGCGACTGTTGGGGACCGCCTGTATCCGAAATTGCCAGGAAACCTCATGAAATATGTCCGACTGCAGTATTACGACCCATGATACGGCGTCCGCGCGAACCGACGCGCTCCGCAACCCTGGTCCAGTGGTGCGGTGAATAATATGCGAACTGGACTACTCAATCGTGGACGGACTCTAGGTATTGGATGCTGGAATGTGCGAACTTTCCTGGACCCCGGTACCCAAAGTCTGACCGCGCGCAGCCTTAAATAGTACAACGTGGATGGCTGCTGTCTGTCCGAAGTTCGACTTCCTGACTCAGGCTCTCGGGAAATAAGGACCCCTGGAGTCGGATCACACTTCACCCTGTACCACAGCGGCCCACGCAACTCTTCTGGTAGACACGGTGTGGCTATCGACCTCTCGCAACAAGCGGACCTCGCCTTACTTGCTTGCGAACCAGTCAATGGCCGGATGGCTTATGTGCGACTGAAGGGTCATTTCACGAATATCTCCATCGTCTCTGTGTACGTACAAACTTCGGCTGCCGAATAGCGCGGTAAGGAGGCGTTTTACTCGCCGTTGCAGGCGTTATTTGAACGACTCCCTCGCCGAGATCTGCTGATTGTCGCCGGGGATCGTAATTGTCGGGAATGAAGCTGGCGACTCCACAAAAAGTCATCTTATTGGTCGTTTTGGGCTGAGTTCCCGATGTGGAAATGGTGAGATTGCTGAACTTCGCTGATCAAAACCGACTGCTTGTCACCAACAAGTGTTTCCAGCATCACAGGAAACATCTCCTGACCGGGTATTCAAACGACAGACATACGGCCAGTCAGATTGACGACATACTAGTCAACTCAAGGTTCCGCAGTTGGGTTCACGGTAGCAGACCGATGTGTGGTGCCGGGACCGGTAACGCTCATGGATCGGACCATGTCCTCGTTCGTACACGCTTAAAACTTCACCTTTCATCCGCCCCAAAAATGTCACGTCCTAGACGCCTCGATGTCGCAAAAATCCGGCAAACCAGCACTGCTGAGGCCCTGGGCAGGGAAATCCGGTCCTGTTTTACGACCCGAGCCTACGGAGAAGGCAGTAACCAGTGGTTGTCCCTAAAAACATCAGTCTATGGGGCAGCTGAGGAAATCCTTGGATATACACAGCGACGCCGCAGTGATTGAATCATCGGAAGAACCCTGAAGTTGTCTGCTCAGACGGCTCGAGCCAGGTCCCGTAATGACGATTCCATTCGCCAACTTCGGAAGATGACGGCAAAGTCGACGAGGGATGACCAGAAGCCTCCATAGAACAGGCCTCGAAGGTTAGTGACACTCGAAAACTCTACCAACTTATCCGCCAAGTTAGTGGTAAGCCCTCTACACTGAGTGACTCTGTTCGCGACGTGAATGGCGGCTTTATGGCTGACAACTCGGCCAGAGTCGAGCGCTGACGTGAGCAATTCGAGTAACATCTCAATTTCGATACCCAACTCACCACGCCCTTCCTCTCCTCTTCAGCGGAGTACCTTCCCTCTCCCACATATGCAGTGCCATGCGACGCCCTCTGAAGGAGAAGTCGTCGATGCCATAAGAAAGCTACGCAACAATAAGGCACCCGGAGAGGGCGGTATACCCGCTGAAATCTACGAGTCCTGTGTCGACAATTTAGCACCCTGGCTCCATGAAGTGATTGAACGAGCGTGGAGAGACGAGGTTGTTCCTGATGACTGGGGCTTAGGCATTCTTGTACCTATCCTCAAGAAGGGAGATAAGACAAGATGCGAGAACTACCGCGGCATAAACTTCCTCGACGCTGCTGCGAAGATCTTCGTTATTGTCCTACTCAGACGATTCCAGGCTGTGCGTGACTCAAGGACGAGGCTAAACCAAGCCAGATTTCGTGCTGGACGTGGATGCGCAGACCAGATATTCAGCCTGAGGAGCATTCTCGAATTTCGCCATAGCTACCAACAACCGACGGCCGTCTGCTTCATTCGCTTTGCCGCAGCGTTTGATTCCGTCCATCGTGAGTCCCTGTGGCGGATAATGGCGCTAGATGGTGTACCAGAAAAAAACATCGCCATGATAAAGGCCTATTACCGCTCCACCGCCGCGCGAGTCCTGGTCCGCAAAAATCTAACCTAACCGTTCAGTATTCGGTCTGGCGTTCGACAGGGTTGTATCCTGTCGCCCACTATGTTCAGCTATGATACTGACTGGATTCTCGGGAGGGCCCTACATGAAGGTGACGGTGTTGAATTCGCACCCGGACACCGACTGACTGATCTCAACTATGCCGATAATATTGCCCTACTTGCTTCAAGTTTTGGTGATCTGGAGTCTATGGTGTCACGGGTGAACGAGGTCGTTAAATCGGTCGGCTTATCCAAAAACGCTGGGAAGACTAAAGTGTTTTCAAGCTGCATCCCTAACAAGATGACATCTCTCGGGCTAGATGGCTGTCAACTTGAAGAAGAAGACAGTTTTAAATACCTCGAGACGAGGCTACTGCCGAACGGCCGGAGTCAGGATGACATCGTCTCCCGAGTTGATGCTGCCCGACGGGTTTTCTCAAACCTTAGAAAATGCCTATGGATCCGACGTGATCTGTCCATTGCCACTAAGATTCGCGTGTACCGTGTGTCTGTCCGGTCTGTCCTTCTTTATGGTTGTGGATGCTGAGGTGTGCGCGTGGAGGACGAGCGAAAATTGGGGGTATTTGATTACCACTGCATGAGGACCCTTCTTCGAGTGAGGCACACCGACTTCGTCCCAAATGATACAGTCCGCGCTTGCTGCGACAACATCGCACTGATAACCCAAGCCATCCAAGAAAAACGACTGAGGTGGTTTAAGCATGTTCTTCGTCGTCCACCTCAGGAGCTCAGTGTTACTGCCCTCGGTCCGGAACCATTACCCCGTGGAAGGCGTCGAAGTGGGGATCAACTCAAAACCTGGCTCAACACAGTCTGCCAATACAGTAAGGTGGTTCTTGGACCTTGGGTATCCGGCATCCGTCGTTGGCGAAGAGAATGAGCTGAACTGTCCAGATCTGCTGCCGCGGATCGTCACGCGAGGAGAAGTAAAGTTAGGAACAGCATCGAGGCCGGCTAGATCAGGTATGATCGCAGCCGTACAAGTAAGTAAAGAAAACTATAAAAAGCCGCGACACACAATTTGATGGAACTGTCAGTGAAACTTTGTGTGCTTCGTTTGTGGATGAAAAACTGACAGAATAAATACATGCAAGTCACGAGACCGCATCACCGTAATTTGTGATAAGGTGAGTACAATTTGAGACTCTATGAGCACGAGGCGGCTCTCCCTTCTTTAAAAAACAATAAAAGTCACGAGGTGAGAATGAAGAGTAACAAACCTTTAATCCATCTGTGCTTGCTGTGACAACCATGCAATCACCAAAAAACGCCGAATTAGGGAGAGTACGACTGGCCTGGACGACGAACCAGAGGGGTCGGTGACGTGAACTTTTTTCATTACCTTCCCAGTGAGCCAAGGGCTGAACTTGACCCAGATCTGTAAAGCCGTCACTCAGGCTGTCCAGCACCCAACATGCCAGCGTACCCGCTGTGTCAGCGCTCAAAAGGAGAGCGGGATGAGTGGGGGACGGAGTGGAGACTACCAGTTGACCAATGGGAGCTAGATGACTGGCCTCCATGACTGATAACATGCAACCGCTACAAGTCTGGAAGTGAGGGATAAGTCTTCGATAAAACTCGACATTTTGCGAACCTGATAAGCGTAAATATTCTTCTCTATTGCCAAAAAAATTATGGAGTCGTCATTGGTGAAGGCAAGGGCGTTAACGACACCCTTGGTAGTGAGTCGTTTGTGTGACACAGACTAAAGAAATAAGCAGGGAGTCGAAAGCGAACTACTGATTTAAAGGACCACATTTGGAGAACCGGCTTTTTGGCAACAGCACACAAGACAAGGCTCTTGGTGACCATCAAAGTGGACCGGGTTGGCGTGTCTCCACTGAAACTGGCGATAGGATTTCCCGCTAGTGGGTCCCAGGCAATGACTGCATCTTGGTCAGTATTGGCAACGGTTGAAAGTAGAAGGGGCGGGACAGTCATACCTGCAAAGACAGAGGACAGGTGCACTATAACGATGTCTTCATGTTGTCAGTGTTAGCGGAAAATGGACAAAGGGGGCTAGTGAACTAAGAGTGAAGAGAGCTAGGAGATACAGACATCCTGTGTAAGAGCGCCACTCGGAAAGGTGGTTGCATGCAAGTACAGAACAATTTATGACTTTGCGTTGACAGGCTAACATAAAGGCATTGACTCGGACAATAGGGTGAGGAGAATTAGGATTCAAAGTGAATAGACTCAAGTCTGGTGAGTAATCAGTTGCGCCAGAAGGTCAGTAACAGCGAGCACAAACTGCCGATAAAAAGGTTTCCCAGGCATTGTAACTTTGCGGGCTGGACCTCTGACGGGAGACCGAGGCAAAGACTACGGAAACCAACTTGTATCAGACCTCTGACCTCCAAAACGTGCAACTTACGGTAATGTGTGATATCGGACAGAAGGCTGAATCGTCCAAAGTGTCATCCTGGTATAAACCGGACCTGGTTGGCGACGGCGCTTAGGTGGTTACGAGGGGAGATATTTCGGCCTGCGGTCATAGCTGCCAGATACCCAATACGTCGACTGATGGGAAACCATGCAGCCCCTGAGGTCAGGGATGAAATAGGTAGGCTTCTACCTCTGATGAGAAAGAAATTGAGCAGGCAATCGTGGCAGCGACGTCCAGAACGAGGTTGATTTTGAACGCCAGTAGTCTGGGGGTTGTACTGTGCAGTGCGATACCAAATGGTCATTAAGAAAGTATTCCTTACCACTGATGCTCTGTCGGCCAGGTGCGTGCCTAAATAACGAGTTCCAGCCCATAGAAACTGCATGTAAGCCCTGATTGGTGCTATGATGACTATGTGGACCGAAATATATTACCTCAAAAGACTAGTTAGACGACAAACATACAAAACGAGGCAGAATGAAGGACTGAAGTGCATCGTCGACCTGGACGTAAAGAAGGTTTACCATTTCTGCTATGAGTTATCGAAAAGAGTGAATGGTCCTTTCATAGTTAAGCTTCCCAGATTTGAATAGCAAAAAAATTATAATGTTTGTCGACTATGGATACAATCTTTTGGTGATCATAAACGTCCGCTTTCGGCGCCCAAGAGATAGCTGGTTATCGGAAGCGCTTCAGAATTGAGTCTATCCGGGCCAGCCCAGAAGACATCGCAGAAATATGGCGTCTGGAAAAAATGATCAGACGGACAAACAGCATCAGCACTGTTCTTTATAGTCACTAGTTTTGCTTTGGCAGCGGCCATCCGAAAGGTTTCGGAAATTGCTACTGTAGCTTTCACTGCTGTCCTCCAGGCCTGTCGGTCCTGAGCGAGATCCTCTTAGGCCTCTGAGTTGATTTGCTGACGTTTGAGCGAAATCCTCAGGGTGTCTTCGTGGGGTTTTTTCTGTCCTCCTTGCCAGCGACCATCCGTGGCGACATTGACGTAAAAAGGTCGCTTACATATGCGTTCATTTAAGCGCAACGGCGTCTCACGGTGCCAATGCAAAGGTTTGAACGTAAGACCCTCGCGAACCGCAAGCGTACGAAGTTCCTTTATGATCAGATGAGTGCTGATTAGTCGACTCGAGCGCGCACGATGTAGCTGGGACTGTTCTACGTGATTATTTTCCGTTGCGCGTAAATGTCAATTGGTTAGCGTCTAAAGCTGACCTCTTCTTCTTTTACTTTACATCTGGTAACCTTCAGGATCGTTTTCGACAGCAACATGGTGTTGTGTGCACTCAGCTTGTCTGTCTGTCATTAGTTGGCATACGTTTAGCGCGTTACGAAGTCGCGCGCTTACGCCTGCACGCTATTATCTCGTGAAGACAGCGTGGAGCACATGACTGTGTTGCATCCTCCTTGTTCTTTGTTGTCATTGCCATCTATATGCTTATTTTCTATATTCTATTGTCATTATGTCTAAGGAAGAGTCTGGAAGAACAAGAAGACGTCGAATTAAGCGATATGGAAACGAAATATTTGGAGAAATTGGAGAAACGGTGCGGAAACGACGGTCGTTTGTAAATTTCTTCCAAGCCACTGTACGCATTTGGTCTGTTGTATAAGTGGACTACCCGATTCGGCAACGTACGAAGTCATCAAGGGTACGTTCTCAATAATTATTGATCACTGCTCTATCCACAGAGGTCTTCGGGATTTAGAATGGAGACTGTAAGGCCATCCTTTCCGATCTGGAGTTGTCCATTACAAAGCGACTTAAACGGTCACTGGACACTCTGTCAAAAAGTGCAAAAGACTAGTAACAACACCCAAGCCATCGGTAAGTGTTCCTCCATAACCAATTAAACACTACTCTAAAATGTAGACCCAACACCGGGATCTTCAACAGGGAGCTCGACCAATTCAACAATGGACAACCCCAATATGGACCAAAGTGACTACAAATATTAATGTACATATTTTTTTATTTTTTTAATATACACCTACCAATTCATACGGCTTTGAAGTGTTGTGGGTACTTTGCGCTATTTTATACGTTTGTCATCCAAACAAAGACTACGGTAGATGGTTTAGGAGGAGGGGAGGGCAGACAGAAACAATATAGGTCGATTAAGCATAAAACGGTAGTATTTCCGTGGGAAAAGGGGTCGTGTAAATTGCTATCTGTGCTGCTACCCTCGTTTTCGAGTATATCGAAAATCCGATATTTACTCAATATACATCCGCCGAACAGAAGTGCTATCCACTCGATATACGTATATCGAAAATACGCTATCTACCCGCTATCGAGGCAATAAAATCTTGCTACTAGGGCTCGAGTTTCGAGTCCAAACCGTGGTAGGCAATGCCATCAATGGGAAGGAGGTAAAAAGAGTCAGGTCTCATTAACAAATATGGTAGGCCGTGTTAAGTGAATAGTTATTGGGGATTGCGACGAATAGGAAAATCGTAGCCACGTCCCAAGGCGGGCAAAGCGTGCGTTTGGCAGGCGGCAAAGGACATATCGTACCTCCCGCCTGCACTTCAGTTCATTAAATTCAGTCTTAACGTCATGCTGGTGAATAGGGAATGTATTAGTTCACGTTCTAACCCATGAAGTGATGAACTTTCGTTGATCAGAGAACTCTAGGGGTTTTGTACCTGAACCAAGGGCTGGAACATCAAGTCAGCCATTCGGTAGTAAAAGCTAGCCATTTAAGCATGAATATCATATAGCATTTTGTTGCATTACTGCCCAAATATGCACCGTTTCGAAATCTACGACTTCATAT
>CACRXP010000008.1:2581299-2594621 GCA_902702965.1 Spirometra erinaceieuropaei | reverse complement strand
TGCGACATCGCAAAAATAACCCAGGTCATCCAAGAAAGACGACTGAGGTGGTTTGGGCATGTTTTTCGTCGTCCACTTCAGGAGCTCAGTGTTAATGTCCTCGATCCAGCACCGGTATCCCATTAGAGGCGCCGAAGAGGCGGTCAACTCAAAACCTGGCTCCATACAGTCCGTCAAGACATGGAGGTAGTTCTTGAACCTTCTGTATTCGGTCTCCGTCGTTGGCGAAGAGAATGGATTGAACTGTCCAGATCTGATGCCGTGGATTGTCACGCGTAGAGAGGTACAGTTCGGGGCATCATCGAGACCGGCTAATTCAGGCAGGATCGCAGCCGTACCAAGTACAAGTAAGTGGACTGGTATTTAGTGAGGACAAGCTGACGAATAAGCAGTCGCGGACCAGCAGCAACAGTGCCGCCTCGGAGGTAGAGGGTTGAGGTCTGATTGCACTAACAATACCCCAAAGCCGGCAGTAGGGGGATTTGATTGCTGAAATGAAAACTTTACCGCCTGACGTTTCGGGTTCTCACTTTGACTCATTATCGGAAACGGCAACAGATGACGGTGATGGACGCCCGACGGACGGATGGACTGCCGACGTTGATTATCAGTGTTATAAGGGCATGGTAATATGGCTCATCAGCACTGGCATTGTAACGAGTGTTCGCTCGAACGCTCCTCGCCACCGCCCGTGACCACTTGCTCAGTAGTCCAGGAAGTGAATATGAAGATGAAGGTCATTACGTTTTTATTAGACTGTCGGCCGAAGAACCATGACTAAAGCAGCCTGCGGCCCACGTGATTTTCACTTGCTGCGAGAATTTCGGCTCCTTCGAACTTGAAGTTGAGTTTCCCGCAACAGCACCAAATTCTGTAAAGCAATCGAGGCGACCCATAGATGGTCCCGTCCCTTCTTTTAGAGTGAATTCGTCCATTTCGGTTACCCCGAAGGTCCGTTCTCCCTCGGATGACTCGACGGATAAGCGAAAAGAAAGGACACCACAAGGCCATCACCGTCCTCAAAGATACCCTTTTCTCGAGAAGAGAACGAATCAACAAAGCTGGAGCGGGACACAATTCTTGTAGCGGCTACCGTAAATATGACCCTAAGCTAGAATTACGATCACAACAAGACTGACAAGGTTGGAGAACTGACCGCCTCCCCAGACGTTATCATCTAGGTCAATGTGTTCTGTTATTTCGAATCCGGAAACCGCAACAGCGGGGTGGGTCTTTTCTCAAAGACCTAGGCATAAGAATTTCGTCATGGTAAACGTCGCCTGTCGCTTTCCCATCGGCAAGAAGACGATGTGAATACACCCACATTCGTGTCATTGTCAACTGCTAAAGGGGCTAGCGGTAAAGACAATGTACGGGACGGAAGGCTAGGCCGACGGCAACCCTTAAGATTAATCTTCAAATCCAATTATGGAGACGATCTTAGGTGAAGGGTTAAAGAAAAGTAATACCGCAGTGTTGCGCAATGCCAGTTACAGGCAAGAACTGACTTGCAAGATGGGCAACAAGCTGTGACAAAAGCACATATTTGACTATTGAAATGCTGGGAAAACTGTAGTACGCAACGAGAGACAATCCGAACTTGAGACAAGGTTGCCTTCGGGCCAGCACAGCATCTACATCATGAGAAGTTTAACGTAAAAGACAACAAGATTCAGCATCCACTGGAGCAACGCATACACCGAGACGGCTGCGAGCAAAGCAGCAATTCAACCTTCAAAGATACGATTGAGGGTTTTTCTATGTCGAACCTAAGGCTGAAGTAAATAGTACACAGTTTCTGACGACCAATGGAGTTCAGAAACTCGAGTGGTAAGACCCTTGACGTCGACTCGGTTTCCCGGAAGACCACGACTATTCCATTTTTTTCAAAAATGTCCCTTCTCTAGTAGACTTTGTGAAGGTACGAACGGATTGCCCAAAGCTCCGAAGGCAGCGCTGTTTTGACTTCTGAAAACTTACGGGAATGCAATAGGTTTTCAAACGCCACATAGTTTAATCATCACTGCTTGCGGTCTTGAGCTGTACTTAGTGACCACATATCCGTAACAGTGAATTACTCCGGATACTCAGTGTGGATTTCGAGGGCACTGCGGGATCGTGGCCGATAAGCATAATTTCGATGTCCGCTGCCTGTGTTCAAAGCCCCATTGCGTCATGGTTATTGACCTTTCCGGCGGGCGGTCTCGGACGCACAGTCTGACCGACTGTAACACGCGCACAGACGTGCATTCGATCGCAGCCGTCCATGTCCGCCTTGGGGACGCCACTCCTCGGCTAATGCAACAGAGACCACTAAATACACCGCCCCACAAATAATACTGCATGTGGCAGATCGCCCGTCACAAGAAACAGCGTCCACAGCTGTCCAACGAGCCGGGTCCAACAGCGTCGGTCAGTGGGTGATTTAGTTCATAGTGCGGCGGACTTGAACAATATCAAGCGCACTCTCTCCTCCTTTACCTCTCATGTTCCCACAGCCAAACAAAGTCAAGACGGCCGGATCTGGGCGCGGGGGCAGTGAATGGCGAAACCACAAGGTCCGCCTACACGTGCTGCCCAAACGACCCAATCCCCGCTTCAATGCATCCGGTCAAAAATGACTGCTTGGATCTCGAAGGTATGAATTCCATTAAGGCCACATTATGAGGCCACTGCAGCCTGATTCCCAGTCCTGAAAGTAGACAAGTTATCCTGTCAGGTGGCACTCTCCCAAGTCAACGTTGACAGCGCGTTGTGATAGGTTCAGGCACGCCTGATTTATTGTAGTGAAGGCGTTGATCTTCCACGAGAATGGAGTTGGCCCCACTCTCTCCTCTCTTCCATTCATCAGCCGACTGTCCGAGTCTGTCAAACAACTGATGGTGAGATCAGGTGCAGCGGTTGACAAGGCTGAACGACTCACGTGTGTCATATATAACCGGGTCTCCTCACCACGGTGATGCCGCCTACGTGGGTGAAATGTGGATGTTCTTCCCCACGACGTTTCACCTGTCATACCGGCACTGTCAAATTGAATCGCAAGCTTGCTGCAGGAGTGGTGAACTGTATGTTTTTCTTAGACTTGTCATGTACGCTTGTTGTTGCGTAGGGTGTGCGTGTGTGCAAATAGGGCAATGTATAGAAATGGGGCTTGGACTGCGATGCTTCAGTGAAGATTTTTGCCGATGCACAGATAGTCAAATAGGTCCCTGCTATGGCCGAATGTCTTGGGGGCACGAATGGCAGATGGCATGGGTGGCGAATGTGTTGGGCTTCCTGGTACTTATTCGCCTACCTCCGTGCAATGGAGTCGCAAGTGGATAATCAAACCGAGAAGTCAATCAAGGGTGTGACCTTAACGAGGACAGGTAAGAAATGAGTCCACAATGCTGGTGGAAGTGGCGGTGGTGATGTTTGGGAGGTTGGTAGGAGTGCCCTCACTGGTGATGCTAGTGAAGATGGCGGCGTCAGTGAGGTAATGCGTATACGTCGTGTTGACAGTGCATTGGATCCCAGCATATCCTCAGGTGCTGGTCTGTGCACGAAATGTCCGTTGACAATTTGGAGCTAGCTCTGGCGAACCTATAACAGCCACTGATACCACGTCACACTCTCTCTCCCTCTCTCTGTCGGGCAAGACTTGGCAATGTCAGCACACACCCTAGCCTCTCCGGCGGTCATTGCCGTCTGAGACAGCAACTCGGAGTTTCGAGGACAAGAACTCTCTCAACTAGGTGTCTTCGGTCTTCTCTGCCTAATCGAGACTTGGCCTGATGATTGTGACATTAAAAGTATACCTTCTATTAAGCCGCTACTAGATCAACCAGCCGATCGCCGTCCATGAATAGCTAATGCAATACTCTGGAATTCGGTAGATCTCCTAGACCACCTGCGGTTATAAAGGGACCAAACTCAGATGACTCTATCGCGTGCTACACCAACCTGAGGACAAATTGATTCAGTCATGGGCGGTAACGGCGTCGTGGTAGACTGGAGACTTTACAGGCCGTGGTGAAGGCTGATCTAAACTTCGTTCATGACTTAAGTACGGTTTTCTGTCTGCTGGTACGGTGTGCCTGGGAGTGGGGAAGATAATGAGGTCAGCGGTCTCAGCGCATACCTCACACTATAAACAATCTGACATGCTTAAATCGATCACGATGCACTAATAGCTGTGGCTTGGAAGGTTGCCAACTGACGCGCTAACTCGAACCTCGAAGCCAGCCCAGTGTGTTTGTGTAGAGTGGCCGACTCTTTCTTGGTGTGGCTTCTATGGCACTTCCCATCCAATAGGATCAGAGCCGTCCCTCTTTACTTCTTGGTGTCAAATCCTGGTCAGTATACGAACTCAACGAATTCCACTCAACCCAGCAGTTTTCCTCAACCTTTTCGGCAGTTGGTGTAAGGTCCAGTTGCGTAAAACAGTTATTGAGCCCTTTAACATCCAGTAATCCTCCGCGGAAGTTAAGCCTTAGCGGCTAGATTCTTGCACGGTCCGCATGCTTTATTCGTTCACTTGATCGCAACTAACTCAGAATCTCAGTCGAACCAAAAGTTGAGTGAGAAAAGTAGGCAGGAATAAACATAAAAATATACGCCCTCAATCAATTTAAAGCGTGAAGATCGTCGATAGTTTGGGCAAAATAGGAGTAAGCGAAAAAAGACCAGGTTGTTAAAGGCGGGGACGGGGGCCAGATACAAAAACGAGAAATTCCAGACAGAATCTCGCAAACTGATTCAATCGGGCTTTTAAAAAAAATGATCGTTAACAGTTGTAATATACAACCCGGCATCGTCTTTGTTCATGCATACCAGGCCTATTGCTGAAGCAAGCAGCAGCGACAAAAAAACACTTTCATACCGTAACACGGTATTTCAGGAACTAAGGATTGCCGGCCATATTCAGTAGGATAGAAATGCGCCAGACCCAAGCCCACCGAGACTACAATGAATTACCAAGAACCCAAGCAGCCAGAAATAAATAATTCGATTTGGATCGAGCCGAAAGCTTTCGACATTTGGAATAACTAGCATTTTCATTGCAGTTTAACCATCACCAATGGTCTAGGAACGGATAAGTACTTCACTTGGTGTATTCGTGAGTTCTTAAGTTCCCAAAAGTTGACCGGGCTCTGTTAGGCTATCCTGACTTTGCTTTCACGACTCCACGTAAATGAATTCCCCTCTCATAACCTTGTCTTGGTAGTTCGCCTACGGTATAAAAACTACTTTGTTTAACTCAGTACGTCACTCCTCGTTTGACTTCCTCTAACTTGCTAGTTAGTACTGAACAATGTTTGCTTTAGGCTCTGCCCGGCACAGAGCAACGAAGGTGTGCCAGAACCTTATGGCAAAGAAACAGCGCAACAACCTACTGGCCTATAGGACTCACGCGAAAGCCAAACTGAAGTCGCAAAATGCGCGTTTGCGTGCATTACTTAAACAAGACCTCCCGACATGTCATCAGTTACTTCTGCTCATGATAACTGGGCCTGCTCTTATTTAACTATGTGGACAGTTTAAACCAGCCATCCCTCTTGATATACCAAATAAACATCTGATTTCACCATGAAAACTACAACTATGACACGCACTACTCAAACATTCTACGCGAAATGATAAAGTACCACGGAATTTACAGACTTGACTGAATACTTTGTAGCCACTTTTCTCAACTTCCGGGATGGGGTCGCTAGAGTCGTCTGTCAACGAACATGGCCGGCTTCCTATCCCATTAAAAACTGGCTGCCTTACCCTTATCAATACTCGCCGCAGCACTCAACACTCTTTTGCAGCGTCAACAACATTCACTATCCTTCCATAAAGTTCTCGCAGTGTTACTCCCCCCACTGATTGGTAAGTAGACATTTTGGCATCCAAATGGACCACTCTGTTTGTGTAACTCATCCTTTCTCATACATTAACTGTTTCTCTCTGTATTAAATTCATTTATCGCACTCGTACATATTTGTGTCTGTCCAAACATTTTCTATCTTACCCGTTCGGATGTGTGCGGCGGAGCGTTTGCCAATTCTGTTCAACTTTTACTTAATTACGAGCCATCTGTTTCATAATGCCCCGTATGTGCTTTCGCAGCATCTTCGGTCGCTTCAAGATTTCTGTTCGTCACAGAACGTTACTTTTTCACCGGTATCAAGGCAGTTATGGACATTCTCTTTATTAAGGGATGTGCTTTAAAATTCAAAATCCATCGATACCGGTATACTTATTTGAAATATACGCAGATAGAAAATTATCACGACATATTGCAAATGCTTATTTGCTTTTTTGATAGGGGTGGTCCGAAATAAACGACTTATGCAGATACAGTTCGCAATTTAACGCTCTCACAGGGATGTCACTGAAGGCCTAACATCTTACGTCACAATGCACAAAATCTGCACAGTTGCGACTAAAGACCTTCTTTCAAAATACTAAACGCACACGTCTAAAAAGGGTTGTGGACTCTTCGCCAAACGAACCATTCGGAGCGCCCACCAACCCTCCATACTAAATGAAGTCAGTCCAACCTCCGGCCTACGTTCAGATTTTTAAAATAGAGCCCCTAACTCGCCTTCATTAATTCTGTCTAGTCAGTTTGTGGTGGTCTGCTCTCGATGTCTTCATCATGACAGCTTGCTCATGTTGCCTTCCGTTCACCTGCTACACCCATCAACCCGTGATTGAGCGTTTGTAACTTAACCTCCAACTGTCTATTGTTGTGATGCCGAAAAATATTTCTTTCGTAATTAACTGTCTGCAGTCTGAGAAATCTCAGACGCAGGCGCTTCGCGCCAGGATGGACAACATGAACGGCTGGCTTGTCTGGTGAAACGAATCGCTGAACCTCTGCACTATCCCTTTCTTCGGTAAAGTTTGTCCAGCGAGTCAATCTTCCTTGACTTCTGATTTGGGCAACCTTGCTTTGCCGACCATTGGACTTCGACAAGCTCATACCTCTAGAATAATCTCACCCAAATGAAATCACCCACCATTTTCACTCGACAGAGCATGATATAAATCACCCTAATATTACATTAATTATACAACCTTCAGTTTATATTCTGTTAACGATTTTCAACCGCAAGTCTACTCTCCTGAAACAAATTCATATTTCGCTAATTTTTCGTTATTTTGTATAGTTGGTTCAACAGACTTTACATACGTCAATAAACATAAGCATACTTTTTACAATTTCCCCGTGTTCTAAGCTCACTGACAGTGCCCTACTGAGAGTAATCTCAAGAAGTCCTATGCTGTGACTAGTAAATTGATCGAGGAACCCAACAATCACAAATAAAAGTTACAACTATCGCGCAGAACTGCATGTCAGATGGATAGGGAAATCTTCTGTAGAATATCAAGAAACACACGCTCTCGTCGAAGTGGTTGACCCTAGCCTTTCAGTTGTACTTAAGTGTTGATTCTTTTATAGCCGCAGGAGGAACTTACGGAAGTTCACACGTTGTTCAGGAGAATAGCAAAGAAATCAGAAGAGTTAAACTGAGGTCTCTGATGAGGTGTCCCATGTTCTGTGCTATGAGCATCAAGAACGCTTATCTGTCCCCTGAAGTAGAACAGCTGCTTGGCATCATAATCGCATGGTTACTGATCCTGACACAGTCGTACTGCGAACGCGCAGGTCATAGTATCTCCCAGTATGCGGATGTATCACGTCAGCGTACGGGTGTCCCAGGGGATTCCAGCTGAAGTCAAGTGATACTTCCTGGCGAACATATGGTTTAGAGATAAGAATGTCCTCACAGACCGTAAATCCGGCACGCTTAATACAAACCGAACTTCCATGCTAAATTTGCATAGCCAGACGGCTGACCAAATAATCGGCACAGTGCGGGAAACATAAAATTGTCCGAAGGAGAAGTGTGTACGTTTAAGTGAAAAATCGACCGTCAAGTGTACTAAAGCAAATTCAGCTCCAGTCCATAAGCAAGTCAATAAGGTCTCCAGGAAATCGTGCTGGTAGTTCAGACCACGGTAACGGGCGGAGTGGGGTGTTTGCAAGTGAACTGCATAGCATGCAATACTGAATGTTCTGGTTAGGCTAAATCGAAATTCTTTGATGCATGACAAGCCAAATTCGTCTGTCATTGGAATATTTGAATAGGTTTATCATCAGCTTTAATCTAATTTTATAAGTGGTGTTCTATTATACCCGGGTTCTTAAGATTCTAATTTGGTTTGAAATTTTCGACCTCGGAGTATTTCACTTTTATCGGGATTTCTATCTACTGGACGTCCTCACGGTTCATGGGTATGAAGAATCCGATTCGTCTTTGCGACAGATCCGTCCTTGAAAACCTACACCAGGACATGTTCGGAATAACATATCTTCGTACAGTCGCCTATCCGCAACAGCACTGAGAAATCCCCAAAACATATGAAAGGCCGAGTCGTTTGCCTCGTATCTTTGATCTCGTTGAAAATTCGTCTAATAACTTTAAGAAATAATGTTATTCAGAGAAATGCCCTCAAAACACGGTGTAAAATGTACGCTCCAGGCGGGAGTCGAACCCGGGCGGTCGAACGGTCAGAAAACCGTCATTACCCCTAAGCCATTGACTCGCGCCAGCCTTGTCAAAACAAATGATAGATTATGTATTTCACATGATATTAATGACTGTAGCGTTGGACGGTCCGCCTTCAAGCCAATGTCCGTCAAACGGGCAAGAAGTCTAGTGACGTTGGGGGATGTCACATACGACGATGAAATCTGCGCCACATGTTTCGGACTCATCCATAAATTTACGAAAATGGAGGGAGAGTTAAAAGGTCTAAAAATGGAGGTAGAAATGTTAAGGAATCTTACTCACCACTTACGTGAAGAGAGTAAGCCGACAAATTCGGCAATCCAGAATACGAAAAAAACATAGGCAACCACGGCTTCTTTAGCTATAACAAACGCTGAAATTGGCGATGGTTCGTCCAAGGAACTAGACACAGTTGGATGCCAGTCTCTTAGGCAAGAAAAAGACCAGCAAAAGCGAACTCAGAGAACAAAGAAACATCCCAGAAAAACAACACGCACCCTTATACTGTCCAAAAAACGAAGGCCGCTTGCTTACACACAGACCAGCTGAGGACGACGGCCAGGAGGCCCACGAAGGACCGCCGGAGGGTCCCAACTATGTTGAAAAATAAAGATGTCGGAAAACTTTGTGGGCCGAAACCAAGCCAGAATATTCAAGAGGAAGCTTCGAAAGAAACTGAGGTTAGCTTTTTCGACGAACAACTCGGAAACAGAGATGGAAGTGATATCAACACGAAGATGAGTGAATCGTACACGGATATGAGTTTTGCTAGCCCAATACCAAGTTCATCTGGAGCCAGCGAAACAAATAAACTCGAAACGAACGCTCAGTCAGTCAAAAGATGTGCGACAACAACGGGCGCTGGATACGGTCGCAAGCAAAATGCAGTTATAAAAGTAGTACCTGTTACAACATATATCACGTACGCGAGCAAATTAGCAACTGATCTGTATACAGCCCTAAAGGCATTCCCAGAGACGGAGACTCAATCTACGCCAACAAAAGAGGGCAGAATGCAACCACCAGTTATTTCCCCGAGAGATCATGTTGTGTGGTATTGCAAGGAGTACCTGCGCACCTGGTGACACCCCGAACGAAAGGGTAAAACACGATCTGCTGACATTTCAAAACGCACTGAATGGCACCCAAGAACCCGATGAGGTAGTCGAAATCCAAAATATCTCCCATTTGGGGCTTTTAGTTAGAAACAACGCAGAGAAAGTGCGACCGAGACCACTAAAAATCTTGTTGGACAACGAACAGCAGGCAGATCGCATTTTGTAGCGAAAGTGCGGGCTTCAAAACAACCGTCGTGGAGTGCTTTTCAGCCGGACTATCGCCCAATCGAACGTATAAAAATGAGGACGTTGGTAACGGAACTGAGAAAACGTCAGAGCGAGGGCGAAGTGAGTCTGAAAAAAGTGAACAAGCAAATTGTGAAAATAGAGCGTTCCTTTTTGTGGAATCATCCAGTGACACTGACGGTAAAAACACCGACGCTCACTCCCGACTAACTTCAATAAATTCACAATCGGCTAGTGGACTTAGTACGCAGTAACTATCAGTCGAAAGCACCAGCAAGCAATTTGCGGAGATCTAGACAACCGAATAATATAAAAATGATACACACTAATGTGCAGAGTTTATCCAACAAATTAGATGAAAAAAAAGCTGACTGTGGCCGATTTCCAATCCCACTTGATAGCTTTAACAGAACCATGGTTAAATGCTCAGATAAAAGACGCGGAAGTTATGCTAGATGGTTTTCAGCTTCTCCGAATGGACCGAAAGGAATGAAGAGATGGGGGGATGGCGATATTTGTACGAGATGGTATCGACTACGTCAAAGCTTAGCCTTCCCCATTTCGGAACATTGATTGTGAAATACTTGGTTGTTACTTGAAGGTGCCAAACCATCCAAGCCTACATATGGCCCTGGTTTACAGACCGCCAGGCCAGCGGCCGGATGCGGACGATGCACTCATCACCGAGATAGAAGAAATTTGTCGAAGCAAACACATAATGCTATATGGTGATTTCAACTGTCCAGACATCGAGTGGGACTTGATGCATTACATGCGACCAGAAAACTCCTTTAAACAGAAATTTATTCAACTGATCACAAATGAGTTCCTTACCCAACACGTTAAAGTGGACACTCGATTCAGAGAGGGATAGCAGTCCAGTTGTTTAGACCTCATAATCACTAGGGATGATAGTTGTATTCTCGGATTGGCATCGCATACGCCATTTGGCCGATGTAACCACTGCGTTCTTGTTTCTGATTATAGTCATTTTTCCGCACCCGAAATTCGACCTGCTGAGGAAAGAAATGTATGGAAAGGGGATTATTCCCGACTGAAAAGTCTGCTGCAAAAGGTGAATTGAAATTCTGCACAAGCACCTGGCTCAGAAAGAGATTGGTTCTTCTTTAAGGACGTAATGCAGCACTTGGTGGAGAGTTGTTGCCGACTTAAGAGGAAACCGCGCACTTCCCGTCCAGAGTGGGTGACGTCGGTAATAAAGAAGAACCTTAAACTGAAAAGAATACTTTGGAAAAAGTACGTCAGATGTCAGCAGCCAGGGCGTTTCGCTGACTTCTGAAAACAGAGCAATGTATGTCGGAATCTGCTGAGGAGAGAAAGGGCAGTATTTGAGTCAAAACTTCTAAAAATATCCCTCAAAATTCAAAAAATTCTTTGGATACGTGAACAAGGCAAAACGCAACCGGGACTGCATTCCCTGTCTAAAAGATCGCCAGGGAAATGCGTTGTCTGACAACTCAGATAAAGCGAACCTGCTGTCCGAGGAGCCGGCTTCTGATGAAAGAGTTTGTCCCCAAATGTTCATATCAAGAAATTCAATTAGCTCGGTGAACTTCACAACAGACACGGTAAGGAAAATTTTGACTCTAATACAGCCCACTAAATCCTCTGGTCCGGACGGCGTGTTCGCGAAAGTCCTGAATGAACTCTCAAACCAACTGTCCTCTCCGTTATCCGGGATCTTCAGAACTTCGATGGAGACCGGGGCTCTGCCTACCGACTGAAAGAAAGCAAATATAAGCCCCATATATAAAGGTGGCGACAGAACAGCCCCGAATAGTTGCAGACCAGTGAGTATCACAAGCATCTGTTGCAAACTAATGAAAAAGGTAATAAAAACGGAGCTGATGAGGCATCTCGAAGAAAACAACTTGCTCAGTTTGCATCAGCATGGATTCCGAAGCGGTCGATCCTGTCTCACTAACCTGCTAGTATCCAGGGAGAGCAGGATGAAATCAATCGACATGGGCTTATCAGTCGACGCCGTGTTCATTGACTTCAAAAAGGTTTTTGATAGTGTTTCACACAGGCGACATATATTTAAACTACGTCAAGTGGGTGCGAATGGAAATCTGTTGAAATGGCGTACCGACTTTCTTACGGGCAGATCTCAGCGTGTGTGTATCGGAAACGCTAAATCAGAATGGGTAATCGTCCACAGTGGCTCTCCGCAGGGGAGCGTTTTGGGTCCAATTCTGTTCTTAAAATATGTGAACGACTGCCTGGACTGTCTGAACTGCGAGCGCGTAATGTTTGCCGACGATCTCAAATTGTGGCAATCAATAGAGAAGCCGGAAGATTCTGTACAATTACAAGACAATTTAAATCGCTTGCAAAAATGGTGTGATGAGTGGTGCCTAAGCCTCAATCGTAACAAATGCCAACTTATCCGATTACGTTCGAGCAACAGGAGGCCGTTGAGATTTGAATCTCAGTACTTTATAGGAAGTCACCAACTCGAATCAGTCAACGAGTTAAGAGACCTCGGTGTGTGGATGACGTCAACTCTCAAACCATCGTCTCACTGTGCTAAGGTATCAAAGAAAGCTATGGGTATTCTAGGCGCGATTAGAAGATCTTTCGTCAATTTTGATGAGGAACTTTTCGGCCGAGTATTTGGCGCATACGTTCGACCAATGCTGTAATATTGTGTTCAGGCATGGTGTCCCTGGACGAAAAAAGATTACAGCCTACTGGAGAACGTATAAGGAAGAGCGACCAAGCTAGTCGACGGATTAAGTACCTTACCTTATGAGAGACGGCTGGAGAAGCTAAAAATATTTCCTCTCTCTTATAGACAGTACAGAGGGGACATGATCATGGCCTTCAGGATAGTCCGAGGGCTAGACTGTGCTCTTCAGTTTGACGACTTCTTCGAACTGGCGCGGACGACAAATCTCCGAGGGCACGCATACAAATTGAAGATGAAACATGCCAGACTCGATTTGCGGGCCAAATTCTTCTCTCACCGGCTGGTTGAGGGATGGAACAAATTGCAGAACTCCGTTGTCTTAGCGGAAAACGTTGAGGCCTTCAAAAGAAGACTAGATAAACTTATGCTTGATGGTCAAACATTTACATGATATTAATGACTGGTATAACTGCTATGTAAATATCTGCATGTTTTCTTTCATACGTCTATCTGTAAATAGGGTTTTCCAAGGCTCTGCCTCTATCCCTCATATATACTGAATTATAAATCGGATTTATTTTACGCTGTCGACCTTTTTGACCCACTAAACAAACTTCATAGTTCTAGAACTAGGAAGGAAAAATGTTCTTGAGGGTGCTGGAATCAAAAGCTCTAGTCTTAGAATGCTATTGGGCTTTTACGAACCAAATTACGATCGGACTCGGTTTGTCCATTTTTAAGGTATCGTATGCGGAGTATGGTCATATACGTAGAAATAGACGTGTGTTCAATCCTTTATGTGGAAGGCCTGTCCGA
>CACRXP010000008.1:2525171-2566504 GCA_902702965.1 Spirometra erinaceieuropaei | reverse complement strand
CCAGCTAAACGAATTGTGCGGTCAGATCGACTGATCGCTTAAATTAGATTAAATTTTTCATCAGTAGTCCTCAGCTTTCTCAATAAATGCGCTGGTTCTCAGAGGTCGTTTTCTCAGTGTTCTTATTGTACTGTCCTATACTGGCTCTCAGCACTGTTTTGGTTTTTCTGCCTCTAAATCTATGAAGAAAGTCGTCGACTTTTTCACAATCCTAGTTATCAGGTATACACCAAAATTTTGAATATTGAACTTTAATGCGACGTCGACTCTATTATCCACCACAAAGGTCGCCTATCAATACTGTGCTTGTCTATCCTTACTAGGAAGTTGTGGAAGGCTACCGACCCGTTAGCACTGACCTTGTCAGGTAGTTTTTCGACTCACTGTATTTATACGCCCTCGTTTCACTCGTCTGCACATCTTATTCACGTTAGTGTTGTTATTGTCGTCAGGATTCTTGTAAAAAAACGAAGAAACGCATCTTATAGTAAACTTAATCAAATTCACCTATTGCAGTCGCGCTGCTGGATGTCAGTTGCCACGGCAATGACCCGACTTTCAGTCTTACCTTACGAATGTACCCTTCGTAAGAGAAAATGTTCCCTTTAAAACCGTCTTTTCCAACCAATGTAAAGCACTCCCAGCGTCATTTAGAACGGCCGCTGTCCTAACGCACAAGAAGTACAGTCTTAGTGGTAGGTTTTCTCATGCAGGGGCTCAGCGCCCTTTAAGCGGACTAATAATAACTGCAGTATCAACTCCTATCTTCTGGTATTAAGCTCTCAGTGCCGTAATAGTCTTCAGATGTTAGTGCTGTATTTTCTTCTCCAGCAAAATGACTGCCAGGAAATATTTGTGAATGATTTTGACATCGAGACCGATAGGGTTAATTTCGCATGATTTAAGTCTCTTTCCAATTAGTTATGCCATAAACTCTGCTTGTCTTTGTCTACGCTCTTGCTGGCAGACTCGCAATCTCCTGGACCTTTGGTGGGCAATCCTTGGCTGACTGTGTAATTAGATCTAATCGGCTGGCAAGTGAGGCCAGAATGATTGGTGTCATGTGTGACTGTTGTTGACCTTGGCAGGGTGCAGCACCAAAATGTCGTCTTTGACAGCAGGTTTGTCCTTTTGAAACAGGATTATTTGGCAACTAACCTTTGCAAATGCCAGTGTATGTCGTCTGATAAATCAGTCAACTTAGCCTTAGGGTCAAAGTTAACTATGCTAACATCTGTGTACTTACCTTATAGGTTCGTTATCTTGTTGGAGACTCAGAGCATGCTACGACCCGAGGCTTGCTTTAACGGCGCTGTTCATGTGTCATTGAAGGGACTTGGGCCTATTCCGCGTTCGCTTGTTGCGGCCAGTATCTGACGGCCCTTTGTACGAAGCGTAGGCAATATTTAACCGCAGCGCCTCCTTAGTGGGTGTAAGATTTTTTGTCAATGGAGTCACGCGTATGAGTCGAAACAGATTTCGGTGTATAAACGGTACTATTGATAGAATAAGGTAATAATGAAAACGTAAAAATCTCAACAGTGGATACCCTAGGCAAAGAATTTCTTTGTTACCGTTCAAGGAGATCGAATTCCCAGCTCAAGGTCAGAATACAAAAAGTAGTTAATTAAAAGAACGCCGACCACGCTCGAAAGAGGGTTGCAAAAAGGGGAATGGGCAATGTCAACAGGGGCCAAATGTGGAAGCACTTGCGAAGAGGGCGTGGAGAATTCCAAACGTTGACCAACTGGATACAACTGGGCTTTTAAAAACTGCGTTTAGTAATTCCACTGGCGGGTTAATTGTGCAGAAAATATCATGTGCCTTTAAGAGCTTTGCGAACTCAAAACGTAGACAACACATTTTTGTGACTTGGTGAGTTGTTTTCGAAATTAATGTGTTTAATCCAATTGCGGTCACTGACATCTGTCTGTTTTCTACTAAATTCCCGACACATAGAGTAATTACTTATTTTGCCTAACCCAAGCGGGCATTTAACGTCTTATGTTCATCGAGACGGCTTTCCTAGCACTTCCTTTGTGTTTTTTTCAGCAACGCGATCTCGCGCTATCCGAGTTAGTAGAGTCGTTGCGTGGCAAGATTCGCGACATAAACGTTGCCACCGGCATGCAGGAGACTGCTAACAAGCGCATCCAGGAGCTGGAGTTTTCCCTTTCTGCTGCTCACCGGCAAATTCAACGCCTCCAGGTTGCCCTGGAGAACGTGCAGTCCTCGTCATCGGCGACGGCGCTGGCCGACAGTCAGTCCGCGCATATCAATAAGAAGAAGTCTGTTTGTAATATGACCACCTCGACAACGCTCCCAATGGGGTTCGAGTTCTCAAGTCCGTCACCTGCTTCCGGTGGTCAGCCGGGCGATGGTAGCGACTCTGGTTCCCCATGCAGCCATAACAAGGGGAGGTCCATGCGAAGCGCCTCCGCTGATTTGCTCTCAAGCCGAGAGGCTGACGAGAAACCCATGTACCCTTACGACTCGACGTCCAAAGCCTTACCCCAGTTTGGCACCTTTTCCCGTCATACAGGCTCTGTGGCGGAGAAGCCGCGACATGGGCTAATTTCCTGCACCCTTATATCTCAAGGTAATTCAGCCCTCATCGTTTTTATTGCATTTTCCTGTTCTTTCCCTGGAGTTAATCTCACCAGTGCCTCGCTTTGCATAGCTTCTTATAGTTTTATTTGACCGAAATCTAATTAACCATACCTGAGTTGAGCTTGAGCTAAATTTACTTAGAAATATATTGGAGTTGACTAGAGATAAAAGTCCCGAGCACCTTTACTTCTGAAAAGCAGGCCTGCAATAATTCAAAGCACCAAAAATTACAGTTGAAGTCAGAAAGTGGCCCTTTTTCTGTCGCTTCTCCGATAAGTGCTCTAGTTATTTGACCACGACTTGTTTGGTGAAAATCCTACTAAATGTCTCTCTACAGAGCTCGCGTATTACGTCGAACCGTCAGGTTTATTGGTAAACGCTATCTTAATGTGGCTTTGAGTAGTGCTTTTAATGAGCTATCCTCGAAAACTGACGGAGGATGTCTGCCATGTCAAACCTCGCCAAATTAGGAGACCTGGTGATAAGGAGTAGGGATGAGCTATAACCATCGGCTTGTCAGCAATAGAAGCTGGGGGATTTTCAACCGTCAAAATGCTATTATATGCCTCTGCCTTTTGCTGCCATCGAATTAGGCTTTTGTATGTGTACGTTTGCTCGTCAGGGGATTCCTCCTACGTCTATGCGACTCAAAGCTTTATATCTACCTGTCTACACACTGTCTCGTGCTCGGCCTAACATCGCTGCATCCGTGCAACTCTTACCAACCGAGAGACTTTCGTACGTCGAGGAAGTGTTTGCCGCATCAATTTCTTAATGAAATTATTCAGTGAAACGAATTGGCCCACAAACAACGTGTTTTGGACGACCATCGGTCCGTTTTGATTAGTTTGAAGCTGCGTTTGGACTTGACGCGTGTCAAAACTGACAGTTTTCGGTCATTAACTCCACTATCGAATTTGTCTGCGCATTAGCCCATATAGTCAGCTTTCACGTTTAAATGCGTTTGCGAGTGCTCTCCTTATCCTGCAACATGCGATCACGCCTGTATAACTTTTTGTCTTTGCTTGCAGTTCAGGATTTCGCCATCGCTCGTAAACTCTTCGCCAATGTGTCTTCCGCCCTTTCCACTATGGCCTCAAGACTTTCCAGGTCTCCGCCACCCCTTTTCCAATCACCTCTTGCTCCTCTACCTCACTGGCATGTTGCTATTCCCCTCGATGCCCCTGTCACCACCGCCAACCCTAACCTGGCGACAGCATCTTCCGGCTCCGAGTCCTCACCGTCCCATGTGGAGACTGACAACGGTGACCGTGGGTCTGCGGACATCTCTTCTCCTTTTTCGCTGCATTTGTGTGCTCTGGCTGCTGCCCTTCCCGATCCCTGGGGCACGTGCCTGGCGTCCGCTGACCGACTGCTCAAATTGCCCAGCGATACCTCCGACCCACCGGCGCAGTCAGAAACAACTTTGGAAGCGAGGTGAGTGAGTCATGCGTCACCCTCCTCTCTCCATCGTGTGCAGACAGCGGGGCGAGCTCCAGGATGGACTGTGATTGTCTGACGACTGGGAATGTAGTCAGGGGAATCCACCACATTTAGCGCGCTATCTGAGTAATCGTGCCTTCGCGCGTACACACGCTGTCCGCGCTTGGCACTGTGCTGCTAGCATCGAGAAGCACTTTGGCATACTGGCTCTCCCCCCACCAGGTCTCGTCATACATGCTGCGATGTGTTTTTTCCTCTCTTATCCTATGGGAAACCAAAGCCTTTAGATCCATCTGCGTTTCTCCTTATTTAACTGATCTTCGCAAAGCAACGAATAACTTCCTATTCATCTTTCTTGCTTTGGATTCTCCCTTACCAAGTTTGACTTTTAGTGTACCACTCACGTCACCATTTGCTCTTAGTCGTCTGTACGGTCCACACTGTATCTATTTATTTCAGTGTGCGACAATCTTCTCCCTCACCGTATAGTATTTATCGCGAATATGTTTACTCGGGTTTTTACAGAAAGTCAGGTTCCTTTGTAGAAGCCACAGTTTTGTCATGCACAGATAACCTTCTCAAGATAGCCATCGACAATAAGGATTTATAATATCTAAGTGGGCACTTTTATTCATCGTCACTACCAGTGTCACCTACGTTCTGAATTTTCGCTCTACTGCCTCAAGACCGTGCACATTTAGTTGGCAGACGAATACTTCCTTTGTGGCTAGTTTTCTCATCGTAGGACACGGTAAGATTGTTGCAAACGTAAGTTTCACGTGCCGAGGAAGTGTTTACGCTAACTACCCCTGACTTCATCACCCTAGTAATCGGCGTGAGTACGTAACCTCTGTGGACTCTCATCTGTGTGCATTTTTGAGTGGTTTAATGTACTGTTGTTTGACTCAATAACCAAGTTTCACAACTTTCACATGGGGCCTGCGTGCCACATCTGTGCATCTAATTGCGCTTTTGAATTGCCTTGAGAACATATGCTGGGCCACTAAAATGGGTGGAGTTGTTACGTCAAACCTCGAGGGAGGTAAGCGTTCTGGTTTGTGACGGTCGAGCGGACACCGCATGTCGGCGGCTGTTGTTGCTAGTCGGCAAACCGTGGACCTTGTTAATGGTGGTCTGGGTGGACATCCGGCAGGGGGGACAGATTTGGCAGTGGGATTCTCACCGGCGGCGAAGTGATGCAGGCCATGAAATAAGGCAGACTTCATGGATCCAGGCTTATTAGCTACCATACCACATGCTTCGTCCATTGTATCCCATACTGGAGCATCGAAGACTGACACTCACCCACTCCAGTTACGGTACTGACACCACCTGTTCGCTGGAATCTCGGTTGACTTGTGTCGTAGCTAGGGCCGTAGCAAGCACACGAGAGGGAGATCACGAAAAAATCAGGATGCAAGAATCAGAACGAGAACAATATAATGGGGCTTTATTCATCTTACAATTGACGTACTGGAACTAAAACGAGAAATAGAAGCGTAGTAGATAAAATGGAATTTAGCCAGAGGCTTTTGTTAATCATGACATTCACCCTGGCCAACAAATAGAGGGACCGAGATGTTAAACAATCGGAAGTATGGGCTTGCATGTGACTAAGCTCAGGCGTCTTTGTTACGAAAGCAGTATGGATGAACACGCTGTTTTTTTTGGATCAGTGCTTGTAAGCTATGCAAATGGGCATCGTCAGCATTAGATTCACTAACAGGCGTTGTATCATTCTGTTTGTCAGTTGAAATGGTGCCACTTCCCTGCTCAGTAATAGGTGGGTGGTCGGGGAACATGGTATGGAATTTTCAGATACGGGCGTGGCCGTCTCCTGATGACAATCAAGTACTCGGACGATACAGTTTCTTCTCTGTCATTATTGAATCGTATATGAGTATATTGAGGATTACACTGGAGCAGATCGACGTCCTTAACGAGCGGATCAAGTTTAGACTGTTGACCGCTCTTCTTCAGCAGAACTATTGTAGACAAACGTTCTCTCATGAGGTGTTGCACTAATGGCCGTACACAAAAGTGATTTGATTGAGTGTAAAGCGTAAAGTAAAACGGATTTCTAGTGCGTGACAGGCAAACTTGGGGATTTTAGAGCAAGTAAGATAGTCTTCCATAAAGTTTGGTTCAAACGTCTGACCTGCCCAGTTCCTTGGGGATTGCACAGAGTCGTCCTACTCATCGACACTCCCCTATTGAGAAGGAGTTGTCGAACTTCGTTTGACATAAATGACGATCCGGATCAGTGTACGGAATATGGAGAAGAGCTGGCACAAACATTTAATGACAGTTTCGGCAGTCTGATCAGGGCAGACAAATGAAAATGGGAAACGAGAATATTCGTTACCAATAGTCAGCGGATAGCGGTTGTAGGTTACCGACGGAAGAGGACCTTTGAAGTCGAGTAACAATCGCTCGAACGGTTGGGTGGCTTTGAGGAGTTGGCCATGGGTTTTAAAGAAATGGGGTCTGACTTCTGGACAGGTTTGAAATTTAACGAAAACATTACGAATGTCTTCCATTGAAAAGGAGAGATTCCGCGCATGAACGAAATGCGAAAGCCGAGAGACACTGGAATGACATAGTGACTAATGTAGTTCTTTTAGATCGACACAGATTAGTAGGGCACCACAGCAATTTGGCTATACTCGACAACCATCTGTTTTTTGTGGTTTTCATTGGCTACCACCAGAACTTGGGCTCGCCAACGGGGTGATGAATGCTCAATTACACCCTCAGAAGGAAGGTGTGTCTACGAGATCTAGTAGCGATATGCTTGCAGTCCGGTGTCAGACTAGGAAACAAACGGGGAGGCTCGACGCAAGCGGCAGCCACAGAAAAAAGCGAGAACGTATATTTAAGTCCACCAAAATGAATTTCAACACTTGTGGAGCCGGAGGAAGTCATGTCCAAGTAGAACATCGGCGCACAAATCCGGCAAGACGGATAGCTTGACCTTTTCATATATTGTACCTTTGAATTTAATAGAGACAAGAACATGTCATTTCGTGGCGCTGGTTAGGACAGTGATGGCCATGGATATCTTAGTGCGAGAGTTATGAACCTTCAACTTATTTCGGAGCACCACTGAAGGAGAAATGTAACTTCCAGAACTACCTGTGTCAATTAGGGCCTGAAAAGTAGTCCCATTTATCTGTACTTCAACCACTGCACTTGAAAGACAATCGAGAATAGCAGCTGATGCCACGGCGGAAATGGTACAATACATAGCGGAAGAGACGACTTTTCGGTTTCGTGATGCTAGGCACACCTTTTGAAGGCGATTTTTTTACTGCATCCTTTGCATAACACGTCGCGTGCGGGACACATCGAACGGCGGTGCCTGTCGTAGCCACTAAAGAAACATTTGCCGTGGAATGGAGTAGAAGCCACTAGGTCAGACTCTTTAACGGAACTCGACGAAGTTTCACATAGCTCCGTAGCGGCATAGAATGATTTAGTCAGAGGGTTCTGATACGATCGAGACTGTCTTTCTGCAAATCCCAGTGACTTTGCCTGATCAAAGGCAATTTGGAAGTTCAAACTCTTCTGCTCCAATAACCTCTGCCGAATCTGGTTTGACGAAAGGCGGCTGATGAACGCATCCCTGATGGCATTATCGCGACTTTGTTCTACCGTAACGGCTTTAAAATCACAGTCCTTAGCTAAGGGCTTTAGCTTTTGAACAAACTGGTCGAGAATTTGTCCCCCTTCCTATCTGCAGGTTGTCAGAAGATAGCGCGCGAAGATTTCGTTTTTGGATCTTAAGTAGAGATGTCGTAACAATTTAACAGCTTCTTCGTAACTGGAGCATTCACCAATGCATTCCTAGACTGTCGAAGAAGCGTAGTTAGTCAGAACGCTTAATTTATTCGGTTTCACGCTCTCGGTTGTGGACAAGAAATTTTCAAAAGTGCGAAACCAATGATTTCATTGTTTAGAACCGTCGTGAGCATTCGAATCGACATCGAATCATTTTGGCCTAAGGAATCGGTCCATTCTGCAGTTGATGAATAAGTTGTCTTAACTAGGGTCCTAGCAAGCACACAAGAGAGAGGGATGCAAGAATCGGAACAAGAACACCCTATGATGGGGCTTTATTCATATTACAATTGATGTACTGGAACTAAACCGAGAAATAGAAAAGTAGTTGATAAGATGGAATTTAGCCAGAGGCTTGTGTTAGCATGACACCTTGGCGCTCTCATGCAGTGACATATAGCTGTTCCACAGAAATATAACTTTTCTTCAAAAAACGCGGTCTGTACTAGTTTCTTCCAGCTTAAACTGAAACCCCACGTTTTCCCTTTTTTCCAGGATATTTACCTGGTTACAAAAATTGGGACTCATCGACGAATCGTTGGCCGCCGGATGCCTGCAGAAACCCGACAGCCTCCAAACCGATACTTCTATAACGTCGGGATCCGTGCCCTTTGTGTCTTCCCTCCTTTCCGCCAATCTCAGTCCTTTCATCAGTTCCCGTTTATTGTCATTGGTAGAAAACCTGTCCAGTCACCGGCTGTTACCCGATGCACAGGATCCTGATGCACCCCAGACACGTAAACAGCTGCTTGTCCTCTTTAACACTGCCGAGAGGGTCCTCAAGGAGACCATAGATTCGGAAGCCCTCTTGAGCAGCCCACTTCTGGGCGAATCAGTTTCCAATTGGCGTCTGCTTCAGGCATTTCTGCGCGTGAATCTCCTGCCATTTGCATTTTTGCGAAATATGGAGCTCCTTATCGAAGTTAGTTCTTAAGGCCTTTTGACTTTAACTTCGTTCGTAACATAATTTTCACACGCCCCCCACTTTGGTAGTGCGTATTTAGTCAGAAACAATGTGTCCACAAGCCAAACTCGACTTGCCTGGTTGCTTTCGGCTTATTTAGTCTCATTAATCCGCTGTTTCTATCTTAAAGCTGAGAGAATTGGCAAATTCCACCCGACTCCCCGTATTTTTGAGTGCTGCCTCCTTTAATGATGTTTCGGCCGTCATTCGGCGTTTTGCTAGTGAACTCCGCTACCAAAAGAATGCATCCCTATATATTTGTCTCGCGTATTTTGGCACGGACTTACCTACCGTCTGCCCGTCTACTTCAGCTAGGACCTTTTTCATCTAAATCAACTTATTCGTCAATGAAAACAATTATGCTACTTTACTACAGCCCACTTTTCATTCTCCGTGTTCCTTGTCCAATAATTTTCTTTTCGTTATTGTCCCACCATTTTGTTCCTTACTGACGCATTTTGTGGAATTCATAGCAACTCACTGTCCTGTCTTCCTGCTGCAACGCCATTGTCGCCAACAAAAAACTTCCAAGGGTTCTTCAAATAACTGAAGAACTTATCAGCGGTCTCCTGGCAAAGCCGGACTTTCCAACCTTGGAGTTGTCCAATCTTTCTTCTGTGAGCGCCCATTCCTGCTTTCCAGTAGCGAATCAAAATAAGTTTACTTTTAGACATTTGACTACTGTGTGGGCCGTAGTCCTATCCTACTCTTCGATTTCCAACTGGCACCAACGGTACAGTACTCTGTTCTGGCTGACTAGCGTAGGCTTCTGTTAAACAGCCAACATGTCGTATCTGCTTCAAAAAACTGAGCCTGCCTGATGAATTTGGCAAAAGTATCTATTTTATGGGAGACGATCTTCCGTTTAAATGTCTTACAAATTGCATTATGAATGGTGCTGAGTACTGCTTATAAACATGGGCAGATTAGAATGACCTTTGATGTTCTTATTTTCCGTCATCAGCCGAACCCTTCTAAACTCAAAGCCACAGGCTGGAGAGTCCTTAGGGCTTGAAAGTGAGCTCAGGTGGTTGATGAACCAGATGCACTCGGGCGAAGTTCCGTGGTAGGATGAAACGCCCGTCTTGAGTCTTGTAACCAGACTAGATCGACAAACACCGCTATTACATAAGCTTGCATATTCCTAGCACAGTCGAAGGAGCCTGACCCCGTACTATCAGCAGGAGATATATGCACATCAGAAAATTTACACTTCTCTGAATTGTCTAAAAACGATCATTCGAGCACATTGTAACTCTGCTCTACAATCTAGTGAATGTCCCACTTGTTATCGCTTAGCACCAGCCTAATTTGTTTCCAGGTTTAAGCACGTCGGACGTTGTTTATTTACCCCGAGTTAGATTAATACTTCGAAAAACCACAAAATTTTCTTCAGAAACCTCTGGCTCTGTAATCTCTTTCGTACACTGCGCTATTTACGTTTTCACACCGTTTGTCAAAGGGCTCAGTACGAATGACTATCTTACTCTACTAGTGAATGCCCCAACATTCATCAGCCACATTATCTCCTATTCATTCATAAAAAGGGAACTTTTTCATCTATAGAATGCTCTTTCAAAAAGTGTGCGACTTTCTTTTTCGCTCTCCTCCGATGGGTTTTGTGCACTGGCCTATTGGTCGTCGGAGTATTCGAGTTCCGAAAGGTTAGCCAGTCGCAATGTCGCTAATATCTTTTAGTACGTAAATTAAGAAAACGTCTTTCTTTTGAGAGAGTTCGCCGGCGTATCGTTCAGGCCGCATCTTAGAAGTCCTGCTCTAATAAAATTAGCACTTGCGTCACTCAGTCTCGCCTATAGTCCTCAAACAGCCGTTTTCCTTACTTAAATAATGGTGGTCTCTGGACACTAAGCCTTTCGCAAGCAGTTGATGGTTGTGATTTTCCTCGTACGATCTCTGGAGCCGCTCTTTTTGTTCCTTCTTACTCCTTTGGGATCTCAATTTACTCTTTTTTACACAGCTGGTCGACTGGTCCCTTATGTCACGAAAATCAACAGCATCGGAGGCTATTGCCAGTCCGCGGCTGTTAAAGGCGGGTTCTTTGGATTGCGCCCCCACCGGTCCTGCGCACCGCATGAGGTCCTTCATGGAGTCATTGATCAAAGTAGTTGAAATGGAATCACCCGACCTCTTCGATTGGACTAGTGAAGTATTATACTTGGATGCGTCTGCGCACAGTAAGCTGTTGGAAATACACCTGTGTTCAAACTTTTTATGAAATATCATCAAAATAGATGTCCAGCTTTTCCAAATATTTAACTCGCCCCTGCTCCTGACTTAGGTGTGCTGTTATTCCTGAATAAGTGCACAACTTTAGGAAGCACGACAATCATTAACAATCGCAGCTCTCATATCTGTGTCCTGGGCATTATCCATGACTCTGCAGCGGCCGGCAGTTCACTAGAATTTATTGTAATCATATCGTTCCATATGTCTTACCTCCACGGACAAGCTAAATAAGCCCGCTGCCTATAAAGCCGTTCCAAACTGTTCATCGTTCTCATAGTTGCTATAGTGTTACTGGGAGCACAATGAGACAGTTAAGAGTTGTGCGGTTTTTAGACGTTAACCAAGCGAACAAGACAAAAGCGGCAGACGGCAGTTCAAAATGAAAATAGGAAATTATAACGTTCGTTCGTGTTGAACTGTTTTTTTTTTAACTCCGAGATCTTCGATAAAAATACTCACAGGGACAGCTGCTTCCATATTCTTTATGCACAGGTTTGCAACTTCGCCATCCTTGGCGACCTCTGTAAGCAAATAAACACAATAATGCTTTCTAGGTGGAATTTCGTCGCCGCTGTGTCTGAAACGTAATCAGGACTGGTAATCACCCTCATGTACTTGTGGGAGCGGGAGCTGCCTTGTCTCTGGCACGGTTTTTCACCGGCCGTATCGTTGGCCGACAACGTTAATTCACTCATGGTCGCAACATGAGAACTCCCCAACATGGATAATCGTGAAGTATTGTATTCGCCGGTCTAGATGGCAAAACTGCAATCGCATGTTGTGTGGACATCAGAGTAAAAGGGCTTCAAAATACCTGAACGTGTCTTTGTTGCCGTAACGCTTTTCCATCGCGATGACTCTTGGATTTATTGTCATCGCCTCCGTCGTCTCATCTCTTATTAACGGGTCAATGCAGGCATGTTTGGTCGCTTAAACCTCTTCAGCTTTCAGTTTTTTGCAGCAAGGATAAAGCATATGACCGTACTAGGGTTACTGTCGGGAACCGCCTACTATAGTTATCTAGGTAGGTGTTGTTCGGCAGAGTTTTTGGTCGAAATCTAGTCACGCCCTTCGACGGCTCTAATCCCGACAGGATGACATTCTTTGAGCCAAACCACGCCGAGCACGCGGTGCTGTGTACTCATTGATCTGCACCCCCACGCGTAATTCTTTAGTAAAAGGCAACAGGTTTGTTCGTAGTTTAGGGGATGCAAGAGGCGTCTTCCTATGCATACCCTCACCGTCGACATCGGCGTCCTGTCCAGATAACCTAACGGAGAAAATTACAACACGACCTACTCCTTCACGTCCGCGATATGGCCCGCGTTGCATTTTACGTTGACTGGCGTGTCTCTTAATTTCCTTTTTCTCTTGCTTGCTAACCGGCTAAATCGCCTCTTCCACAGCCCCTGCCGCAGTTTGCGACGACGTTAGAAGTATTTGGTTTTGTTTTAGACGTCATTATTGCACATGCTTATACGTAGCTCGTTTTGTGAGGAACCAGTTTTCAGAAGACCAGAACTGTCTCCTGAGGGGTTTGTAAAGAAGTTATCTAAAAGAGGATGTTCACCGGAGGAAGCTGCGTCAGCTGGCAAGGGCTCGGGTTGCTGTTTCGCGTACTATCAACTGCTTCCCTAGCCACGATCGACTTGCGGACATCGTGAACACCCGCGTCTTAAGTACTTTTCTGTGCAGGACCACTGACCGCTGAGTTCCTTTATGGGTCACGACTCCGTGTAGTGGAAACAGGATCAAAATTAGCCCGAAATGTCTACGCGACTTCACGGTGGCTTGTCCGCAAGAACTTACTAGTGTAGAGTGTGCAGTGAAAGATAGGGAGCTGTGGCTGACTTGTCACAAGGTCTGTGTCTACGCATGCAACAACGCGGCTATTTCCTCTACCGAATAAATCAGGTCTAACACAACTTCGCCGTGTATGGGAAACCCTACCTAAGCACTTTCGCCTACTTTAGCTTGTCAATGGAGGCAGTCGACAAACTGTCACCACTGCACAGAGCACAGTTTTGTAAAGTCACCGATGGAAAGTAGGTGTCAGGTTACGATCGAACTGCCTTATGATCCACGAAGTAAGCCCTCCTGTTATTCAAGGATGTTAAAATCGTTGATGATTTGTGGTTTTCAATATGGAATTACTGCCGCCCTCAGTTCTGCATAAAACTTAGAGGAGACTCAATCGGTGCCACTTTAGTTGCCTTCTGGGTATATATGCGAACTTGCTTTCTGGATATATGCACCATTAGCTAGTCCAAGTCTAACCGACAAAAGCTGAAATGAGGGACAGTGGTTGACATGACGTAAGGCCTTCGTCCAGTGCCTGCCATACACCTGTTTGACCCCAATTCAGGTCTAACGCAACTGCGCAGTAAGTTTTGGGTGCCGAAGCCTCACCACGTAGAACACAGCATTCCACCATGAACAGGACAAAAATGATGAGCCTGTTTGAGCCTAATGGGCAAACCACCGTATCGTAATCAGCATAGTCATAGTCACGCGAGTGAGGTAGCACGAAAAAATAGAATGAAAGAATCAGAATGAATGCATGCCCTAGAATTGGGCTTTATACTACAATTGACGTGTCAGAATTAAAACGACAAGCAGAATGATAATTAACGAGGTAGAATTCGTTCAGGGCAATAAATTAGCATGGCACACCGATTTCTAACTCGCGATTTTCATCACCTATTGTGCTCAAAGGTTGGGCATTAAGGCGGCTTTCTCTTAACTCGTCAGCTTCTGTCCTGCGTGCTCGTGTGCTATGGCAAGTTTACATAAAGTTCTAGGCCAAAGTAAATCACCTCTTGGTTTTGTTCACTACGGTGTAGGGTCCTTAAACCATGGCGCGAGACTGAGAATGTTGTGAATGAGCCGTTTATCGTAGTCCGAAAGTCTACTTGTTAGGTCGTTAACATGGACTGCACAGCTAAGGGCAAGTTTAGAGGACAAGCAACGGGCTTACTTTTCGCCCTTTCTTGCTTTATCAGCGAGTGAGGTGCTTTATGTTGGGTGTGCATTCTAAACCCAGCCCATGTCTTAACTTTTCGAAATGTTTGTTTTTTTTATTGTTAAGTATTACCTTCGGATATTCGGGACCGCATTAGGGAACTGGAATATGACCTCGCTCTGCGGGATACGCTCTTCATGTCTGAGTCTCCTGGGTTTCTGCAGTACCTCTCGCCGGACGCTGGAGATGAGTTATCCGATCTCAAGGTCGTCCTGACCGATGTAGAAACACTTGTCGGGGCGGCAGCTTTTCGCCTTTACTCCACCATCGGCTCCAAAAGCCTTCTTCGCTCCTCATCCACAAGCCCAGAAGTTCATGACTCTTTTTCCGACCGTGATTTCAGTCATGAACTGGCCTCCCTTGCACGATTTAGCGCGGTCTTTAAGGTAAGTTGGCTTCTTTTCGGCAAAGCAATCCTATATTTCAACTGGACAACCCTTATCGCATTATAATCGAGCAATTTTTTCTTACGGTCATGGAAGGGCTTCACCCGAACCGCAAAGGCTGTGTCTTTGAATCCATATAATTGAGAAGTTGCAATTAGGTTAATTCTTTTCAGAAGTACAGGTTCAGTTGGCTTAAGTTCGTTCACTCCCGTTTTACCATGTTTTTCTTGGGACATCCCTAAAACACAGGCCCTTTTTTTCGTTTGACTTATGTGCAGCACAGACCAAGTGTGTACATTGAAAAGAAACGACAGGGGAGACTGCAAAGTAATTCTCACAAACGGCTATTGTGAGAGTTGATTGGCGGTTCCAATAAAGTAAAACGTATCGTTCCTTTCGAAGAACCTATGTTGAAGTTATTGTAAGGTATGGACTCACGTAACCCTACAAGCGGTTGTTACCCGTTGCGATGGTCTGGGGCACGGGGCTCTAGTCATTGTCAAGGGTTCATTTATACCGACTCCAACCAACGCCATCCCGAATGCGCGATTTCTACAACAGTGATGTTGTGACATCGGGGCTAATTAACGGCGCTGTTTCGTTGATTTGACTACGCTGAGGACCGCGAAGTTCATTTAACCAGTGTCCACGTATACTTGAATGTCTTCTGCCCTGCAAGCCAACCGACCATTTTACATCTCCACATACCTCTGCTGCACTTGGTTTCGACGACGAAAAATGTGGATTCACCTACGTCAATTCGGTTGTTCTTATAAGTCTTTTAGAGTGAATTCCTCTCGGAGGAGGGGCTGTCTTTCTCCTCTATTGTCGGCAAACCAGTTTTTATCCCATCGAGATACCAGTTTAAGGATTTCCAAGCGAAGTATTTGAATAGTACCCCGTTTCATTTTCCATTTGGTCCCAGCATCGTCCTCTGTGATTTGCACTGGTTCCAGCCTGCTGCTGATTTTGTTAATGTGGTCACCACTGTCCGGCATTACCGTATTTGACTTGGTTCTTTCTTACGTCTAAGCTGCCGCCTGCATTGTGAGATCCAGGCTCATCTTAAAAGGGACAAGACGATGGTCTTCCAGCATCAGACGCATTATGTCGCTTTTTTATCAGCACAACGGGCCGATCTCGCTTCCTGACGAGTATCCGACAGTTACCAGTGACACAGATTAAGATTTATCTACATTGTTTTATCCCGGTTTGGAAGATGGTGTTGATGGTGAGTCAATTGTGTTCTGTGCACGCCTGGGGGATGGGGTGGAGGGGGAGGGGAAGATCCGTCTCCGTTGCAACTACATCCCAGGTCTCGTAGTCTGTGTCTACGCAAGTCTGTAAGTCACCGAGGAGAATCAATTTTTAGGCCTTCGGCGGAGACGCGTGTAGACAATCGTAAAACCTGTCTTTCACGCCATCGTTCCGTGTAACATAAAGGGTGGAAAGTGACCGTCAGATCTACTGACAGTGGCGAGTTCCTCGTCGCCAAGAGTAACACGATCATGATTTCATGCGGCAGGCAAGACAGTTGTCTTACCATGTCGTTTTTGAGGACCAGGGATTCCGTCATCGTGTCGCCCCCTTTTTGGACGTTTGGAAGACGGTGCACGCTGCCCCCCTTTTGTAACCTCCCTGCGGAAAATCTGGTCTTGCTGAGAGCTGTGACGCCTATCTCGTATCGGGCCAGTTCGCAGATGACCACAGCTGTCCTCCGTTCAGGCCGGTCGACCAGATCGTGTAAAGTCACTTTGACAAAAGGAGGATGATTATTTTTTATTTGTTATACTTAGACTGAGTGTATCGAGTCAGGCTAAGCGTGAACGAGCGTTTGTTTAGGACTTATCTCCCAGCACCTCGTCTCAGGGAGTGGTCATTGCTTCTCTAAATAGAGCTGCTGAGACATCCTGGATGACTAACAGTCGATGCAATAAAAAACGACCTGAATTTGCCTGGTATTCCTAAGGATTTGTCCCCATCGATCCAACTAGCTGACCTCACTTGGTACAGGTCATCAGAAACACATCCAGTTGCCAACTTTCCGACAAATATTACAGTCTTTAAAGCCATCAGAGTTTGGTGAACTACCAAAGAGACTTGGCTAACTCAAATAGGGCTGGTTGGAAAAAATGCTTGAATTCGAAACACCTGCCAGCTAAGACGTCTGCGCACGTAAGGCGTTTAAAAGAGCTTAGTCAACTTAACCAAGTGTGATGTTATACTATGTATCCTTGACGGCGGTGTTGTCAGAGGGCATATTATCGTCGACCCTCTGACGTTGAAATTCCCATAATTTATTTTTTTGTAACCCGGTCAATACCTTGTCCTTTTGACGCATACGTAAGGAAGTGTTGACAGGCCTCTAGACTAAACGCTCACCAACACCCACTTCTTAAAGTCTGGATTCGATCGCCAATCGTCCGAATTTGCCGTTCGCCTTTGTCTTTCTACGTGAGTGGTATTACGTAGCTGTGCACGCTTTAGGGCGGTTGCAACTGACGTTCCGTAGGACTTTCTAGGCGTTCCTCTTGATGCAAAAAATAATGCAAAGTTACCTGCCGGATAAATTCCAACCAACTGTGTTTTTCTCACTTAGTGACTTAACAGAACTGAAAATTAGGTGGCAGTGCAGAAAATACACCTTATGATTAGCTTTCTCTTCGGATATCTGCCCGCAAAAAGTTGTTTTATCGCTGTCCAGCGATACAAAGTGCGGTAATTTTATTTCCTCTGCACGGTAATCTCACTATGAATAGTGCGAAAGGCGCCGACCTTAGAACCGCGTCCTCTACCGAACTCGCTGACTTCCGGGCACGTATGATGCCGAGTTAAAGGCTCGCTTCATCTACTTGAACTAGTTGTATGCTCATCGCCCATTGCCTCCTGCCACCATTGGCGAATTTTCATCTTAATGCTCCCACCGCCCTCCGACTCAGTGTACCGTTCCCCGTACTTTTTTTCTTTCAGGCAAGTTCCTTTGTCTGGCATCTGGCGCCCTCTTAGTTTTGTTAGATGCTCTAAGCCAGCACTGGTTCTCCCTGAAAAGCGATCGTAGCAACGGCTACGATTCAGCGCAAATTTAAGTTTACTATCAACACATGCCTACTTACTTCATTTACGTAGGCACGTTATATTAGGATTGAGGTTGCGGCGGCGACCCTCAAAAGTGACTACATTTGGGACCAAGGTTAGGGTTACGTCAAAGACCAGGATAAGGGAAATAGTGTTGGGGTTGCGGTTAGGGTTAACGTAAGAGTTAGGGGTAGGTTTGCTTGCCGCATACCTCCTTACTCAATCCTGTCTTCTTTAACCAGTAATCTTGGGTTACCTGTTTTCCGCTCGTTTACGCTTTTTTAATTCGCGTCTTTTAAATGGTGCGGTCTGTTCCAACACTTCGCTAGAATAGTAAGAGAAGCATATGGCAGGATAGCGGGGTATCCCATTGGCTTCCGCAGATTCCCATAATTGCTCTACTGATAGACTAGTGTTAACATCCCTTCTATACTCCTATACTCTATTTTTTCAGTACACCAAAAGCACCTTTAGACTCAGCAGATTTTTACGACGACTGCCCTGCCTGTTTGTGATAAGCTGTTACCCTTACGCCGCTGTCTTACTTTCTGAGGCCCATGCCCAGCTTTTTAAGACTTTCCGTTGATATACGATAAAATGGCACACCGACAACCAAATTACGGATGGTGTGATAACTGAAATCCTTGATACTACAATTCTATTCTGTCATCGCTGTGACTTCATCTCTGCCCTCCCTATCTTGCCATAATGTTTGGTTCCATTTATGCGGTTTTCTCGGCAGCCACATGCCCCGAGCCGTATGCATGTGTGTGGTTGAATTTTAGGGGTCAAATCATTTTGGAGTGTACGCTTGCCTGTTTCCCGCCTATGTTAAAGAATGTGTAACTCCGACTAAGAGGAGTTAATGTTGCTGGCGACTTGACTTTGTTGTTGTATTAGCTGTTCAACTTGTATATTTTTCCCTCCCCAAAACTGCCTTTATCTTACATACGATGTGAATCGGTTGTCGCAGCAAGACTTCGTTATAATATTGTTCCGGCTTCTGAGACGTAAATTTGGTTACTCGAGACTTCATTTTATCTTACCAACGTTGTTTCGCCCAATGTTCTCACTCGTATCATTTTCTGCTTTTACGTTTCCAACTATCTCCGCCGTTACTGCCACTGACAACGCCGAATGCATCGCACACGTGCCTGAAAAAGCAAATGTCTACTGTTTTTTGCCACTCAAAACTATCCGCGCACACTATCATTCCTTGTTTCTGTAGTCCTACGGAATTGATATTCACACTCACTCACATCCGACAGCCGAACGTGCAGCTGCAAGTAACGGACGACGCAGGACTTCCCTACTTTGAGTTTGGGCTTAAGCGCAGCAGAGTGTAAATACCGCTGGTCATTTGCCCTGCCCTTTTTTCCATGGATGTGTTTCACGACAGTGTTCGCCTTTTTGTTTTAAAAAGTAGCTATGCCTTTCTTCCTGGTAGGTAGTCAAGCTTTTTAGTGAAGCCTAAGAGGAAGTTTTGATATTTTTTTGGAATTGGCGAAGACATTAACATGTTTATAATCTTGAATATGCTAATGACTCGCAATCCGTCATAAAAATAATAACCATGACAGGCATAAACAAGAGACCGCGTGACATAATTCCGATAGCCTATAGGCATACTAGACACGGGTTTCCTTTCGCTAACAACGGAGGGGGTCCTCCGCAGTCTTGTAATCAGTTTTATGTCGCTTCCGTCCTTTAAGCCACTTCTATTTAACCACCGATTTGTTACATTTGAGCACGTACTTAGCATTAAAGTGTATTTTCTTAGGCGAAAGACATATCTTGTAGCTGATTGGGAAATGTGAGAACAATTTTAAACTGAGTTAGAACTTTCCTCACGCTAACGCTCTGCAGACCTCAGCCGTTGTATCGACTTCTTAAGCGAGTTGCAGTCTGTGGGCCATTGATGGTCACTCTTCTCGGCCAAAACTGTACATATCTTCCTTGTAATTGCTTTTCACCTAATATGAGTTCGAGCCAATACAGGCCACCCGCATTGCCTTCTACACCGACGCAGGCTCTTAGGATATGTTTCCGAACTTTATTTTTTCATCTAAAAGCTTTTTCCCTTTTCTTTTTTGTTTCAGAAATTTGCTTCTGATCATGAGCGCAGAAAGCGCAGCCATGCGAAGTCCTCGAAAAGCACATCATCCAAACGGAACGGCCACCACAAGAGCCACGACACAGAAGCTGTCAAAAATGGTCAAGTACGCGTTGAGATCTCCTGCTTCATGACTCCACCCGACGAGCTTTTTGAGACCGCAACCTTACTGATGCGTCTCTTCTCTCCCATTGATATTTTTTCAGTTTTATGGGTTTCTGCATTTGACTACCTTTTATAAGACATTTTGCACAAATTAGGTTCTTGTTTTTGCCAACATTATGTCCTCTAGTCAGGCGTTTATGCAGCAGAAATTTGGCAAACCCACCAAGTTCTTTTATTCTCTTGAATAACCTTTTTTGCCATCCTGTCTGCATAATCGAATTTTTTTCTTCTTTCCGTTCCAGGACAAACGTGATGAAAGCGGACACAAGCGGCACGGTGGTCGGCACTTAAACACTCATGGAATCATGGACAACATCCTTGCTGGCAAGTTTGTCTCCATCAAGACGTCTCATTAAACAAGCGCGCAACGTCTTTAGACCGCGTTAGCAATTTTTCCTGAGGAACGCGAGTTGCGGCTGTCACTTCAGGGAGATCCGAAATCGTTTTTGCTACGCTGTAGATGGAAACTTTGTATGATGTCAGCATTTGCGCCCAACTAATGGCGTATGGGGGGAAGAGAGGGTGAGGCCGATTTAGCTGGAGCCTGACGCCGAATTTCTCACTGTAAGCCAAAAAATCTCTCAGAAACTATCACGATACGTCAATAGCTGTGGCTTGGAAGATTATCAGCCAACTTAATAATTTATTGGTAGAGGGGGCACTCGCCGATCGTTTTTACGGAGCGTACTCGTCTCCTTGTGCCTTACGGGCTCTCTCTCGAGCCCAACCCGTAAGGCACAGCGGGACGAGTGAGTTCTGCAAAAACGATCGGTGAGCGCCCCTCCAGATCGCAACCGACAGGAAAACGAGCCAGTGGCTCGTAGTTAGAGACGTTGGACTTCTACCCAACAGGTCGTGGGATCGAACCCCGGGCGTTCCACACTTCGGTGTGGGGTATGACTGGCTGACGACGGCTAATAAGCCTTAAATTGCCATTCCATTCTCCCTTGTCTTTGTCGGTATTAACATTCCGTAATCATTTAGTCGTACTCAGGACTGAGGGCCAAGCTACAATGGCCTTTTAATGTGACTTTTATAGCATTCGCATGCATGTAATCAGGGACACCCCCAATGAGGCCCAGCGGTGTGGAGTGAGTATCGTGCGTAACACTCGTAGACGGACGGCAAAGATTCGTCAGCCGGCGTGCCCGCAGCCACTTACGGTCGTCTTTGCTTTGGCTCGCCGCTGGAAAACTGAGGGCCGAAGAGATGTCTCGAGAGTCTGCTTCACAACACATTCACGCGAAAGTCTCCGCCGCGCCTAACTCGTTGGAAAGTGGTTGATTTTATTGTTCACAACAATCGAACTATCGAGGTGGATTCGTTGTTGACACCTGTTCTTCATATTCTAGGTCCCTGATATCGGCCTTTGGCAGTCCGAATTTGTCGCTCTAGGACTTCGGGCATTTATAAATACAGTCTAAAAAGAAAAGAATCGAACGGCTATTTTCGACCCAATTTTCATCATCGACTAGACATCCTGTTTTGTTGGGCCAGGGACTCGGACCCTGGCTGCTTGGTTGTCGAGTCAGACGTTCTGTTATTAGGCAGTGGGCTCATATTCTGCAACTGTCGAAATGGAGTGATGTTCACTGATTTTTCCGTTTTCATTAACAGACCGCTAACGTTTTGGTTCTGTCTAGTTGCCACGCCAGCAGGCGCATAACGATCAACCACTGGTCATTGGGAATCATTGTTAACGAAGACAAGAGGGGCCAGAATAACATCCCGGCTCGGTCGCCGTTGTCAGGCGACCACACCCCGACCCCGCACGGAGGCTGGTTTCTTTGACCATGAAGTATTCAGTCAGAGGCTCACTCACGTTCTATCGAAGGTCCACGACTAAACTAAACGTGCTTATTCTGCCCCGAAGTCAGGATGCATAGGTGAAGAGTTCCGTCATTTGACGTCAGTCACTTCCTATGTCAAATCTTTAGAGGTTATTGTCTGCCGTAAGGTACGGTAGCTGACCTACCTCACGAAATATTATTCCAAATTCCCAAGTGTGTTTTCCATTAGGAAGGACTACTTAGGTGTGGTTGTGATGTACATGTAGCATAATTCTTAGATACTTCGGTCACGCAAGGATGCCGACTTTTGATTGCACTTCCTTTCGACCGCCTACAAAAACTGCACTCGGTGCCCTTATGAATCCAACCATATTTCATAGAAGACATGCGAACTACTCTTTCTTGTGCTTATTAGGTAGCAACTCATGTCTTTTTCAAATTTTGTACTTGAAAGAAGGGTGTCTTTCGGTTTAAAAAGTTTTTAATTTCGAGATTTTTTAAGATCGTAAAATGTCCATTCATACAGCATCGTACCTGTCTGTTGTTAATGCTGCTTATGAAGTATTCAACATGGTCAACATGCATTTTAGAATTTTCTGAACCCTATATGACATCTGTTTGATAGCTTAGTGAAATGTATGATTTCCCGTACACGGAACTTTGGGAACCCTGGGCGCAAGTCCAACTGCACGTCGAATTCAAGAATTGAAAGTCTTCCAAAACTGCTTAACACCTTATCGTCAGACATATAATTTAAATAAGGCGTAACTTGCTACTAAATGATTACAAGAAGGGATATTTTTGTGCATGTCCTCTATGAGATATAATTGAATTCATAGGGACCTCGAAAATCAGTAAGAAAGTTCATGCTGCTTAAGTAATCATTTTTAACAAGTGTAATTTGTGCAGACGGCTCATAGTAAGCTCGTCCATAAGTCGGCATTCTAGCGTGCCTGAAATGTCTTGAGATTATACTGCGCGATATTACAACCCTGCCTATGTAATCCTTTCTAGTCGGAAAGACATTTCATACTTTCGGTCAACATTTCATGAAATAGGCCACCTCCTGTAGATTTCTCTGAATTCTGGTCAGTTTTCTGTTTTTTTTTCTGAGTAATACTGTGTGCGATCTCTGGCCATCGTAGCATTTCGGCTATTTGTTCCTTTTGTATCTTTTAGGTATTGAACCCGAGCCTCTGTATGCGGACATCCATAAACCGCAGTCGAAGCCAAATGTCTGATTAGACTTCTCCTTTTCCATCATTACGTATAAGTGAACTAACGTAGGGCAGGTTGCTGCGTCAAATTTGCATTCCAGCCAAAGTAGTTATAGGTTGCTGAACGGCTCTAAGAACACAGCCTCGTTGCCATAATCTTCCTTTTCAAGCAGACAATCTGGGTCTCTCCTGTGCAGCTTCTTGCCTTTCTTATTGTACACATTTATTACCTTCAAACCAAAATAATGTGCAATGCTCTGACTCAGTCATCTTAAACTGTGGATCCGAAATTCCAATTCTTTTCTGACTTAACACACTTGTGTGTCGCTGACCTCCAAAATTGTCCTTCTCCATCTTTATGCCCCACTGACCGATTGAAAGCTTGCTCTTATGCCCACATTCGCAAGTGTTTTAGGCTCTCGCAAATTTCCCTCCATGCATTATTTATGTACGGTCTGTTTTTATTCTAATCACGTTTTTTGCGATTCATGGGTACTTTTTCTTCTTCATAACGCGGACACTCACAGAAGTAAAATTGAAGGTCGTTCAATCGTGGGGCCTATTCTACGGGTCTCAGCATCTACAAACACGAAGTTAACCTATCTGGCGCATCGACCGCAGTCTAGAAAGCATAAAATTTGTCTGCGGCCAGTTAGTGAGATCGACCCCTGTCTCCGGTTCTTGCAGCCATGGCCTAGACTTTAATCAACGCGGAGGAGATTTCAGTGAGTAGGCAGCACAATTAGTGAATGCATATGAGCATCGAGGTCAGCTGCCAATCTCCCTTTATCCTCATTATTGATCGCACGCACGATGATAATACGCACAGTAGCAATTGGTCAAAAAAGCACCCGAGGAACCCATGCGGAACCAGTAATAAAATGACAGAGTAGAACGACCATTTTCAGTGTGTTACCTGGGAAGACCGAATTGATGGCACAGGCCCACGGGCGTGAGGGAAGCAACGCAACCTTGGACGTCCAGGAATATCAGCAATAATGAGACATCGCTGCTTGCAGACGGGGAAAACCGTCACGATGATTGAGTAGTCGTGCCCATTGAAGGAGTTTTGACCGTATCAAAGAGGATCACCAAGTTAGCCTGCGGTGCGAAAACTACTTTGCTAACCATCGGGCCACAGGTGCACACTGTCCCGAGCTACTTACCGTCTACCGAGGATAAGCCAAGTCACCGAACGTCATCAAATAGTTGGCCTCATTTCGGCATCACGGGCGAACCTAGCGCATCGGGAGTTAGCTGGCACACCTCCCACGTGCAATGCTCAAGCTGGACTGCATTGTACCGTTTTCCGTCTTCGCACGGCACCTTACGGATAAATTAGCAAGGAATGGCTACCCAAGCCGCTTTATACGTAGGCGGCCACCGAGAACAAACGGGAGGAGTCACTCACAGCACAGCATTTTCTGTTTTAACCAGAATGTCTTAGTGCTAAGTGACCAATTGTTCGGACTCAATTCTGACGTTAGTGCTAGGCGGCGTTGATTATGTCATCTGCCTGTCTCCGATTAGCTTAAGTGACCATGTAATGCTTATATGGGATTGTACTCGAATCCCAGTTCTACACACTAAACCGAAAGGCGTAAAGTTTGGTAGGATGACTCCAGCAGGTGAGCGCGGATTTGTCTGACTTCCTCCGGGATGACATTTCTGTTCGCAGTGCCAATACAGACTAGAAGTATTTCAACTAGGTCACGCATCTGCTCATATTCAACCTTTGGCCACCGATGAACGTAAAGCAAATCAAAAACCCAAGGACTGACCAACGTGCTAAATAAAGAAGTTAACGAAAACCAAACTTGAGGGCAACATAGTGCAATATCAAGCATGTCGAATCACCTGGAGAATATAAAATTAAGTCAGTTTATTGAGGGAATGAGGCTTTCGCCCTTGAGCTCCCTATTCATATCGATAAACAGAAATGGCATCAATAATTACATCAGCAAATGCGGAAATTCAAAAGTTAACGGTAAGCGTGAGCCAGACGCAAACTGCTGCCGCTAAAACAATCGTAATTATATGTACAGTAGTTTCTCAGCAAATGAGCATCTAGTTTACACTTAAAGGAACCGACGGTTTTGGAAAGAACCACCGCATCAAGAAGTCCGTTCCATGCCATAATGGCGCTGTGAGAGAAGTGTTCCGTCGGATGTCCGAATGAGCCAGCTTCCTCTGCAGTTTGAAAGGATGACCATGAAGACGGTCAGTCCCGGACAATTCGAAAAATTCATCAAAGTCTATGTCGCACTTACGGCCTCTGACAATCCTGTAGGTTTGAATTAGATTGCCGCACATGCCTGTAATTGAGCGGAAACAGATTTAGTTCGGTCAGCCTGGGTTCGTAAGGTAGATGATCCTTGACCATCTTCGTAGCCATCGCCTGTACTCTTTCCAGTCGTTGATAATCTTCAACCACGGTCGCCAGGCCTGGACTGCATACTCTAAGTGAGACCGGACGAATGTCCCATAGGTTTTTCCGAACAGCTCCTTGTCGATCTGCACAAATCCTCGCCTCAGCGCAAATAACACCCTTATCGCACTTTTAGCTGCCATTTGACACTGTGATGATGGTTTCAGCGAGGAGGTCATTAGGACGCCCAAGTCTTTCTGTCCCAACAAATTTGAAGGGGCTGCCCACCCAGGACGTATTAAAAGGAATCGTCCTCCCTACAGGTCTTTTTGGTGCGGAGTCTCAGTACCACACGTTTGTCCACATTAAAATTAAGGGATTAACGATCTGCCCAACTGTTCAGGCGGCTGAGACTGTCTTGAAGCGCGCACCCGTCTGCGTCAGATCTGATGGCTCTCCACCGCTTAACATCGTTAGCAAACATGATGGCGCTGCATCCGAGATCGTCGACGCAGTCGTTAATGTAAACCAGGAATAGCGACGGCCCTAACACGGAGCCCTGGGGTATACCACTAAGAACGGGGGTAGGAGTTGACCTCGAGGCCTCAACGCACACGCTTTGTGATCTCCCTGCAAGAAAATCTGATATCCATGCCAACAGCCTTCCTCTTATCCGAATTTCAGAAAGTTAGTAGATTAGGCGTTTGTGTGTGACGCTGTCGAACGCCTTCTTGAAGTCCGTATAGATGACATCGACCCTACCATCGTTGTCCAGTGCGTGAGTCCACTGCTCCGTCGAGAGCAATAAACTGGAAAGGCACGAGCGGTTCTGTCTGAAGCCGTGCTGCAGGTCTGAGAGTAAGTGGTTCTGCTCCAGGAACTTCATTGTTGCTTTCTTAACCATGGCTTCCATTATTTTACAGCAGATGCAGCTTAGACTAACAGGCCGGTAAATGTTAGCGTTAGTGTGAGCCCCGCCCTCGTATATCGGAAAGATATATGTTGTCTTCCCCTCCGATGGCAGCCTCCCTAATTCAAATGACGATCGGCAGATGTGTGCCAGTGGTTGGGAGAGGTCATTCGCCAATTCTTTCAAGAATTTGGCCGGTATATTGTCCGGACCCGAGGACTTTGCTTCTTTGAGATTTTGCAGCTCCCTTTCCACGGCAGCTGTCGGGAAGAGTATGAAGTCAAGCATGAGAAGAAACTGGTGGGCGTGAACGTGAAAGTGCATCGGAGATTTGAACGAAATTTGCTACGAGTAATGTACATAAAATAATTGAGTTCCTCAGTCATTGATGAAATTCAGCCCAGGCTTTCGAAGGATTAGGCGGTGAAGTTTTTGCGATATCGGTAATGGTTATTCGAAATTCCTCTCATGCTGGAATTCTTCCCTTCCATTGGCAGTTGCTGTGTATCACTTCCCTTCAGAAAACACTGCAGTTGGGTGTAGCGTAAAAAATATAGGCCGGTCATAGAGAGGATCATGAGAAACAAATTAATACAGACCCTCGATATTTGCATACAGTTATCCAGCTGTGGACACTAGTTTCGCAAATAAAGACCCTGCGCGGCCAACTTGCTGTGATCTCTCCAGTGTTGGGCTTGTGCGCTCGAGTGTAAGTAAGCCGTCCACATCGTTTTACGGGCATTTGGAATCCCTGGACACTGTGCTGAACCAATGGCTGTTGCGCAAACTTGGTGATTCTGCATATTTGCGCTCGGCAGAAAAGGCAAGCATTTATAATCTGTCCAGGTGAATCATGTGGCACACCCGTATATTACTGGTGCTGCCTACGGCAAATCAGTATTGGGGGTATACGAATCGTAAACTATTCGACGAGATTGTCTTTAAGTAAGTGATTTACGAAAGAACGATCGTTGTCAAAAATCACACTAACAAATTTTTAAAGCACAAAGAAGTTGCCGGTATTCAAAATCTCAGTTGGTAGCTAATTAATTGGTTAGACTATCCGTTGGTTGATTACTGCCTGTGGTCTAGTCGAGTGTGTTCGCTTTTGACCGTGTGCAAGAGGACCGTCCCTGCCAGCACATGGCCCCTTCATAGGCGGGGCTGGAAGGGGCTGGGTGGGGCCGGAGCCCCCCCTGCCAACACATGGCTCCTTCATAGGCGGGGCTGGAAGGGGCTGGGCGGGGCCAGAGCCCCCTCTGGATTGAAGCCTTTTGAAGCGTATTTGCATCAAAAGATATGTTTCAAAAGCACCACTCATTGTACCTTCTGTGGCATTAAAAGGAGCTAATTTATCAAAAGTTGCTTATAAATCATGGAGAAAGCATCCGTTTACGCCCACTGAATATAGCTGCGAATGAGCACAATATACTGAGGTTTTGTTTAAGTCCCTCATTGCGTAAACTCTTATTTGTCCACCGGACTAGAATCTGCGTGTGTTATTAATTCGTATATTTGACAATCGATTGCAGATAATATCGTGAGTCAACCAATGCTGTTTTCATGTTCTTGATAGCTGTCTTAGTTCATTTATGCATATTATGCTAATTGTTTAGGTATCTACTCATCAGCCAGTTCACGTAGTCGAGTTGTATGTCTATGTATGTAGTATTTAGCCTTGGTGTTCGTAGTCCACTTATACAAATTTATACTGAATATCCAAAACAATTATAAAGCGTAACTACTCTGGCTATCACCGAAGCACCATATACAGGCGGATTAAGCGCCAGATGAAGGCGTGACTACTGTTGGAGTGGCTCAGTGGGAAAACAATCCTTTGTTGGTAGTCCTTTATATGCACCCCTGTGTGGTAAGTTTTCCTCATTTGTTAACACTTCAGATGCCATTCGCCTGAACCCTACCTTTGGTGATTGCGCCCACGAAATGATTCGCAAGACTGTCATTGATTGGTTTCACGGATCGAGGGACCGGTATGGCGGCCGGGCTAAACGCCGGGAGGCAATTCGCGGGACTAGCGATGATACACGTTGTCCCACACTGTCTCTATCTGAAGACACGGTAATTACCATCAATGAAATTAACATATTTTAGGTTAAATATTCATACTGCTGCAGTGAACTTAATTAGTGTAAAAATTGTAATTTAAATTTTAAAGTATTAATTCCCTTCCATCAACCATGTGTTTTCCAAAGGATTGTTTTTCTTCAACTATAGGAACCAGCCGTCGAAGCGGGGACTTCTGGAACGCACAACTAAATGGCATAACATATGTTGAAGTCCATGTATATACTGGCACTGACATTTATTATGATTGTACATATTTTCCAATTAATTTTTCGTTTATACAATAAATAACTCATTCACTTGAATTTGCGTCGCGTGTATTTGATATTGGCTGCCGATTAGTGGGCACGTGTGCGGCGGGGTCACTGTGAGTACTATGTAATGCCGTAGTACTCTACGTACGCAGGGTGGGTTCCTACGTGTAACATGTGGGAACAGTGAGGCACTGCGCCTCAGGGGGCTCGGTATACAGGACGATATTTTAAAGTGGTGCCAAAAGTGGGCGGGGATGTGGCGTCCCCTGCGCATTTTTTTTCGCTGGCGGGGCCAGGCGGGGCTATCGCGTTGCATGCCCCGCCACAGCCCCCTCTATAGCCCCGCCATTATTGAGGGGGCCAGGCGGGGCTAGATGGGGCTGGTGCTGGCAGGGGTGTAGGTGATATATACCTGGGTTCCCAAAGAGGCCATCCGGTTTCAGCGGGCTAATATGACTGAAGACAATCCAAACTGGACGCGAAAGTTCGCGCTCCAGGTTCCGGTTTCAGTTTATTTGAGGGAAACATATGTGTTGAAACTCTGAACTCCCTGCTTGTTACGTGGAAGCTAATTATATCATAAATTTGAAAATGGAAACATCAAACACCTACAGAAGTTTTTTTCCAGATTAGCAAAGTTTTCGAAACCAGTCAGATAAACTAATTATTCCAAGTGTTCAAAACATTTACATTAGGAAATGTGCTGTACAGTAGTCTGCCTGTTTGTAATTGGTGCGATCTCAGTTTCTGAGGAAGACGAATTGAATACCAACACACATTCAGCGGACGTGGGATAATAATAAACAATAAAAGTTACTGAAATGAAGGCCGTAACATAATAGCAATAATGAACTGTTCAAACGTAATGCTAAGACGATATCGTCAGGTGACATTATGACGTTTAGTGGTACACTGGTCCAACTTGCGCATAAAAGTCTCGACGGAGGTGGACATGACGACATTTGCAGGCAGAGCATTTCAAGCTTCGACCACTCTCTTTGGAAAGCAGAACTTCCGCATGTCCAGTCTGCCGTCAGTCACACGTAGTTTTAGTGGATAACCTTGGAGGTTCGATGTGGTCGCTAACCCAAAGAAATCAGCAGGTACAAGACAGCAGTCCTCGCCGCGCATTATAAGGAATGCTTCTATGAGGTCGCCTCTTAGCTGTCTGTAACTCAGTGAAAAAGGCCGAGATTGGATAGCGGTGTTTATTTGGGTAGTGAACCCTTTCCCCTTTGAACGTTCTCAAGGATGCTGAGATCCTTAGCGGTCAAGGGTTTCCACGCTCGAATAGCGAACTCTAGCTGTGCCGTACAAATGTCCGAAAGACTTTAACGAAGCAGTCCTTATCGAAAGCAGAGAAAGCTCTCTTGACAAGATAAAGGACTGACATCGCAGACGTGGCTGTCTTGGAGCAGGAAGCGACAGTTTAAATGAAGCCGTGACCCACACACCCAAGTCTTTCTGGACCTCTACTTCCTGCAATGGTACGTCATTTAGGCGGTAAACCCTCCGGCTCGGAGATCGTGTCCCACCGACACGCAAACCATTTCACTTAGTCACATTAAACGGCAAAAGCCAGTCCTGTGACCATTTCTCGAGTCGGGTCAGGTCTGCCCGCAATCGCTCTTCGTCAAGTTCAGTTCGGATAACGCTTCAAATTTTAACACATCACCAAACTTGGGGACATCACAATTCAGTCCACTGACGCAGTCGTTGACGTATATAATGAATGGGGTAGAGCCAAGGACGGAGCCTTGAGGGATACCGCTTTCAGCCGCTACCTCCAGCGACTGCCTGTCACCGGCGTGGACAGTCAGAGAGCGACTGATCAGGAGGCTTTGCATCCACCTAAGTAGATTACCCCTAATGTCTCTTCGGCTTAATTTGTACAGGATACGCTGATATGGTAAACCGTCGAATGCTTTCTTAAAGTCTGCGTAGACTGCGTGCACTGCATTGCCGTCGTCGACTTCCCGGGTCTATCGTTCAAAACAATAAAGAAGGTTTGTCACGCATGATCTGCATCTACGAAATCCGTGCTGGGCATCGCATAGCAGATTATGCTGTTCTAACACAAAGAAGTTGCTGGTACTCAGCATCTCATTTGGTAGCTAGTTAACTGGTTCGACTACCCGTTGGTTGAAGAACTTTCTGTGGTCCAGTCGCGAGCGTTCGCTTTTGATATATGCATATGTGAAGAAGAAGGGTGATCAAGCACCGGGACACCTTGGTTATCGTCCTGAGCTTTCGAATTCGTGCAGGAGTCTACGTCAGATATAGTGGTAGCAAGAGAACGAACGACGGTTACAGAGCATGTAAAACAGCCATTGACCGACGGTGCAAGACTGGGGATGACTGTTCGGGACTCTGTAGGACGCGCCAGATCGATTAATCGATTGACTCAGTTCTCACCCAAGAGCCAAGTTTCAATCAGTTATCTTCTCGTATTGTTTCCGGTGTAGGTGACTATTTTGGTGGAAGCGTAGTTAGACTCATAACCCGTTTCGTAAGTGTTGGCGTCCACTTGCGATAACGCGTCGCCTCGTCGCACAACCAGCCCCAGGTGTTCCATACTTCGGGGTTGGGTACGTCTGACTGACGGCGGCTAATAAGCCAGAAATGGCCATTCCAGTCTCCTTTGTCTTTGCTGTTATAACATTTAGCTAGCTTACGTTCGTGTATGCGCGATCTGAGCATGCGTCCAGTCTGGTCTATAAAGTTACAAGTACAATTTTGGCAGGGGACGAGACGCACTACTTCAAATTGCTCAACAGTCTATTACCGGTCTTTAATTTTCATGATTATACTGCGCGCGGGGGCTTTGAAGCGCTGTGCAATTCCAACACCTAGCTCCGCAGCTATACGCTCGGTTGCTTCTGCAGCCTCTTTGATGTATGGCACAGAATGCCATATTATGGTAGTTTAGATGTTTGGGTCCTCTGGGGGTGACCACGTAGGCAGTGACTTATGAATGCTTTCGAACAGCCATTTTGCACAAACTGGTCGCGGAGATAACGGGCCTCATTTGCCTGTTCCTCCGGTTTGCCTTATTGAGTTTTGACGACGTGCATACTACACCACGACTAGTGGTGCTCGGCAAGCTAGTGTTCCCCATACTGAACAATTTTGAAAACGAGCTAGGCCTCGTGGGTCATATGAAAACGGAGGGCGCAGCAAGGCAACGCTTTTAGTTGCCCGCTTCAGAGGTCCCCAGCGACACGTGCCCTACGTGCAATCCCTTCAAATGACCCAATCCCCGACGCAGATCGCCCTTCCAACCGATGGCCACAGGATTCCTATTTTAACGCGTCGGCGTCCACGTGATCCGACCATTATTAATTATCATAGACGACAATCGCTAAATCTTAGTTACAAACAACTGCTTCACTAAATGGTCGGAGGCAGTCTTCCCGCTACGGCGAGATGCAGCGTCGGTGACAACTGCTTTGGTCAACATGTGTATCTATCGCACTGCAGCCTCAGTCCCTCTAAACTCTGACAGTGGAGTCAATTTTGAGAGTATGCAAGTGCGTTATGTCTGCGACTTCCTGCATATCCATAAGATTCATAATATCCGGCGCATCCCGGAGAGAACAGCAAGGTGGAACGAATCAATGGAACAATTATCAACATGTCGAAGGACTTTGCCGAAGATCACAACCCAAATAAGTGGGATGCATGGCTCCCCTACGCCATGATGCCATATAAATGCATAACGCACACTTGGACAGGCTACGTTCCCTTCTTCATTGCGACCTGTCACCATTTCCGGTCACCAGTGGACTCCCATCTTCCACTCCCAAACTTCGATGACTACCCACTATGATACTTTAATTCAGTATACTTCGGTATATATGAGGAATATAGGCAGAACCTTTGAAAACCCTATGTAGAGATAGACGTATGAAAAAAACATGCAGATATTTACATAGCAGTTATGCCAGTCATCATATCGTGTGAATGTTTGACCATCATGTATAATTTTTTTCTAGTCTTAGAATGAAGGTCTCAACGTCTTCCTCTAAGACAGCCGAATTCAGCAAGTTGTTCCATCCTTTACTCAGTCGGTGGGAGAAGAATTTAGCCAGCCATTCGAGTTTGGCATATTTTAACTTCAATTTGTATTGGTCGTCCGCGATAGTTCGAAGAAATCGTTAAGCTGAAGAGCACAGTCTAGCCCTCAGACGATCCTTAAGGCCATAACCATATCCCACCTGTATTGTCTAAAAGAGAGAGGAAATATTTTCAGCATTTCCAGGCGTCTCTCATAAGAGAAGCTACTTAATTGTGAATTGCATATTCATTTACCGCTGTGGAAGAGTGTGAAGGAGTCCGTGAGATGTCCTCTCTGAGTGAAAATGTTCGGGAAGGAAACGTAACGGGCATAGCTGTTTTCGTACTGCCGCATCTTTATTAAACGGCCTAGCCAACTCCGCCGTGTTTGTGCTACGAGGACATAAAAACAACCTGCATGCTGCATCACAGAATTCCTGCACGGAGAACGCACAAACTAGTGATAATACTGAGGAGATCTATACGGATTGCGATCCTGGTGAAAGAGCGAAGTCAGTACTCATTGGTAACTCGATATTACACGACATCACAATCCGCTTCTGCAAAATGTTGCCACGACAACGTAAGCGCGCCTGGGTTGACACAAGCAGCAATTTTGAAAAATTACACCTCATAGTGTGTCTGTGAGGCTGCGTTGTGCGATAAATCTAGAGATAGGCTTAACTAAGAACAGTCCACGTATATAATTTTGCCTATTTTTATTCACATCCTCGTGGGAGATCAGCAAATAGGTCAAAGCATTCAATTTCCCCGTCATCCGAATATATTCGGATATTCCGTGTATACACGGATTTGTATATACTCGTAAAGAGACCCCGTATTCTACTATTATCTCTCATACATGAACAATGGAAAAGAAACTTATGTTTTTATATGACATCACTTTGTTTACCGGAATTTTCAGTAGGCCCGTTAAACAGGCTAAGGTATGTCATTGTTTAATTTTTTTGATAAAAAATATTGAATGTGCAAAATTGTATAATTTTACCTTACGTAACCTTTACTCTTTAAACTTTCTAACTTAAGGTAATTATAATTAGCTATTGCTATCGCTTAGATCAAGTGGTGGTTTCGGTTTTCGATTTTAGTATACCGAAGACTCGATATATCGAGCAAAATATATCGATACATTATGCTGATCGAGTTTAAAATTTTACAAATTCATTAATGAATATATATAAACGTCTGCATACAGATGTTCGGCGTCGTTCATTCTGAGCTCATGGTAATCAATTTATTAACATGACCTCAGAATGTACGACGCCACATATTGTAGACATTATTTCGCTTCTTCCAAAATGTCTGCACTACTTCATGCAAGTTGACCACCAACAAGTGTAAACAATGTATAACTTGTATCTATAGATACAAATATTAATAAAAAAACCTCTACTCTTATTTAGTTTGTTTAGGCCGCATTTATAGACGCCTACAGTTTCATTGTTTCCATTTTACACTAACAACTCACAAACCAACAAAGAATTAGCGCATATATTCACAAATTCTTTGCTAATGAACTGTTTTATAAATTATTGTACTTTCGGGAGAAGGGAACAACGTTGTCGCATTAAAGACGCGATTACTTTGGTCCTTAATTACACTGGGGCGATATGATTAACTCTTTTCGAGTCAGTAAAGCCAACAGCTTTCCTTTTTGTCGCCTCTGAAAAACAAAACGCAAGGTCTATTGGAACGCTAGGCGTCTCCCTGCTATTCTTTATTATATGTTCTTAATTATATGTTCTTAATTATATGTTTGTAACGCTGCTCGTGTAATAGTCGCCATTTACGATTCTCTAGAACTAATATCTGTTTTACTATTTGTAATATGGAGTCTTCCTTGACTAATGAATTCTTGATCACATCTGCCAATTCGCAAAGTGCCGTTAATCATTCCTCAAGTATTTTTCAAAATTTTCAACTTCAAGGTGTACATTACCGTTGTTGCTGAGCGCGTACGATTAAAGCGTCTGCCCTTGAGCAACCTGGAAAATGGTCAATGCACATTCTATCCGGGCTCTGCACATACGTTTTCGATTCGCCACGGCCTTCTCGGACATATCTGTTCGGTCATTTTAGAAGTACGTCATGTGAACCCTATGCAAATGTCTTGAAAAGTATAAAACTTTGAAGTCTGTGGATGCAGTGTTTTTCAAAATTAAACGAGTATACTCGTATGTCCCTCAAACGGCCATTGGTGAATTAGCGAATACTATCCACAAATAAGACAAATATCGTGTATATTTGAGCTACACGTCCTAAATACAAAGTAATAATTCCGAAGTAAGGTTAATGCCACCGGCTGCATCTGATATTATTGAACAGCCACCTGAAAAATAAATACGGATAAGGCTATGATAATCAGGTGAAATTGTTTAGATACTTCATTTTCAGAACCCATATGATTGTCTTTGGCCATATACACTTTGCTGAAGAATTTGATGCATCCCCAAGCAGACACCAGTATCGCTCCATGTACTTCACTCTGTTTATTTTAGGTTCTTTTAATTGGAGTGATTCAACTGTTAACATGTCTCCTGAAAGCCAAAACACCATCTTAGCCACCTTATATGTCACTTTAATAGGTAACCCAAGGTGAAAACAACCTAAACTGGCTCGTGAATGCCGTCATTATAAACTGCACTTCATTGAAGATGACATGGAGTTTTCCCTGCTATTGCTGGCTTTCTTCGGGGTCACCGAACACTGAACTTATTCGAGCGATAAATGGGCATACACACTACAAGGAAATATGTAAATACACATGTGTAAACCTTATTTTTAAAGGATCGTTTTCCTAGGATCTGAAGAGCTGACTTTTACAAAGTAACCTATAATGTACTGGCTCACAAGAAGCAGCCTTTAGAAAACTAGACCACTGCTAATGTTAGCGCCATGATAAACTATTAGAAAATAGAGATTTTAATTTAAATGATGCTTTCCGCATTTATCTCGGTTTATGAATAACTGACATGTTTTCATGTATTTCTCTACGTTTAGCGCTCATTATAACGGTGGTATGGAACTCAGACGGGAGGGACTTTCTTTTGCAAATCCTTGGCAATGAAGGATGCTCTACACAACTATTTTTAAAATATCCCAAGGCAACTTCTGCTGATAATAATTGCGTTTACACCGTGAGTATAACCTGCTTAGGACGTGTGCAGAAGGGAGTTATTTCCTCCTTTGATGGGAAACTTCAAAATTTGGCATATGTTCGGGTGGACGAACTGGGCAAATGCAACGGATGTGCTTATTTCTTTTATGAAGGCAAGGATTTACGGCTTACTTCTGGGTCGCTCAAGTCCACAGTCTGTCCAGCTATAACAGACATCAGTATGAGCAGAAGAGGTTTGTTGTTTTGCATTATTCCCTCTTTATTTGTTACCTCGAGGCATCCGAGTGTTTTATTCAAACAGTAGTTGTGTTGATGATGATGATGATGATGATGATGATGAGGATGAGGAGGAGGAGGATGCCAGTGCTCGGGGACGTACTGGCCGTAGCGGTGGTGCTTATTAGAACTGGTGGTAGACAACTCCTTAGTGTTAGTAACGTTGTCGCTGAGTTCCTCTGCCGTGTTTGCGCAAATGACCGAAAAGACACTTGCGGTGTCTGAATGTCGTACGACGTGGTGGTGGGGGGGGGGTTTGAGGTGTGGCGGTGCGTTGTAAGATGAGAGACGCCTTTGTCGTGATGACATTGTGCTGTGTCCGAAGACCGATCCTTCCCCCCCCCCCCCGAATGTCCATTAGCAGCGTGGACACGATGAAAGCAATGTGGCTGCTGATGTCACTGGTTAGTAGCGCCTGAGTCGTTTGGGTCTCCATTTGCCTTGTCAACGGCTGTTTGGTTATCTTTGAAGGTGGTTGACTTAGTCCTATCGATAGTATGTAGTGCGCACAGATACTGAAAGAAGTCCACCCGGGCTTCAGGTTTGATTCACAACTTTTTGATGAAAGTAATTAAACTACCCCTATAGCGACGCTCTTACCCACCTCGTCTGCGAGCACTTCTAGTATCTGCGCCATAGACTAGTAGCTTGAGTAGGCATTTGTCATCCATCCGCACAATGTGACTGTCCTTTCGCAATTACATTTGCCTGAGTAGGCTGTAGGCCGAATTCAGAATTTCCGAAGGCAAAGAATTTCACGTGCTGCTACGTATCTGTTTGCGTGGTGGTCATTAACGCACAGCTCTATGCGTTTTTTTGTGGATGCTCTCGTAGGTACTCGTATGAGAGAAATGTTGGGCAGTTTTCCGTTATTTCGGTGGTTGGCGTAAATTCCCAGCCGCGGTTCACAGCAGCTGGTCCATCAACACAACAGAGCGCCCAAGACTGTATTGGGTAGGAGCAAGTACGCAGCCCTGTTTCCTCCAATTGGAAGTCATGGATGTTGAGAATAAATATGTGTCTGTGGCAGTCTCAGCACTGGCAGTTTTCCTTGCGTTTGTTTGTGTGCATAATGGTAGCATCCTTGAAGACTTAGACGATATGCACTTTTCACTAAATCTACTGGAACAGCAAGGTAAATTTCTTCGTGAGCTTTGGGCCTCTGTACCTTTAGACTTTGGTAGAAGTTACGTATTCCGGTCGTTTGCCACTAGACGGCTGTTGTGCTGCCCTGATTACCCCAAGAATGGGACGCGGACTATTGAGTTTTTTTATTATTGTCCACTCGATAAATTCTGCTGATGACGCCCTCGCATACGAGAGACGGCTGGTTGAGGACGCCCTGGAAGTGAGTGAGCCTGCGATTTGGGATCTACGCCCTCTTCGCCAGGAGTTTTGCTTCATCATGGCTGAACAGTGACGCCGTCTCCTCAGCCTGCAAACCGTAGACGGCTCTGATGACCCCGAAGAAATTCTCAGTTTTACGACGGTCGACAAACCCTTGTATCTCCTCAGCTCCGCGAGTCAGCCAGTCGGTCTAGGCCTTTCTCATCCGCCACTGCAGTAGATTTTGACGCCGGAAGTATGCGAAGATGATGGCATTAAAGTTTTTGGTTATACTGACAGTGTGTAGCATCCTCGTCACGGGTGGGGCAGATTGACTATTTCTTCACCGTCGACACGAAGCCATTCTGGTGCCGACGGCGTAAGCGACCGAGATCTTTAATGGACGTTGTCCAATTGTTATACCCCAGCTTCCTGCAGTTTGTCCCAACATTAGTTTGAGTCTTCGGGGCTTTCAGTCCTCCAAGTCTGGAGCTCAGGCGGCTGCTAAAATTCAGTCGGCCATCGGCCGGATCAAATACTACTGCATTTTACTTATTTGTTGTTAGCTTGCCTTGCAGTGGCGCGTATGGTTGCAGATGTAGCCTCATCTTGGGGATAACAACGCAGTAATCCCCCCAGCAGTCGGCACCACACGCCACCCTAGTCATTAGCACACATGCTGGTCCCGCCTCCGGACGAGGGCGTGGTCTAGTAGTTTCCAGGGACGTGAGAACTCATGCCAACTGTCGGATGAGAGGACGGAAGAAGGTGCTGGTCAAACGAAGACCATGTTTTGCACACACCTGCATCTGCTACAACTGCTGATCCCGTGGCGTCCGAGCACTCTCTTCCGGGTAGCGTATTCTGTGCCAATGCGAACATTGATGTCACCGAGGGAATGTGTTTGCAGCTTTTTAATTCCCACAGGTAAAAACCGCTAACTCGTAGTAAATCAGTCAATTTGAGGCTTATCGGCTCACACTGAAATTTGATATTAACATATGGAGTGAAGTACATCAGCCATAAGCGAAAAATGCGTAACAGTCATAGACTGCCAGCAGGCGGCTATTAGTGTACACATTGGCTTCATATTCGATCGCTTTTGGAACAGTTGCTGGGAGGGCATGCAAAAGTTAGTAGAACTTCTTATTCGCGTCATCGGTGTCTTTCTCGGGGAGGTGGGGAGTATGCTCTGATGAAGATGACAATATTTCTCTCTCGGAGAGGTAGACACAGACTCATGGGACAGCTACTTTTGCCTTGCGGCAGGCAGGGTAGCCGCCCCACCATTTCGCTCATTTTGGCTAAGGCGAACTTGCTGTCTCGTCGCTCTGCCTTTAAACGTCTGCCCCAGGAGGGGTCTCCGCCATTTTCTCCCAGTTTTCCCTGTTCGGTGAAGAAGGTCTCCTCGATAGCCTCAAAGTACACTTTCTAGCTCACCGATTCGAAAGAGACCAGAGGCGTCCTCTTTCCGGGACGGTTTACCGTCGGATTTTCTAAAAGGAAATGAGCATTCTTTACTGCCAGAGTGAGCACTGTCACTACAGAGGTTGTTGCTTTTTGTATGGTGCGTGACCTAACTGATGAAAGTGTCGAAATTTACGAACGTTTGTCACTCACTTGCAAGCCACCACCAATGCATGGACCCAATATCCATAATAATAATAATAATAATAATAATAATAAAGAACAACTTCAAGGAAATTGGGAACATAGAAGAAGTGTAAAAGGTAATATTATTGTGTAGAATAACCCATTCTTCTCAGAAAAGCGGAAGATCTCGAGAATGTCGAAATTGGTTATAAGTTAACAAACTTTGGCCTTCAATGCAACAAAGCCTGTCCATGCAAAATGCTGAGAAAATATGACAGCACAACTAGAATACTATTTTACAATAGGCTTTTATTGAAATTTATACTTAAATATCCTTTAAGAATTAGTGCAGCGTCAGGTGTGGCAGTTTGTTAACAGCCTACATCCCGAGCATAGAGTCTAAAACGGCTTCCTGAGAATCCGTTGTATTTTCTACGCTTTCGCGTTGGATGTGATGCGGTTCAGTAAAGTAAACAGGATTTTGCTCGATTTCACCGATAGGGACGACAGAAAAATAAATGTTTTCATAAGGTCACATGTTGCCAGACCGGTTGGTGACTAACAAGACTAAGGGGATTTGACGGATTTAATCGTAAACATACCATTTTGTATATATGAAGAGGACTTTTCTTCTGTGAAGTTAATCCGTATTTTTTCCTTATTCTGGATTACGCTGGGTCTCAAATCAACCTCGAAATATCGCTGAATACTTAATGCTTTTCAGTGTTTCCAGTAGATGGCCAATAAAGACAGATTATGTATTATGTGCTTGTTAAAACCCTCAACATTAGAAACTCCTTAGAGGCATTTACCGAAGTAGCGAGTGTTTAGACGTCGTTTTTCATATTGATAGTCGTTTACGTCACGTTTGAAGACTCATCCAAACATGAAACCTCTTTATCGAAAAAATAAACGTCCACAACAAAAGCCAACAACGAACATGCTTTCGATCAATCAGAAAAATTTCTCTAATAAGTTACGTTTTAAAGGAGTGCTCTAATACTACATTCCGTTAACGGATTTCTGTCTTACTATATTTTTGCACGACGAAGCTAAAAAAATTTGACACTTGGCCGTTTCTTTCACGTTGCTGAAAAATACCTACATATTTTCCACCGCAAACGGAACAACATACCCCCTCTTTATAATGAAACCATTTTTGCTATTTCTACCCACTTTTAGGCTCTATTCTACTGTTATGAATGCACGGAAGAGTGGCCGTATAAATACTGATATCTCGTTGAAACTGTTAATGTTTTACTGATTCCATTACTAAATCACGTATATACAGAAACTGGGTAGCGCGAAAATCAATTTTTCGTATGTTTAAAACTGAGAGTGACTATTCGATTATGGTTGTTTTGGTGTCAACCCACAGAACTTTCCAAATGGCAGAACACTTTCGGTCCATTCAAACGAAGGATTGCCTATGTGCTTTAGTACTACACTGTTAGGGCATGAAACCCCACAGATTTTCTAGTATGACCCTTAAAAATCGATAAAACTCTCTAGTCTTTAAAAACAGTCCGTGTCAGTAAACCGATTCTCATGGTTAGCATCAGACAAAAATCAATTTCCAAGTGCGGCATGCTCTACTTAGTAGATCTCTCGAGGGTCACTTACCCTCCTCTCGAAGAAAACACTTTCGGATATGCAATCGAAGTCTAGGACAGGTATTAGCATAGTGAATTGTCCGAATGTATCAGTGGTCCATTTTTTCTCAAATGTACTAACATATTTCTTAATAAAATTGCGTAGGCATATTTTCTGCACAAGAAAGCTGCATTTTTTGTAGGGCGCGGACGAGCCAGCAAATTGGGCAACGTTTAAGGCGTCCGGAAATTCTCATATCGAATTCTGCCATCAAGTTTCATGAGTTAGTTTTTCTGTCTACTTTTAGCGTCCATAAGTCACCGCCAAATTGATACCGGAGTTTTATCCACAGTTTTAGGGCGCCTTTTCCATACCCCTCCATTGCCCGATGATTAGTAGTTTTAACCTCAAAAACAGCTGCTTAATCATCACAGACTACGGCCAAATTCAACTAGATGACTATGAGGAAACACGTATGTTAGTTCGTAGCTAGTAGCTGTGTTGCCAGCATAGAGAATCATTCAGTATGTCATTCTTTTTTTAGAAAGAATACGATCCGAATTAGTCTGAATGGTCGACAGTATTGCATGTCTGTCTCCACGCAGGACTTTTTGTTTGAGGGTGGGAATGGAGGATGGTGATTAGTTCGGGGACTACCAACGCCCGCCGGTTGAAGTTATTATCGGGCTGGGACCGCTGTGTTGATGGCGACTTCCGGGGGCCACAGATGAAAGCTGGATGTCAGGGGGGACGGAGTAGACGTATCATCAGGTTCACCGATATGTTTGACGGGAATCGCTATTGAGTTGCTCATGTTTAAGCACTTGCTCACACCGTACTTGCTACTGTCGCGTTCGCGCA
>CACRXP010000008.1:2489927-2522599 GCA_902702965.1 Spirometra erinaceieuropaei | reverse complement strand
CCATCTTTATGCCCCACTGACCGATTGAAAGCTTGCTCTTATGCCCACATTCGCAAGTGTTTTAGGCTCTCGCAAATTTCCCTCCATGCATTATTTATGTACGGTCTGTTTTTATTCTAATCACGTTTTTTTGCGATCCATGGGTACTTTTTCTTCTTCATAACGCGGACACTCACAGAAGTAAAATTGGAGGTCGTTTAATCGTGGTGCCTATTCTAGGGGTCTCAGCATCTACAAGCACGAAGTTAGCCTATCTGGCACATCGACCGCAGCCTAGAAAGCCTAAAATTTGTCTATGGCCAGTTAGTGAGATCGGCCCCTGTCTCCGGTTCTTGCAGCCATGGCCTAGACTTTAATCAATGTGGAGAAGATTTCAATGAGTAGGCTGCACGATTAGTGAATGCATATGAGCATCGACGTCAGCTGCCAATCTCCCTTTATCCTCATGATTGATCACCCGCACGATGATAATACGCACAGTAGCAATTGGTCAAAAAAGCACCCGCGGAACCCATGCGGAACCAGCAATAAAATGACAGAGTAGAACGACCATTTTCAGTGTGATGCTTGGGAAGACCGAATTGATGGCACAGGCCCACGGACGTCAGGGAAGCAACGCAACCTTGGACGTCTAGGAATATCAGCAATAATGAGACATCGCTGCTTGCAGACGGGGAAAACCGTCACGATGATAGAGTAGTCGTGCCCATTGAAGGAGTTTTGACCGTATCAAAGAGGATCACCAAGTTAGCCTGCGGTGCGAAAACTACTTTGCTAACCATCGGGCCACAGGTGCACACTGTCCCGAGCTACTTACCGTCTACCGAGGACAAGCCAAGTCACCGAACGTCATCAAATAGTTGACCTCATTTCGGCATCACGGACGACCCTAGCGCATCGGGAGTTAGCTGGCACACCTCCTACGTGCAATGCTCAAGCTCGACTGCATTGTACCGTTTTCCGTCTTCGCACGGCACCTTACGGATAAATTGGCAAGGAATGGCTACCCAAGCCGCTTTGTTGACAGCTTTCTACGTAGACGGCCACCGAGAACAAACGGGAGGAGTCACTCACAGCCCAGCATTTTCTGTTTTAACCAGAATGTCTTAGGGGTAAGTGACCGCTTGTTCGGACTCAATTCTGACATTAGTGCCAGGCGGCGTTGATTATGTCATCTGCCTGTCTCCGATTAGCTTAAGTGACCATGTAATGCTTATATGGGATTGTACTCGAATCCCAGTTCTATACACTAAACCGAAAGGCGTAAAGTTTGGTAGGATGACCCCGGCAGGTGAGCACGGATTTGTCTGACCTCAGGGATGACATTTCTGTTCGCAGTGCCAATGCAGACTAGAAGTTTTTCAACTAGGTCACGCATCTGCTCATATTTAACCTTTGGCCACCGATGAACGTAAAGCAAATCAAAAACCCAAGGACTGACCAACGTGCTAAATAAAGAAGTTAACGAAAACCAAACTTGAGGGCAACATAGTGCAATACCAAGCATGTCTAATCACCTGGATAATATAAAATTAAGTCAGTTTATTGAGGGAATGAGGCTTTCGCCCTTGAGTTCCCTATTCATATCGATAAACAGAAATGGCATCAATAATTACATCAGCAAATGCGGAAATTCAAAAGTTAGCGGTAAGTGTGAGCCAGACGCAAACTGCCGCCGCTAAAAACAATCGTAATTATATGTACAGTAGTTTCTCAGCAAATGAGCATCTGGTCTACACTTAAAAGAACCGACAGTTTTGGAAAGAACCACCGCATCAAGAAGTCCGTTCCATGTCATAATGACGCTGTGAGAGAAGTGTTCTGTTGGATGTCCGAATGAGCCAGCTTCCTCTGCAGTTTGAAAGGATGACCATGAAGACGGTCAGTCCCGGACAATTCGAAAAATTCATCTAAGTCTATGTCGCACTCACGGCCTCTGACAATCCTGTAGGTTTGAATGAGATCGCCGCACATTTGCCTGTAGTTGAGAGGAAACAGATTTAGTTCGGTCAGCCTGGGTTCGTAAGGTAGATGATCCTTGACCATCTTCGTAGCCATCGCCTGTACTCTTTCCAGTCGTTGATAATCTTTCTTCAACCACGGTCGCCAGGCCTAGACTGCATACTCTAAGTGAGACCGGACGAATGCCCCAAAGGCTTTTCCGAACAGCTCTTTATCGATCTGCACGGATCCTCGCCTCAGCGCAACTAACACCCTTATCGCACTTTTAGCTGCCATTTGACACTGTGATGGTGGTTTCAGCGAGGAGGTCATTAGGACGCCCAGGTCTTTCTGTCCCAACAAATTTGAAGGGGCTTCCCACCCAGGACGTATTGAAAGAAATCGTCCTCCCTACAGGTAATTTTGGTGCGGAGTCTCAGTACCACACGTTTGTCCACATTAAAATTAAGGGGCTAAAGATCTGCCCAACTGTTCAGGCGGTTGAGACTGTCTTGAAGCGCGCACCCGTCTGCGTCAGATCTGATGGCTCTCCACCGCTTAACATCGTCAGCAAACATGATGGCGCTGCATCCCAGGTCGTGGACGCAGTCGTTAATGTAAACCAGGAATAGCAACGGCCCTAAGACGGAGCCCTGGGGTACACCACTTAGGACGGGGGTAGGATTTGATCTCGAGGCCTCAACGCACACGCTTTGTGATCTCCCTGCAAGAAAATCTGATATCCATGTCAACAGCCTTCCTCTTATCCGAATTTCAGAAAGTTTGTAGATTAGGCGTTTGTGTGGGACGCTGTCGAACGCCTTCTTGAAGTCCGTGTAGATGGCATCGACCCTACCATCGTCGTCCAGTGCGTGAGTCCATTGCTCCGTCGAGAGCAATAACCTGGAAAGACACGAGCGGTTCTGTCTGAGGCCGTGCTGCAGGTCTGAGAGTAAGTGGTTCTGCTTTAGGAACTTCATTGTTGCTTTCTTAACCATGGCTTCCATTATTTTACAGCAGATGCAGGTTAGACTAACAGGCCGGAAAATGTTAGCGTTAGTGCGAACCCCGCCCTCGTATATCGGAAAGATATCTGTTGTCTTCCCTCCCGATGGCAGCCTCCCTAATTCGAATGACGAGCGGCAGATGTGTGCCAGTGGTTTGGAGAGGTCATCCGCCAATTCTTTCAATAATTTGGCCGGTATATTGTCCGGACCCGAGGACTTTGCTTCTTTGAGATTTTGCAGCTCCCTTTCCACGGCAGCTGTCGGGAACAGTACGGAGTCAAGCATGGGAAGAAACTGGTGGGCGTGAACGTGAAAGTGCATCGGAGATTTGAACGGAATTTGCTACGAGTAATGTAGATAAAATAATTGAGGTCCCCAGGCACTGATGGAATTCAACCCAGGCTTTCGAAGAATTAGGCAGTGAAGTTTTTGCGACATCGGTAATGGTTATTCGAAATTCCTCTCATGCTGGAATTCTTCCCTTCCATTGGCAGTTGCTGTGTATCACTTCCCTCCACAAAACACTGCAGTTGGGTGTAGCGTAAAAAATATAGGCCGGTCATAGAGAGGATCATGAGAAACAAATTAATACAGACCCTCGATATTTGCATACAGTTATCCAGCTGTGGACACTGGTTCCGCAAATAAAGACCCTGCGCGGCCAACTTGCTGTGATCTCTCCAGTGTTGGGCTTGTGCGCTCGAGTGTAAGTAAACCGTCCACATCTTCTTAACGGGCATTTGGAATCCCTGGACACTGTGCTGCACCAATGGCTGTTGCGCAAACTCGGTGATTCTGCATATTTGCGCTCGGCAGAAAAGGCAAGAATTTATAATCTGTCCAGGTGAATCATGTGGCACACCCGTATATTACTTGTGCTGCCTGCGGCAAATCAGTATGGGGGTATACGAATCGTAAACTATTCGACGAGATTGTCTTTAAGTAAGTGATTTACGAGAGAACGATCGTTGTCAAAAATCACGCTAACAAATTTTTCAAGCACAAAGAAGTTGCCGGTATTCAAAATCTCAGTTGGTAGCTAATTAATTGGTTGGACTATCCGTTGGTTGATTACTGTCTGTGGTCTAGTCGAGTGTGTTCGATTTTGACCGTGTGCAAGAGGACCGTGTATGTGATTTATACTTAGGTTCCCAAAGAGGCCATCCGGTTTCAGCGGGCTAATATGACTGAAGACAATCCAAACTGGACGCGAAAGTTCGAGCTCCAGGTTTCGGTTTCAGTTTATTTGAGGGAAACATATGTGTTGAAACTCTGAACTCCCTGCTTGTTACGCGGAAGCTAAATTTGAAAATGGAAACATCAAACACCTACAGAAGTTTTTTTCAGATTGGCAAAGTTTTCGAAACCAGTCAGATAAACTAATTATTCCAAGTGTTCAAAACATTATCATTACGAAATGTGCTGTACAGTAGTCAGCCTGTTTGTAATTGGTGCGATCTCAGTTTCTGAGGAAGACGAATTGAATACCAACACACATTCAGCGGACTTGGGATAATAATAAACAACAAAAGTTACTGAAATAAAGGCAGTAACATAATAACACTAATGAACTGTTCAAACGTAATGCTAAGACGATATCGGTCAGGTGACATTATGACGTTTAGTGGTACACTGGTCCAACCTGCGCATAAAAGTCTCGACGGACGTGGGCGTGACGTCATTTGCAGGCAGAGTATTTCAAGCTTCGACCACTCTCTTTAGAAAGCAGAACTTCCGCATGTCCAGTCTGCCGTCAGTCACACATAGTTTTAGTGGATGACCTTGGAGGTTCGATGTGGTCGCTAACTCAAAGAAATCAGCAGGTACAAGACAGCAGCCCTCGCCGCGCATTATAAGGAATGTTTCTATGAGGTCGCCTCTTAGCTGTCTGTAACTCAGTGAGAAAGGCCGAGATTGGATAGCGGTGTTTATTTGGGTAGCGAACCCTTTCCCCTTTGAACGTTCTCAAGGATGCTGAGATCCTTAGCGGTCCAGGGTTTCCACGCTCGAATAGCGAACTCTAGCTGTGGCCGTACAAATGTCCAAAAGACTTTAACGAAGCAGTCCTCATCGAAGGCAGAGAAAGCTCTCTGGACAAGATAAAGGACTGACATCGCGGACGTGGCTGTCTTGGAGCAGGAAACGACGCTTTATATGAAGCCATGACCCACACACCCAAGTCTTTCTGGACCTCTACTTCCTGCAATGGTACGTCATTTAGGCGGTAAACCCTCCGGCTCGGAGATCGTGTCCCACCGACGCGCAAACCATTTCACTTAGTCACATTAAACGGCAAAAGCCAGTCCTGTGACCATTTCTCGAGTCGAGTCAGGTCTGCCTGCAATCGCTCTTCGTCAAGTTCAGTTCGGATAACGCTTCAAATTTTAACATCATCACCAAACATGGGGACATCACAATTCAGTCCACTGACGCAGTCGTTGACGTATACAATGAATAGGGTAGAGCCAAGGACGGAGCCTCGAGGGATACCGCTTTCAGCCGCTACCTCCACCGACTGCCTATCACCGACGTGGACAGTCAAAGAGCGACTGATCAGGAGGCTTTGCATCCACCTAAGTAGATTACCCCTAATGTCTGTTCGGCTTAATTTGTACAGGATACGCTGATATGGTACACCGTCGAATGCTTTCTTGAAGTCTGCGTAGACTGCGTGCACTGCATTGCCGTCGTCGACTGCCGGGTCCATCGTTCAAAACAATAAAGAAGGTTTGTCACGCATGATCTGCATCTACGAAATCCGTGCTGGGCATCGCATAGCAGATTATGCTGGTCTAATACAAAGAAGTTGCTGGTATTCAACATCTCATTTGGTAGCTAGTTAACTGGTTGGACTACCCCTTGGTTGAAGAACCTTCTGTGGTCCAGTCGCGAGCGTTCGCTTTTGATATATGCATATGTGAAGAAGAAGAAGAAGAAGAAGGGTGATCAAGCACCGGGACACCTTGGTTATCGTCCTGAGCTTTCGAATTCGTGCAGGAGTCTACGTCAGAGATAGTGGTAGCAAGAGAACGAACGACGGTTACAGAGCATGTAAACCAGCCATTGACCGAAGGTGGAAGACTGGGGATGACTGTTCAGGACTCTGTAGGACGGCGCCAGATCGATTAATCGATTGACTCAGTTCTCACCCAAGGGCCAAGTTTCAATCAGTTATCTTCTCTAATTGTTTCCGGTGTAGGTGACTATTTTGGTGGAAGCGTAATTAGACTCATAACCCCTTTCGTAAGTGTTGGCGTCCACTTGCGATAACGCGTCGCCTCGTCGCACAACCAGCCCCAGGTGTTCCATACTTCGGGGTTGGGTACGTCTGACTGACGACGGCTAATAAGTCAGAAATGGCCATTCCAGTCTCCCTTGTCTTTGCGGTTATAACAATCATCCAGCTTACGTTCGTGTATGCGGAATCCGAGCATGCGTCCAGTCTGGCCTGTAAAGTTACAAGTATAATTTTGGCAAGGGACGAGACGCACTCATTCAAATTGCTCCACCGTCTTTTACCGGTCTTTAATTTTTATGACTTTACTGCGCGCGGGGGCTTTGAAGCGGTGTGCAATTCCAACACCTAGCTCCGCAGCCATACGCTCGGTTGCTTCTGCAGCCTCTTTGATGTATGGCACAGAACGCCATATCTTGGTGGTTTAGATGTTTGGGTCCTCTGGGGGTGACCACGTAGGCAGTGACTTATGAATGCTTTCGAACAGCCATTTTGCACAAACTGGTCGCGGAGATAACGGGCCTCATTTGCCTGTTCCTCCAGTTTGCCGTATGGAGTTTGGACGACGTGCATACTACACCACGACTAGCGGTGCTCGGCAAGCTAGTGTTCCCCATACTGAACAATTTTGAAAACGAGCTAGGCCTCGTGGGTCATATGAAAACGGAGGGCGCAGCAAGGCAACGCTTTTAGTTGCCCGCTTCAGAGGTCCCCAGCGACACGTGCCCTACGTGCAATCCCTTTAAATGACCCAATCCCCGACGCCGATCGCCCTTCCAACCGATGGCCACAGGATTCCCATTCTAACGCGTCGGAGTCCACGTGATCCGACCATTACCAATTATCATAGACGGCAATCGCTAAATCTTAATTACAACCAACTGCTTCACTAAATGGTCAGAGGCAGTCTTCCCGCTACGGCGAGATGCAGCGTCGGTGACAACTGTTTTGCTCAACATGTGTATCTATCGCACTGCAGCCTCAGTCCCTCTACACTCTGAGAGTGGAGTCAATTTTGAGAGTATGCAAGTGCGTTATGTCTGCGACTTCCTGCATATCCATAAGATTCATATTACCCGGCGCATCCCGGAGAGAACAGCAAGGTGGAACGAACCAATGGAACAATTATCAACATGTCGAAGGACTTTGCCGAAGATCACAACCCAAATAAGTGGGATGCATGGCTCCCCTACGCCATGATGCCATATAAATGCATAACGCACACTTGGACAGGCTACGTTCCCTTCTTCATTGCGACCTGTCACCATTTCCGGTCACCAGTGGACTCCCATCTTCCACTCCCAAACTTCGATGACTACCCACTACGATACTTTAATTCAGTATACTTCGGTATATATGAGGGATATAGGCAGAACCTTTGAAAACCCTATGTAGAGATTGACGTATGAAAAAAACATGCAGATATTTACATAGCAGTTATGCCAGTCATTCATGTCGTGTGAATGTTTGACCATCATGTATAATTTTTTTCTAGTCTTAGAGTGAAGGTCTTAACGTCTTCCTCTAAGACAGCCGAGTTCGGCAAGTTGTTCCATCATTTACTCAGTCGGTGGGAGAAGAATTTAGCCAGCCATTCGAGTTTGGCATATTTTAACTTAAATTTGTATTGGTCGTCCGCGATAGTTCGAAGAAACCATTAAGCTGAAGAGCACAGTCTAGCCCCCAGACGATCCTTAAGGCCATAACCATATCCCACCTGTATTGTCTAGAAGAGAGAGGAAATATTTTCAGCATTTCCAGGCGTCTCTCATAAGAGAAGCTACTTAATTGTGAATTGCATATTCATTAACCGCTGTGGAAGAGTGTGAAGGAGTCCGTGAGATGACCTCTCTGAGTGAAAAAATTCGGGAAGGAAACGTAACGGGCATAGCTGTTTTCGTACTGCCGCATCTGTATTAAACGGCCTAGACAACTCCGCCCTGTTTGTGCTACGAGGACATAAAAACAACCTGCATGCTGCATCACAGGATTCCTGCACAGAGAACGCACAGACTAGTGATAATACTGAGGAGATCTATACGGATTGCTATCCTGGTGGAAGAGCGAAGTCAGTACTCATTGTTAACTCGATATTACACGACATCACAATCCGCTTCTACAAAATGTTGCCACGACAACGTAAGCGCGCCTGGATTGACACAAGCAGCAATTTTGAAAAATTACACCTCATAGTGTGTCTGTGATGTGCGATAAATCTAGAGATGGGCTTTACTAAGAACAGTCCACGTATATAATTTTGCCTATTATATTCGCATCCTCGTGGGAGATCAGCAAATAGGTCAAAGCATTCAATTTCCCCGTCATCCGAATACACGGATTTGTATATACGCGTAAAGAGACCCCGTATTCTACTGTTATCTCTCATACATGAACAATGGAAAAAAAACTTATGTTTTTATATGACATCACCTTGTTTACCGGAATTTTCAGTAGGCCCGTTAAACAGGCTAAAGTATGTCATTGTTTAATTTTTTGACATTAAATATTGAATGTGCAAAATTGTATAATTTATCTTACGTTACCTTTACTCTTTAAATCTTCTAACTTAAGGTAATTATAATTAGCTATTGCTATCGCTTAGATCAAGTGGTGGTTTCGGTTTTCAATTTTAGTATACCGAAGACTCGATATATCGAGCAAAATATATCGATATATTATGCTGATCGAGTTTAAAATTTTACAAATTCATTAATGAATATATATATATATATATATATATATATATATATATATATATATATATATATATATATAAACGTCTGCATACAGATGTTCGGCGTCGTTCATTCGAATGAACGACGAAAAATGCACGCCTATTCACGGACTAATGCCTGTTAGTAGTGCAGTACCGACGAGAAAACTACGAGGGGGCTGGCCCCCTCATAGCCCCTTCTTGGCCCCATTTCAAGAGGGGGCCAAGTGCTGGCAGGGTCTGAGCTCATGGTACTAAATTTATTAACATGACCTCAGAATGTACGACGCCACACATTGTAGACATTATTTCGCTTCTTCCATAATCTCTGCACCACTTTATGCAAGCTGACCAGCAACAAGTGTAAACAATGTATAACTTGTATCTATAGATACAAATATTAATAAAAAAAAAACTTCTACTCTTATTTAGTTTGTTTAGGCCGCAATTATAGACGCCTACAGTTTCATTGTTTCCACTTTTACACTAACAACTCACAAACCAACAAAGAATTTGCGCATATATTCACAAATTGTTTGCTAATGAACTGTTTTATAAATTATTGTACTTTCGGGAGAAGGGAACAACGTTGTCGCATTAAAGACGCGATTACTTTGGTCCTTAATTACACTGGGGCGATAGGATTAACTGCTTTCGAGTCAGTAAAGCCAACGGCTTTCCTTTTTGTCGCCTGTGAAAAACAAAACGCAAGGTCTATTGGAACGCCAGGCGTCTCCCTACTATGCTTTATTATATGTTCTTAATTATATGCTTGTAACGCTGCTCGTGTAATAGTCGCCATTTACGATTCTCTAGAACTAATATCTGTTTTATTATTTGTAATATGGAGTCTTCCTTGACTAATGAATTCTTGATCACATCTGCCAATTCGCAAGGTGTCGTTAATCATTCCTCAAATATTTTTCAAAATTTTCAACTTCAAGGTGTACATTACCGTTGTTGCTGAGCGCGTACGATTAAAGCATCTGCCCTTGAGCAACCTGGAAAATGGTCAATGCACATTCTATCCGGGCTCTGCACATACGTTTTCGATTCGCCACGGCCTTCTCGGACATATTCGTTCGGTCATTTTAGAAGTACGTCATGTGAACCCTATGCAAATTTCTCGAAAAGTATATAACTTTGAAGTCTGCGGATGCAGTGTTTTTCAAAATTAAACGTGTATACTCGTATGTCCCTCAAACGGCCATTTGTGAATTAGCAAATACTATCCACAAATAAGACAAATATCATGTAAATTTGAGCTACACGCCCTAAATACAAAGTAATAATTCCGAAGTAAGGTTAATGACACCGGCTGCATCTGATTTTATTGAACAGCCACCTGAAAAATAAATACGGATAACGCTATGATAATCAGGTGAAATTGTTTAGATACTTCATTTTCAGAACCCATATGATTGTCTTTGGCCATATACACTTTGCTGAAGAATTTGATGCATCCCCAAGCAGACACCAGTATCGCTCCATGTACTTCACTCTGTTCATTTTAGGTTCTTTTAATTGGACTGATTCAACTGTTAACATTTCTCCTGAAAGCCAAAACACCATCTTAGCCACCTTATATGTCACTTTAATAGGTAACCCAAGGTGAAAACAACCTAAACTGGCTCGTGAATGCCGTCATTATAAACTGCACTTCACTGAAGATGACATGGAGTTTTCCCTGCTATTGCTGGCTTTCTTCGGGGTCACCGAACACTGAACTTATTCGAGCGATAAATGGGCATACACACTACAAGGAAATATGTAAATACACATGTGTAAACCTTATTTTTAAAGGATCGTTTTCCTAGGATCTGAAGAGCTGACTTTTACAAAGTAACCTATAATGTACTGGCTCACAAGAAGCCGCCTTTAGAAAACTAAACCACTGCTAATGTTAGCGCCAGGATAAACTATTAGAAAATAGAGACTTTAATTTAAAGGATGCTTTCCGCGTTTATCTCGGTTTATGAATAACTGACATGTTTTCCTGTATTTCTCTACGTTTAGCGCTCATTATAACGGTGGTATGGAGCTCAGACGGGAGGGACTTTCTTTTGCAAATCCTTGGCAATGAAGGATGCTCTACACAACTATTTTTAAAATATCCCAAGTCAACTTCTGCTGATAATAATTGCGTTTACACCGTGAGTATGACCTGCTTAGGACGTGTACAGAAGGGAGTTATTTCCTCCTTTGATGGGAAACTTCAAAATTTGGCATATGTTCGGGTGGATGAACTGGGCAAATGCAACGGATGTGCTTATTTCTTTTATGAAGGCAAGGATTTACGGCTTTCTTCTGGGTCGCTCAAGTCCACAGTCTGTCCAGCTATAACAGACATCAGTATAAGCAGAAGAGGTTTGTTGTTTTGCATTATTCCCTCTTTATTTGTTACCTCGAGGCATCTGAGTGTTTCATTTAAACAGTAGTTGTGTTGATGATGATGAGGATGATGAGAAGGAGGAGGATGAGGATGCCAGTGCTCAGGGACGTACTGGCCGTAGCGGTGGTGCTTATTAGAACTGGTGGTAGACAACTCCTTAGTGTTAGTAACGTTGTCGCTGAGTCCCTCTGCCGTGTTTGCGCAAATGACCGAAAAGACACTTGCGGTGTCTGAATGTCGTACGACGTGGTGGTGGTGGTAGTGGTGGTTGAGGTGTGGCGGTGCGTTGATGAGAGACGCCTTTGTCGTGATGACATTGCGCTGTGTCCGAAGACCGATCCGCACCCCCCCCCCAAATGTCCATTGGCAGCGTGGACACGATGAAAACAATGTGGCTGCTGATGTCACTGGTAAGTAGCGCCTGAGTCATTTGGATCTCCATTTGCCTTCTCAACGGCTGTTTGGTTATCTTTGAAGGTGGTTGACTTAGTCCTATCGATAGTGTGTAGTGCGCACAGATACTGAAAGCAGTCCACCCGGGCTTCAGGTTTGATTCACAACTTTTTGATGGAAGTAATTAAACTACCCCTATAGCGACGCTCTTACCCACCTCGTCTGCGAGCACTTCTAGTACTGCGCCATTGACTAGTAGCTTGAGTAGGCATTTGTCATCCATCCTCACAATGTGACCGTCCTCTCGCAATTACATTTGCCTAAGTAGGCTGTAGGCCGAATTCAGAATTTCCGGAGGCAAAGAATTTCACGTGCTGCTACGTATCTGTTTGCGTGGTGGTCATTAACGCACAGCTCTATGCGTTTGTTTGTGGATGCTCTCGTAGGTACTGGTATGGGAGAAATGTTGGGCAGTTTTCCGTTATTTCGGTGGTTGGCGTAAATTCCCAGCCGTGGTTCACAGCAGCTGGTCCATCAACACAACAGAGCGCCCAAGACTGTATTGGGTAGAAGCAAGTACGCAGCCCTGTTTCCACCAATTGGAAGTCATGGAGGTTGAGAATAAATATGTGTCTGTGGCAGTCTTAGCACTGGTAGTTTTCCTTGCGTTTGTTTGTGTGCATAATGGTAGCATCCTTGAAGACTTAGACGATATGCACTTTTTCCTAAATCTACTGGAACAGCAAGGTAAATTTCTTCGTGAGCTTTGGGCCTCTGTACCTTTAGACTTTGGTAGAAGTTACGTATTCCGGTCGTTTGCCACTAGACGGCTGTTGTGCTGCCCTGATTATCCCAAGGATGGGAGGCGGACTTTTGAGTTTTTTTATTATTGTTCACTCGATAAATTCTGCTGATGACTCCCTCGCATACGAGAGACGGCTGGTTGAGGACGCCCTGGAAGTGAGTGAGCCTGCGATTTGGGATCTACGCCCTCTTCGCCAGGAGCTTTGCTTCATCATGGCTGAACAGTGACGCCGTCTCCTCAGCCTGCAAACCGTAGACGGCTCTAATGACCCCGAAGAAATTCTCAGTTTTACGACGGTCGACAAACCCTTGTATCTCCTCAGCTCCGCGATTCAGCCAGTCGGTCTAGGCCTTCCTCATCCGCCACTGCAGTAGATTTTGACGCCGGAAGTATGCGAAGATGATGGCATTAAAGTTTTTGGTTATAATGACAGTGTGTAGCATCCTCGTCACGGGGGGGGGGGGCAGATTGACTATTTCTTCACCGTCGACACCAGGCCATTCTGGTGCCGACGGCGTGAGCGACCGAGGTCTTTAATGGACGTTGTCCAGTTGTTATTCCCCAGCTTCCTGCAGTTTGTCCCAACATTAGTTTGAGTCTTCGGGGCTTTCAGTCCTCCAAGTCTGGAGCTCAGGCGGCTGCTAAAATCCAGTCGGCCATCGGCCGGATCAAATACTACTGCATTTATTTGTTGTTAGCTTGCCTTGCAGTGGCGCGTGTGGTTGCAGATGTAGCCTCATCTTGGGGATAACAACGCAGTAATCCCCAAATCAGTCGGCACCACACGCCACCCTAGTCATTAGCACACATGCTGGTCCCGCCTCCGGACGAGGACGTGGTCTAGTAGTTTCCAGGGACGTGAGAACTCACGCCAACTGTCGGATGAGAGGACGGAAGAAGATGCTGGTCAAACGAAGACTATGTTTTGCACACACCTGCATCTGCTACAACTGCTGATCCCGTGACGTCCGAGCAGTCTCTTCCGCGTAGCGTATTCTGTGCCAACGCGAACATTGATGTCACCGAGGGAATTAGTTTGCAGCCTTTTAATTCCCACAGGTAAAAACCGCTAACTCGTAGTAAATCAGTCAATTTGAGGCTTATAGGCTCACACTGAAATTTGATATTAACATATGGAGTGAAGTACATCAGCCATAAGCGAAGAATGCGTAATAGTCATAGACTGCCAGCAGGCGGCTATTAGTGTATACATTGGCTTCATATTCGTTCGCTTTCGGAACAGTTGCTGGGATGGCATGCAAAAGTTAGTAGAACTTCTTACTCGCGTCATCGGTGTCTTTCTCAGGGAGGTGGGGAGTAAGCTCTGATGAAGATGACAATATTTCTCTCTCGGAGAGGTAGACACAGACTCATGGGACAGCTACTTTTACCCTGCGGCAGGCAGGGTAGCCGCCCCACCACTTCGCTCATTTTGGCAAAAGCGAACTTGCTGTTTCGTCGCTCTGCCTTTAAACGTCTGCCCCAGGAGGGGTCTCCGCCACTTTCTCCCAGTTTTCCCTGTTCGGTGAAGAAGGTCTCCTCGATAGCCTCAAAGTACACTTTCTAGCTTACCGATTCGGGAGAGACCAGAGGCGTCCTCCTTCCGGGACGGTTTACCGTCGGATTTTCTAAAAGGAAATGAACATTCTTTACTGCCAGAGTGAGCACTGTCACTACAGAGGTTGTTGCTTTTTGTACGGTGCGTGACCTAACTGATGAAAGTGTCGAAATTTACGAACGTTTGTCACTCACTTGCAAGCCACCACCAATGCATGGACCCAATATCCATAATAATAATAAAGAACAACTTCAAGGAAATTGGGAACATAGAAGAAGTGTAAAAGGTAATATTATTGTGTAGAATAACCCATTCTTCTCAGAAAAGCGGAAGATCTCGAGCATGTCGAAATTGGTTATAAGTTAACAAACTTTGGCCTTCAATGCAACAAAGCCTGTCCATGCAAAATGCTGAGAAAATATGACAGCAAACTAGAATACTATTTTACAATAGGCTTTTATTGAAATTTATACTTAAATATCCTTTAAGAATTAGTGCAACGTCAGGAATGGCAGTTTGTTAACAGCCTACATCCCGAGCATAGAGTCTAAAACGGCTTCCTGAGAATCCGTTGTATTTTCTACGCTTTCGCGTTGGATGTGATGCGGTTCAGTAAAGTAAACAGGATTTTGCTCGATTTCACCGATAGGGACGACAGAAACATAAATGTTTTCATAAGGTCACATGTTGCCAGACCGGTTGGTGACTAACAAGACTAAGGGGATTTGACGGATTTAATTGTAAACATACCATTTTGTATATATGAAGAGGACTTTTCTTCTGTGAAGTTAATCCGTATTTTTTCCTTATTCTGGATTACGCTGGGTCTCAAATCAACCTCGAAATATCGCTGAATACTTAACGCTTTTCAGTGTTTCCAGTAGATGGCCAATAAAGACAGATTATGTATTATGTGCTTGTTAAAACCCTCAACATTAGAAACTCCTTAGGAACATTTACCGAAGTAGCGAGTGTTTAGACGTCGTTTTGCATATTGATAGTCGTTTACGTCACGTTTGAAGACTCATCCAAACGTGAAACCTCATTATCGAAAAAATAAACGTCCACAACAAAAGCCAACAACGAACATGCTTTCGATCAATCAGAAAAATTTCTCTAATAAGTTACGTTTTAATGGAGTGCTCTAATACTACATTCCGTTAACGGATTTCTGTGTTACTATATTTTTGCACGACGAAGCTAAAAAAATTTGACACTTGGCCGTTTCTTTCACGTTGCTGAAAAATACATACATATTTTCCACCGCAAACGGAAGAACATACTCCCTCTTTATAATGAAACCATTTTCGCTATTTCTACCCACTTTACGGCTCTATTCTACTGTTATGAATGCACGGAAGAGTGGCCGTATAAATACTGATATCTCGTTGAAACTGTTAATTTTTTACTGATTCCATTACCAAATCACGTATATACAGAAACTGGGTTGCGCGAAAAGAAATTTTTCGTATGTTTAAAACTGAGAGTGACTATTCGATTATGGTTGTTTTGGTGTCAACCCACAGAACTTTCCAAATGGCAGAACACTTTTGGTCCATTCAAACGAAGGATTGCCTATGTGCTTTAGTACTACACTGTTAGGGCATGCAACCCCACAGATTTGCCAGTATGACCCTCAAAAATCGATAAAACTCTCTAATCTTTAACAACAGTCCGTGTCAGTAAACCGATTCTCACGGTTAGCATCAGACAAAAATCATTTTCCAAGTGCAGCATGCTCTACTTAGTAGATCTCTCGAGGGTCACTTACCCTCCTCTCGAAGAAAACACTTTCGGATACGCAATCGAAGTCTAGGACAGGTATTAGCATAGTGAATTGTCCGAATGTATCAGTGCGTCCATTTTTTCTCAAATGTACTAACATATTTCTTAATAAAATTGCGTAGGCATATTTTCTGCACAAGAAAGCTGCATTTTTTTGTAGGGCGCGGACGAGCCAGCAAAATGGGCAACGTTTAAGGCGTCCGGAAATTCTCATATCGAATTCTGCCATCAAGTTTCATGAGTTAGTTTTTCTGTCTACTTTTAGCGTCCATAAGTCACCGCCAAATTGATACCGGAGTTTTATCAACAGTTTTAGGGCGCTTTTTCCATACCCCTCCATTGCCCGATGATTAGTAGTTTTAACCTCAAAAACAGCTGCTTAATCATCACAGACTACGGCCAAATTCAACTAGATGACTATGAGGAAACACGTATGTTAGTTCGTAGCTAGTAGCTGTGTTGCCAGCATAGTGAATCATTCAGTATGTCATTCTTTTTTTAGAAAGAATACGATCCGAATTAGTCTGGATGATCGACAGTATTGCATGTCTGTCTCCACGAAGGACCTTTTGTTTGAGGGTGGGAATGGAGGATGGCGATTAGTTCGGGGACTACCAACGCCCGCCGGTTGAAGTTATTACCGGGCTGGGACCGCTGTGTTGATGTCGACTTCCGGAGGCCACAGATGAAAGCTGGATGTCAGGGGGGACGGAGTAGACGTATCATCAGGTTCACCGATATGTTTGACGGGAATCGCTATTGAGTTGCTCATGTTTAAGCACTTGCTCACACCGTACTTGCTACTGTCGCGTTCGCGCAACTTATGTACTGTTCGCGCATATTTTGGAAGGATGTATGTGATGAGCAGCTGATATCCATTTTCCCCATGTCTTATGTGCGCATAATTCCTAAATTTGCTCAGGAAACTTTTCAAATGTATTTTAAGTAAACCGAATCTCATGTCAAGTCTTTTTTCCGTGCCATGTACTATGACAAGGATGGATCATACTAAACTTAATTTTTCAGCAAGGCTTCTTGCTCATTAGTTGTCGGTCACAATTGGACCCGGACTGGAGGGCAGTGAAAGCGCTCATTTCCGTCCCACATTTACCAGCTGACAGATTTATACACCTCTCTCATAGTGAACGCCGTGGATTAAAACCTACTTTTTTAGTTATGTGGTAGTTGACTCGTAACTGCTGAGGTTTTGCCGAACTCTAATTACCTTTCTGATTAGAACTCTCCGTCGATAATCAATGGCATTATAGGCGACATTTTTAATATACACGTACTTCTGGATTCAAATCTCCCGCTGGGTTGGTAAGAGCATATGCTGATGAGCAATAATTAAAGCCTTTGAGCTGAGGCAATCCTTAATCGTGTGGTATCTAAATCCTCAACACTGCCATACAAGTCGACATAGAAGGATAATAAAGTCCTTAAGTGATGGTTGGTGAGAGAGAGTCGGGCCAACTATTTTTTCATCGATTGATTTACATCTCTTTTTAGATGTGCGATATATCATTACGTTTGAAACGGGAAATGAGCAGATTGAAGAGCTGACCGCAAAACCCTTCCTACAACTGCGCGGATACGGTGTATTGGGGAGACGCCATTGGATTAACAATGCCCTAGCCGAACCTGACCTATACAAAACGTATGCTAGGGGAAATTTCCAGGAAAATGTATTCGGATGCTGCACTCGAGTGCGAGTGCACTTACTTCCAGCCCCTCATATAGAGGTGATAACTGCGGTGCGTGTGGGGCACGATAACAGTGGTCGATATCCTCACTGGAATTTACGAACTGTAAGTTTAAATGGCAACTGGTCCGTCTTTCTAATAACTAGCACTCATTGGCAGTCGTGTGTATATCATAGATTTCTTTTAATTGGAAGATTTTTAGAAAATATTTGTCGTTACGAAAAATAGACCTCGGTGCTTTCGGACCTTCGACTGCATCTAGTGGAGTCGTGGTCACACTTTAGTCCATCCGAGACCTCGAATCGACACGTTGCCTCCGGCGTCTAGATAGGACAACCGGAAGTTGAAAATAAGGCTACGGCAAGCAAGAGGTATGAGCAGTATACCTAGTTTAGGGGTGATATATTTTCCCAGCACCTCCTGATACTGTAGGGGTTCAGAAACGTGTATCTATCTGCATATAGTCTGAAAGCAGTCACCTTTAAGCATTGTGTGCTTGAAAAGTCAGGGTTAGATATGCAGACTGAACATCTTTAAGTGTACTCCACCGTTATTTATCTGACCTTCAAGATCCCTAGGAGAGTATAACGCCACTTTTATGAAGCTATTATTATCGGATCTTTCTATCCTAACTCATGTCCATGTGTAGAATGCACGAAATTGCTTAGAAACTCCACAGCTGCTCCCATTTGCGGCTGTCCAACTCCTCTGCATCTTCGAGCAAACAAGTCTGGTACATGCTGGCCAGTAAACCTGAAGTCAGATAATGCCGAACGCTGGCAGTTTTATGCACACGAAAGCATCTCCTCTGTTCAAAAAGTCGGAAGAAAAAACGCCGTATCCTTGGCTCTAACCGTTATGCTTGAAGTATCATGGAAGCATGCTATGTATATGAGGATCAGCTTCTTCCAGGAACTTCATCCCTTTCTAAGGCGTAGCAGAGGAAAGTCTCGTTTCACACATATTAGCAACAAAGTAGATAAAACCAGCCGGTTTAATGCGACCAAGAAACTAAAGGTACAGAAATTCAATCAGCATAAGTAATGCGAGGACGATTTTCCGTGAGTGGGTTAAAAGCCATCGAGAATCAAGACAGCCATGTGAAGAAGTCAACTTACTTGTTGTAGAGATTAAATCAATGTGCGTCGTCATGTTTGACGCATGGGAATGCCGAAGGGTCTTGCTGGGTGACAGTTGACAGATTGCTTATCTTTGATGAAGGCCTCTTTGGGTGCTGAACTTGATTACACACACATTTATTGTTTGGTATGCAAATTATAAACAATTGCACGTAACCATGTGCGTGAACAGAAGGTTTTTTTTAAAAATCGGTCACCTTGTTGGACGAGTTTACAGTAAACGATCGAGCCCAGACACTTTAACAGTGCGTAAAATGTCCAACTTATGAGGGTGAACTGCCGGAATTCAATAGATATTAAGCCCCTAATAGACCCTGTCAATACTACTGGCGATATAGGAAAAGCTCTTCCCTACGAATGCATTCTTTGAATATGAAAATTTACAGTTTTTCATGAAAATTGACAAACGTCTCTTCTTTTAAGGTTGAAATAGAAGATCCAGTAACCGGCAAGGTTTACAAATTTACCAATGATAAATGGATTTCGAGAACGAAAGGCATCAAAAACAATGTTGTGGAGTTGAAACCGACAGTGCACCAACAATCGACGGAAAACTAGGGTTCCAAAAGTGCATTTGGAGGTTCGCAAAAATCAATCGTCTCTTTCGTAATTTCATACTTGCGTTGAATACCTCTGTAAATTACATTTTTCTTAAACATCAACACAGTCTTCGTCTCGAAGAACATTAGAGAGGGTTTTTTCATCTTAAAATGGGCCGATCTATAAAGATCTCCCACAGACACACTGACTTATAATGCGGTTAGTAGACGGTCATATTTCAAAAAAGAGCAACGATTGTTCCTTGAATTTAATGTTACGAGACCCCACCATGAGCCTTTAGTTTAATCACGCTTAGGTCAAGTCATTCGTCCAGTCTACTGCAACGTATTTAGAATCCACTAGATGACTTCTAGGCTCACTTAATTAATAGGCGTTTAGGCAAATGTGAGTAGTCCAGGTGTGATTAAACTCGCGACTTCATGCGGGGCTTCGTAGCTTATATAATTCGAGGGTTTGCCGTACTCACGCCTTACTGTTGCTGTCGTGGCTTCGAATCCCACCGAGGCCGCCGCGTCTTTCCCAATTGGGTTGAACGAATCACTTAAATCTGCCGAAAACACAAGTGTCATTGACAGTTCGGTCGTCGTGAAAGACGATGCCTGTCGTCAGCTCCACAGTTTGGTGGGCACAGAGTGATGACTCACGCGTTTAGTAGTTTATAGTAAGGCGGCCTTGCGCAGCATCTACCGCACCGTCTCTTCCCCGCCCACCACAGTCGGGTGGCAGACCAGAGTCGGGACGTCCGAGTGCGGATTGGGGGGCAGCGGCTAACAGAACTACGCAAGCCGCCTACGCGTGCCATTCACGACGTCGTGCCCCCAACCCTATATTCCTTCTAGTTGATATACTACAAAAGCTGTCCATTTAATGTTATATCCTCGCAGTCTCTGATTATGGCCTTCTGTACGAGATTGAAGGCTCAGAAGGGGACATGCAAAGGAGAATGGATCTCTTCACCGCCGCCTGTGACAAATTCGGCCTGGTCATCAACACGAAGACGGTTGTTATGCATCAACCGCCACCCGACGCTGCCTTCGTCGCAACCCAAATCACCGTGAACGGAACTCAACTGCAAGTGGTGGACAACTTCACGTATCTGGGCAGCATCGTCTCCCGCACAACCAAACTCGACGATGTAGTGGCCCGCCGGATTTCCAAGGCCAGTCAAGCCTTCGTAGCCTTCAAAACACAGTTTGGAATCTCCACGGTTTTCAACTCAACACGAAACTGAATATGTACAAGGCTGTTATCCCACCGACGTCGTATGGAGCAGTGACCTGGACGGTGTACATGAAGTAGACACGCAAATTCAACCACTTCCACCTCAGCTGTCTTAGTCGGATACTGAAGCTAAGGTGGCAAGACGGGATACCCGATACGGACTTAGGGGAGCGAACGGGAATCCTCAGCATCTACGCTATACTGAGACAATAATAACCACGCTGGAGCGGCCACCTCGTACGTATGGGCAACGAGAGGCTACCCAAACGACTTTTCTAAGATGTCGTCACGGTTTAACGCCGACAAAAAGGTCAAGTCCGGCGCTACAAGGATATTCTGAAAACCTTCCTGAAGCGCCTGCAGATCAACCCGGCAAAATGGGAGGACCTCGCCCCGGATCGACCTACGTTGAGGAGAACAGTGAAGACAGGCGCAGCAACCTTCGAAGCCCAACGCGAGACATGCAAATCCCAACTGCCGCCGCCGCCTCACAACACCAACAGCCAACCGCCTTCAACGTGTCCATGATGTCAACTGACATTCCAGACGCTAAGTGAACTTATTGGACACCTCCAAACTAACTGCAACACCTGCACTGCACCAATTGTCATCTCTCCGTACAGTTATTTTTTCGGTAAGGCTTCTTGCTCACTAATTGTCGGTCACAATTGGACAATTTGAAATCTGTCATGCCTATCACCACTACACACAATCCTGACACACCATCGCCGCCAACACCAGTGACGAGGACCGGGTCTATACCTGTCCTCGTTGCGAGCGCACTAGTCGGTCACTTGCGAATCCATCGCACAGAGCCTGACAAGCCAGTGCTTGAAGCACCAACCTACACCCGTCGCATCCGCCTCCACCTTCCACATTGTCCTCGCACATTCATGCACCGCATAGGCCTATTCAGCTATATGCGTATCCACGAGGGCAAAATTGACCGCAGCCCCGACACATCCAGTACCCACCGTGCCTAGTCCCGCCCACACTCCGCCGCCCAGCACGCCCACCACCACCAGCTCCACCATCACAATCACCGAAGTTGATATTGACACCGCCGACTTCTCATGTCCACACTGTCCCCGTACATTCACCTCACGAATCGGCCTGGTCGGTTACTTGAGGATCCACCGCACAGATACTGACGAACCAGTGCCTAGCGCACCAACCTACACTCGCCGCCTCCACTGTCCACATTGCACTCGTACATTTATTTGCAGTATGAGTCTATTAGGCCACATGCGCATCCACGAAAACCTGCGGTAGACAACTGCCGGCTGCACCACAGCATCTCTGCGCACATCAACATCGTCCACCGCAAGCACCCAACTGTCACCTCCCACATAAGTGGGAAGTGTGCGTATCGGCTCCTCCTCCATGCGGCTCGTCTGCTGCATGTGCGATCGGAGTCTGAGACGAAGACGGTGCGTCAATCGCCGTGACTCGGAAGACAGCCGACTGACGCCCCAACTCGGTCAGCGCTGTCCGCCCAGTTGTGTGTTATGTGGCCGGGCGGACTGGGAGCCGGGCCCCTTCTCAGGTGAACTGTGCCACTGGTTACCTAACCTTGAAGGGCGACGGCCCAGGCTATATGCAGGTCCACGTGTCGCCCTTCTAAGTCAAAAGGTCTGTAAGCCTGTGCTATGCCAGTATCAGCAAACCATGGCACTCGCAGCCTGGTATGCGCTGGCAGTTTCCGACACCTGGTTCCCTGCCGGTAGACACGATTGCGCTCCCGCTAGGTAAAAAGATGATGGACATGACTGCCCAGTCATCCTTGTTGCTCTGGTCCCTGTTGGGGGCTGTTGCTGAAAAAAGAAAGTCGGTGGTACCGGTTCCGGTAGAAATGAATGGCCGGTAGCCAGCAATCATTTTAGGCGCTGATTGTGATTTTGTCCTCAAGACACATCTTGGGATAAGGGGAGCGATTGACCCATACGCACTGAACGCAAACGAACATACAAGGTGTAGCACGGAGACTATACAGCTTCTACTAATGAGGAGATAAAAATATTCAGTCGCTGACCCTAGAGACTTTGGCATCTGATAATGCTAGATTTTTGTTAGAGACGCCGATAACTAGAAGCGTCAGGGAAAATAGTGTGACCCCTATGCGGGGTTTAACATAAGACAAAACTCAATGAGCCATTCTTACGTGCTCTTAAACGAAGTTATTAGGAAGATTGGCTGAACTTGGAGCTGCCAGAAAGATTTTACATCCTGGAAGACATGAAACATGGCTTGCATTTTGCATCTGACCCAATTCTTTTCAGATATATTTTAGATGGTTTGGCGAAAAAAAGTTCAGGACATCAGAGTCATTTACTGCAAAGGAAAACATCGTGGAAAAATACAAACAGGTAGTTGGTAGCAGAGGGTATGGTTACTACGGAGTGAAAACACCGTTATTGGGCACTTTCGATGGAACCTCGACATTCGACGGTCTGGTATGTACTGCACCCAAAAGCAAAAACCGCTCTGTTCTCGATTCAAAAGCATGCATGTACGAAAAAATCCACTGTCACCCGCAAGTTTCGGGATCGATAATCGGGTTACCCATCGCATCATAACATGAAAAATGAATGAAAGGTACGTAACAATCTGAGTTCCTTCAAAAACTTAAATGGGGACTGCAAGGTCGTAGCTAAAATTGTGCAGTATAATTGATGGGAAAGTCCATTTAAACGTGATAGAACAAGAAGTACAATGGGCAAAGATGAACGAATGTGAGGATCAATTACCTGATATAAGCGAAGGTAAGACTAGATTCACCACATGCTCTGATTGTGTTTCGAGTTCTAAGGCATCCTATCCATGAACTGGCGTCAAACGCGTTAGGTATCGTACCCCTTATGTGAGCATGCATGTCTTGCCTGAAGTGCACCACGTCCACCTGCCACATATCTGCCAACAGAGAGACGAAATTACAGTGGCTTTTGTTTTGTTTTCGAAACCGGATTTGTTTAGGGAGGACTTAAGGCAAACCCTCATTTAAAACCAAAAAAATTCTCCCTCGGTTTGGTTATGCTATCTTGACGAACTTTTCAGTCATTGTTCTAAATTTGACGAATGCAAGATCACATTTCACAGTAGAATACCGGCTGAATGACGGCTAAATGGCATTCCTTGTTTATAGGATTAAATCGCTTAGAAAAGAAACTGAAATTTATCCCCTTTATAGTTGTCAATCCATCGTACCTTTCACTAGTTTAAGGTGGCATGGGGTGTCAGGTGGCTGAGAGGCAGTAACAGATGTCAGGAAAGCTACAAATACCTCCGAAAGCGGAACAGGTTAGTGTCGTCAATTTTCGGGCTGTCAGGATTAGGCGAGCGTTCCCAAAAGGAAGGTAGAAGCAGTCACTAACGTCAGGCAACTTGGACTGAAGGCCTAATTTAAGTCGGTAGTTGGAAGCCCAAAAGCCTGAAGGTAAATATGGTCTCAAACTGTAAAACGCCAACGAGACGCAATATTAAATATGAAAACCAATTCTAGAATGTCCGCGGAAAAACGAAAGTAGATTTTTGTGGTAAACGAAGAGAGAGGCACACAAGTAGACAATAAGCATGCATGCATACAACAGGCAGATTAAAATAAAAAAAAGTGTATCCCTGAATTTGTGTACAGCAGTAAGTTATAAAGAGAAAACATCTAAACACAACCAGAGTGAAATCACAACCCAAGCACCGGTGAGGTATAAAATACGTCGGGAGGAATTATGATAAAACGCAGGACCGGGGGGATCTAGTCGAGTAAAAGTGCATAGAAAAAAACTACAGCAAAGAAAATGAGAAAAGCGAAGTGGAAACAGGAAAAGTGTGATTTGATAGGACAAAACAACTAGATTTTTGGCTTCGGATCTGGCCAGACTTTGGCGAAGTACTCCATGAAGGTATCGTATAGCATAAAGGAAATGCACACGTCCAAACATACTCGGCCAAGCCGTGGAACCGCTCCCTTGTAAAATCTGGAGATAACGGTAGAAAATAGAGTGATTAGTGAATCTTATCCAGCAGCTATTTGAAAACAAGTTTTACGGTTCTGATACAGCAGGAGTGACTGGCGAGGTCATTATGAAGAAAACTGGTTCCGGCCAAAAATAGCCGCTTCATGAACCTAACTTAATAAGTGGCTCATCTAGAAAGTAGAAAGTGAAGCAATCATTCTTGTTGTGCTTTCTCGGATAACATCTTGCTGGAGAGACTCCAAAATAACAACTGAAAACCTAAACATGAGTCGGTCACTTTGGGGCGAGCTGAAATCCGCTTTATGCAAAATGAACGCTGCGGCCAATTGCGATTGGAGGCATCAACGGTAGCCAATCAGACCTGCACACTGTTCAGCCAACAGGGTGACTTAGTAGTCTCTTGGTCCATTGCGGAGTACACAGGAGCGGTCCTACGCCTTGGTAAATTACATAGTCCAAACTTGTACTAACAGAAATCTCGTTCGGTTACAGCCTGACCTAAAACCACGAGCCATAAGAGGACTCGGTGTAGAAATTGAACAGCCATTTTTAGCTCACCGTTCCTACCTAACAGAAAACCCAGGAAAGGCGTGAAGTCGGCGTTAATCAACAATGAGAATCAGCCAAGTGACCTGTTTTTTATGTGAAGCTCGGGTTGCTAAGCGTGGTCTATCCACTGAGAAGGGTCAATTTCACAGGCACGAAGTATGGGCGTAATTAGCTTGTCGTTTACTGATCTCACATCTGCGCCTCATGTCAGTCAGTCTTATGAGTTGTGGGCTATTTTATCTTCAATCACATCTTCAGCCCTCATCTCTAAAAGTTGATGAGCTTATGCTAATAGGAGTCTGCAACGATTTATGCGGACTCGGGACGTACAGGCATAGTTAGAAGAGCAGGCAAGCCGCCCCCTAGAGACGATGATACCAGGCTAGGTGTGATCTAGACATTTACTTCTCAAAAACATCCGCAGATTAAGTGCTTGGCAGAACATTTCTCCGTATTCATGCATGGGCTTGCTCCCAAATACGGCAACTTTTAGTTTCCATGATGATACGTGTTCGGAAGGTGTGGTAACACAAAGGTATGACAAAATAAAGATGTTTACTTACGCGAAAAAGCCCTCCTCCAAGAGTATTTTTTTAGCACATTGGAATGTATTACCATATTTGTGAGCGTCAAGACCCTAAGAATAAAGAAGAAAATTGTGAGAAAGACGATGGAAACAGAATGAAGGAAAAGCAAGTGAAAAATAGACAAAAACAATACTCTATGCAGATCTCCATATAAGCGTTCAGATGAACACAGATCGACATGACGAAAGCGTCTAAAATTCCAATCTCACAGTACGTCGATCATCCCCAATTATCGTACTATGCAGTTCTGAAGAGCACATGATTAGACATATAAGTGAGCAGTCCCAAAATTTTTAAGTCTGGGATTTTGGGCGGTTAGGACGTTAAAAAACATCGCTAAATCCCTAAGGGTAGCGATGTGTGCTTCGAATGAATTTGTGTGTAAAACCAAAAAATTTCCTACTATGTCTCACAGCAAAGGCAATCAAGGGAGGTAACAACGAAACGGACAAAGGGCTGTCGTTACGATGGGTAGACCAAAATACTAATTATGCCTAAGATCTCTCGTTCGGCAGTTTCCGGTTACGCCAAACAAGAGTTTGATAATCTTCCCATCTCAAAGCGGATTACGGTGATTTGTGTTCCTTTGCCTGCTTGCTCTTGTCCGAGGCTCATGCGAGCATTAATGCCCGCATGCAGGGGGGAAGTTTAAACTCGGGTAACTTCGAGATCGGAGGGGGCGGGGAAGGGAGACGGAATGCTGGGGTGACTTCAACGGGAGAGCAATTATCACCACAGCTGGGTGTAATTACCGTCAGTTAGGAGGGACAGAGACGCCAACGGGTGACTGAGAAAAGGAGACAAAAGCTGCCTCAGCAATTTCCCGAAAGACCATCAGGGAACCGGGCTGCTTTTATGCCGTAAACGCTTCTCCGCCATGATACAGTGGGCCAGTCTTGCTCATTTAGTTAGTAAGGATGACGAAAAGATTGCCTGATGAATAACGGGATTACAAAACCCGGTTATAAACAAGCAGGCCGGACTCACTGGCTGGATGGGTGGCGGACAGGGCAGACACAACTACGTCTCCGAAATCTAGGTACAGTCTTTAAAAGCAGGCGTTGTGCGGGGATTTACGCCTGGCTCGCTTGGACACAGACATAGAGACCCCTTATACCACGGGAGGGTGATTTTGTGACTAATCCCCTTCATTGGTCTATTTGCTGGCCCACTTTATTCCTTGAAAAATGGAAACTTCGTGATACTTAAACAACGGCTCCAGGCATAGAAATTGTGAATATCCAAATACCAACTCAAATCTGTCTCGAATATTTTTCAATAATATCGAAATAGGAGAGCCCTTTTTCGCTCTGCCAGGAGCCGTTTGGGATGTATTGTGAATCTCACTGAAAATTGGGTCGGCCGCTATCTCTGTACAAGCTGCCCATGTCGAGCACCAACGAGCATTCTCATGGCTGCCCATGGACAGGGTGGGCCAATCCAAAGAACGGTCCCGTGTTAAACTGTATTTTATCATTCGCTGTCCTCGTTAACGCGTATTAAAGTGCCTGTCGGGCAATTATGCGTTCCAAAACTGACAAGGTCTACAAGTCAAATAATGTCCGCATCCGCACATGCCCAAATGTTTACTTATCATCCGCGTCTAAGTGTCGCATAATTACGGTAGTTTAACACAGTCGAAGCTCTAGGCACAGAAATCCGGCGTCGCTCTGCAGCTCGAATAGAAAGAAAAACCACAACAAACAGCATCACTAGAGTTCTAAGTAGGAGTGAAGTGAGAGAATCGTCATATTCACCCAATAGCATCACAATGACTATGTCAAAACCACGACACTACGACATACGTATCCAATAGGCCTTAAAGATCTAAAACGTAAAGTGCAGAGGTCGTACACCCCAGTACTAGCAGTTGACATGGTACAGTGGGCACATGCAGGCTAGGAAAAATATATCCAACTCAAATGTAAGAAAGGGTGGAAATGGTTTGTGAACGCAAGACTGTAAACACACGACTTTGGCCTCAAGACAGATGACTGTGTGCACCATTTTTAAAGCAATTCGTACAAATATCTTCCGCAAAAAATATAACCTAGATACAAAGGGTATAAAGTTCAACAGGTCGACAAGTCACAAAAGGAATGCAGGTGCTCTGCAATTAACTGCGACAACACAGGATATTTGCCGTGCCAAAACTGCGTGAAATCGACAGGAATGAGAAAATCAAAGTGGGTCGAGAAGTGCCAACGCAGTGGGCGAACGAGAACAAGGAAATTTGGTAGCCAAAACGCCCTTATAGCTAGCGGAAAAATGTCCTCTTTAGTGTGTTTAACCGGGATGGCCTGCGTATACCGCTACTTGTCACGAATGGAGGCGGGCGTCCGAGTTCAAGATGCCTAAGTGAAGAAGGCTGGTCCAGCACCGGAATATTCTGTTCATTGTTCTGGTGCCCAACCAGCCTTCTTACACTCATATTTGTAACTGGCGGGATTAGTTAACTGAGTTTCATCGTCCGCATCATCGCGAATGAATGGAAGCCTCATCTAGCACACAGAGTCACTGTACACCGGCATAATTGCTTAAGCCGTACTTGACCACAAAGCTCTGAACTGAACTTGCCTGGCAGAGAAAAAAAGGCGCAGAAGGTATGCAAAGTGTCCGACTGCAGATAAGCGGTCAGGGATTCGCTAATCGAGCAGTCGAGTACGTACAGACACTAGCGGGGGGGGGGTACATGTCCAGGTCGGAGACTCGGCTGTCTTCTTGCTCCCTGCATCACCTACAACAAGCCTTACGCGTTAGACGCTCTGCATACATTTGCAGCACCTGACCTAACCAGCGGGGATTATTAGAAAATGATATGGATCTAGATAGATGATGGTCTGTTGAGGGGGGGGTCACCTGAGTTTCCATGACTAGCATGACTGTTTATGATGCTTTTTACGTAACTCCGTTCGAAAACTGTCAGCCTGAAGAAAATCGGATGTGAAAGTGGGGACAGCCAGCACTTGGAAAGTCGCAGTAGACTTGTTAAAAGTATTTGTTTCGACCTAAGAAAGAGTTCAGCATGTTTTCCACAGTGCGGTCTACTTAGGGATTCCTGCACTTTAACTTGCCCCCATGGATTAGATCCACACCAACATCCGGTGTCTAAGGACGAGAAGAGACGGATGGTTCATTATCCACTGCCTATGCCACCTGTCCTTTCTCTAATGAAACAATGAGATATGATGCTGAGTCGGTTAGTGATTACTCCTCTCACGTGTCTGTCTTGCAGTAATGAGTAACGATCAACGGGGGATTGCGCAGTGCGGAGGAGAAAGTTCGAGTGACCGAAACTAAGGGTAAAATATATTCTTTTTAGAGCAGAGGTTCTTTCACAAGTTCCCAAATAGAAGAGCAAACGCCACCTGGAGTGGAATTCAGGAAAGTATTAAATACGACACCGAAAAGCAACAGAGATGACGGCTAGTAAGAGATGGAAGACCAACAAGATGTCCTTTCCCAGCAACGCCTTCCGGCTGGATAGAGTCTCGTCACTCTACTATCCTTAAACTGGCCAGTGGTCAGAGACACAAAAGTGACTTAACTGATGTCTAAGAGCAAAGAAACGAACCTCAGTTTTGGCTTAGAGCCAGAAATAGTGGCAACTTAAAAACACCGGGTATCGAGGCAGAAGGGTAGATTAACAAGAGGAACAGGCTTGAGAGAGAGAGACTAGGGATAAATGAGGAAGATGCATTTATGGCGCTCCTTACCTGCATTCTCGTTTTTATAACGTCCAGTGGAGTGTTGCCGTAAACTGAAGCGGCGCCAGCCACCAAACCGAACAAACCTGTTACCAGCTTTGGAATCGGTTGATTTGCTGTGGTGTCGCCGCGATAACCCCGGTAAATCTCTTTCATCGTCTCCATAACGAAGAAGCGTATGGCCTGGTTTGTGCCCTGCTTGAAGATTGTGGGCGTGACGCCCTTATACAAACCACTGATCCCTAGAAATAACCAACAGCAGAGTAGTAATAAGAGTGAGGTTCATACAGACGCTCTGGTGCTTGCATTCGAAATAATTTTCCTTTCGTGCGTTCGGATTGAGCGCCATGCGCGAGCCAAGAAAGAAGCAGCCATCCATGCAAACAGAAAAACAGTGGCAAAAGAACAAAGGAGGCACATTCGGCACCATTCCAACAGACCTTACGAACGCGTGCACAGGAAGCTACTGAAAGTCTTAGGTCATTGCATCCCGCAAACAGCAGGTACAGCCACAGTCTAGTTGAAGGATCTGAGCTTCGCAATGCGTAATGCACGTCCTCAGGAATTAAGGCCGGCGCCGGGAACAGTACGTACCTTGACGAGAAAAAAGCACTGCCAGGGTTTCGTAATGACTACGTAACCCTGTCCATCACTCTTGTCCACCCGCCTGGACATCAACATTTACAGGAAGTCCTAGAACCCCACATACACACCTGAACGATGAAAAATATCCACACGTATGAAATTTGTAGAATAAATCAGACAACTTCTATCATGAAAAAGTGTGGAAAATATGAAAACTTGCAGACAGGAAACAGTTAGGTGGAGGAGATCGAACCAAATACCCCGAGTTCTCGTCACGAATCTTATGCTCAATCTCGTTATTGCGATAGAGGGACTTCTTGCGTTCCAATAGGCAAAAATTAGCACTTACCATACTCCTTTGAAATGGTTCGGACGCCATGAAAGAATCCCCGATAATGTGGATTAGCAGACGTCTGGTCGTTAATGAACTTGACCTTGACAGTCTCCATTGGTGTGACGACGAGAATTGCCTCACAGACTCCAGCGCCTAGGCAGAACGCAGGATAAACGACGGCTTAGTAAGAATTATCGAAATCGTATCATTCTAATCGTTTCACGACATTGCGGACGGTTGTGACGGCATACGCCGCCACTCACCGCAACAGCCGCCCAAAAACATCATACCAAGGAGCAAAAATGTGTGATATTTAAACATGAAAGAATCGTCTTTGTCCAATTAATTAACTAATGGGACATTATATCAGTTAATTCCGATCAAAATCCTTTACCAATGACATCAGAAGCGCCAAGTTAAAAGTAAATGACGTTTCGGTAATGGGTCCATAATATGAAGACTAAGAAAATACATATGAATACGACAAAAGTAAAATAACAGAAAATACGCAGGAAGGACATCAGTCGTTGCAGGCTACAGGAAAATAAGACATCGAGAATGGTTTACTGGCAAGGAGTAGGCGGAACACAACGGCCTCAGCTATTCAACTTTTCAAACATGAAGTCATCGGTTGGCTGGCCAATCTCCCCCTTGGTCTGTGACAGTCTCAGAAACTTTTTCAAACCTGGTGCAGTTTTGACCATTCCTGATATCTCTGACCGTAATAATGTAGAAAATGGTGCACCTCCAATAGCGGTGGTATCAGTGAACCTGGAGAACTCAACTCATTTTCTTCTCAGGCGACCAAGACCGAAAACCTGACTGCGTCCGGACAGGTTTTAAGCCAACCGCTTCACCACGATCAGTTTTGCGAGACAACAATGTATCCCTGGGGCAGCAACAGAAAATATGAATAAACCGCCCCAATCGGCTTTCTTGAATGGCCCGCAATATCCTATCACGCTGCCACAATGAGTACAGACTGTCTCAGCCAAGTAAAAGTAGGCGTACCCCACTCACAATTATCACTGTCAAGCTGAGGTGGTCAAAACCTCCAGCTTTCGCTTGTTCTCCATGCGAACAGCTCAGGATCTACAGCCCTAAAGGATGGCTGAATAGACGGATGACCAACACACACAGAGTTATGCGCAGACAGAAATACCATGATGGATGCACAGACTTCAAATTTGCATGCGAGGCGACAGATGCCAGGCAGTCATTTACAGTACATGACGTAACCGTCGGGTTAGAAGTGAACCAACTAAGCGGCCAATCAAATTAATTTATGCTTACGGAGTGGAGACTGGCGTACTTTTCCGATAGTAAATGGTTATGCCCGTAAAGTCTAACAGCGACTCATAGAAGTGGGTTATTGAGAACGGATGGTTTTTGCAAAATCGGCTATCAGAGGTCGAGTTTCTAACAAGAAAAGTGGCAGATCCTATGTGAGACGAAACGTAACCATACGACAGACACCACGTCGACAACAAAAGTGCAGCAAGCTGGAGTAGGCCACAACGAACTCTTAGTAGGGAAATTTTTTTCATTTCCTGAAGACACATGTTTTTTTACCATACATGGAATCGACTTGCACCGATAGTGTGTTATGGGTGGGGAACTACGTCTTACAGACATCAGTAGCAATATAGATGCCTTAGATTGCGGCACAGGGGAGCCATGTAGTCTTTCGGGAAAGACATTTCAGCCCTGAGGATAACAGCAGCCGACCAGTCATTACAAAAATGCTTGGCTCCGATATAACCTGTGTACTGTTGACAACCTAAACTACATATAGCGGTAAACAGTCTGAATGCAACAATTTTCAAAGAAGTAAAATCTCTGCTGCCTGGCGTTTGTAAATTAGCCTTCATTTCCCCCCCTCCCTCAAAGGCCGTATGGCTCATTGCCGGACTGTAAAGCACTTGGCTTCACCTGACGTGGACTGAATTTTTCACTTTGTCTAAGGAACTACGATCAAAACGTAAGTCCAACGCTACAATAACACCTTTTACGGAATCAAAACTTGCGCAAATCGTGCGGCAAATTCATCCATGATTGCCTATGACATCATATTGGCTGCGTTCTGCGACCAAATATGACGTGTTTTGTGACCCTTTCGCGACTTTTCAACATACATCGACCAACAATTTTCTCTGTATCGGAAAAATGACGGTGCTGCGGTCCATAAATGACAAATAAGTCCCAACCGAAAAACCCGTTCTTATCCTAAGCTTTCTTTTGACAACCTATCGTTACCCTTTTAACGAATCGCCTATCCGTTACCTCTTGCCATTAAGAGAGCATATTAAAACTGATGTGCCCCTTCTTCCTCATCTAGTTCCTATTCTTCTTCTTCAGGAGGTATGGTTCAACGAAAATATTGATTCGCAACTAATTATGCCGTCATCCTTCTGTAGCTTTTGGAGTGCTCGAACACACACAATGGATGGTCGAGGCGGAACAATCACAATTTCTGTCAATCGGAA
>CACRXP010000008.1:2478117-2489694 GCA_902702965.1 Spirometra erinaceieuropaei | reverse complement strand
GCTTCTGCAGCGAACTAGGCTTCATGGGGCTTACGCAAGGGGGAATGTGGGCGTGCATGTGCCTTTCTTGATTATTCCTCTGCCCTCAGTGCTGCTCCACAACACCCTACATTTCGGACTTTTGGCCGGATTTTTCAAGACATGCAGATCATCTTTCCTTCAGTACTAAGTTTGCCAAGTTGGCATGATTAGCCCAGACAGCGCAGCTGGGGCACACACGATGTCCGGAATCAACAATGTGCGCGGGAAGGGCGCTGTTTATGCTCCTAGTTTGGCCCTTTGCCCAGACATGCCGGGAGGCGTCCATGGGCGCCGACTGGTGCGACCAATATAACCTGCTCCACAAAAGCAAGCAAAGAAGTAGATGCATATTTATGTGGTCTGATTTGACAACCTATCCTTACCTTCGCGTAAAATAGGGTTGGTAGAGAATAGTATCCGACCCCTTGCCGCTGAAGGACAGTTTCATGCCCCTACAACAAGAACGAAATCTTGTCCGGTGTTTGGCGCAAAGGGCCAGAAATACTTGTTCTGCAGATGGCATTGAGGTAGAGCTTAGAAAGATCCAGGACTTGTTTCGTGAAAACGGGTATCCTGACAATTTTATCGCAAAGTATATTGCTGAGCGACCTTCGTCAAGCTGTCTCAGGAACTTCCCAACAGCAAGGGTTCGAATACTATTCTCTGCTAACCGTATTGTACGCGAAGGTAAGGATAGGTCGCACGAGTCGGCGCCTATCCAGTAGAATACAAGGACATCCCCCGGCAGTTCTGGGGAAAAGGCAAACACTAGGAGCATAAACAGCGCCCTTCTCGTGCACACTGTTGATTCCGGACATCGTGTGTACCCCAGCGAAGCTTTTCGCGTAATTTATACGGTCCTATCGAGCTACCCTAAGCTATTGGGTCAGCGCCTGTCAGCGACAGCAGAAGCGGTCGCCATCAGATTACGAAAATCAGTCTTGTGCTCACGGAACAGCCACGTCCAGGCTCTGCACCTACCGTGGTCAAGGGTTGGCCAACCCTGCAACTCTCCGCATCCTCTCCCTCTCACTTCGTCCCTGGCATTGACTGCTATTACCCCTCCCCCCGCCTGTGTTTTAATACGAACTTTATTTGATTCCTCTTATCGATGACATGTCTTTACTTCTACCCCGTTCCCATATAACTGTACTGGCCTGAGAAGGATTTATTGAATGCAAACGTATACTCTCTAATTGGTCTCTTGAATATCTTTTTGATAAATGTAGTAAATTTATCAACATTTACGTCGTTACCACATACTTAAATCTTTAATCTGCGGAGCCGCAGATACTTGCATTCTCCCACTCTTTACGCCCGTCGTTCCTTTACATTCGACTAAAAACGCTCGTTTTGGAGACGCGTTCTTAACATGTTCTTTTGCGATGTTTGTGTCTCCTATTGCGTCTTGTTCAATACCATTCTAAGATAGCATTTTGCAACAGTCAAATACTTTGCTGTTTGAATTCTGCATGAGACTGCCATCCCTCCTCACTTTGGCATAATTACCGTGAAGTCATTTTATCCAAACCCATATGGTTTCCGTTGCAATCAATCCCAAGTGTGGAGCACCTGGGATTCAAACCCGAGATCTTTGGTCATCGAGTTAGACGCCTTAGGACTGACTCACAACGAGACGAGCAGGTAGCAAGACCTGATCAGTGAGAGTCACCATCACAATTAATATTCCCGATCCCAACCGATAAGACAACAGGCCCACGGCTCAATAGAAGAGCATCCGACTGAAAATGATCAAATGTACCAGGTTCTAATCCTAGGTGATCCATACGTGGGGTTGGATACGGCCGGAAGACGACTGTTATTAAGCCGGAAACGGTCATTCTGGTCTCCCTTGTCCGTGAACCATTATTTGCGTATGCTACTTGTCGCGGGCTATAAAAAATGATCCCGAAGGCGCAACAGGATAGGCCTGCTACGCAACCTGACCAGTGAGCACCACTTTGCCACAATCTCCCTTCCGCTCAAAATGGAGGTCTATAAAGCTACGGAGAGACGAATGAAGCGGTGCCAATGTCTTTGAATATAAAATAAATGTTCATTGGGAGACATAACGTGATAATGCATACCCATGCCACAAAACAGTTTCCTTCCGGGAGTTAACGTTCCATCCGGCGAAACGTTGTGGCGTTTGAATTCCTCAAAACCTCCGAACCTAAGGAGAGGTCGTAATTGATGGGACATGGCAAATTTTAAGAAATTGGAAAATGCACAAGTTTCCTTTTTAAGAAAATGCTCGGTATTCGCGGGAAAAAACGACTTATCGAACGACGCCGGGGGGAGGTTTCTACGGTTCTTGGTCCTTTAAGGTATCAACGATCTAAATCCCTAGATCTCTTTTGAACGGTGCGGCAGATCGTCCTGGCTATGGATCATTCGATACAAGACTATTGAAGAAATAAAGTGATAGCTTCCATAAGAGCGCTAGTGGCAGTACCATGAAGTCGTGACTGCGGAGTTTCTGGAGCATGAAGAACTGTGATCACTCCGAGTGACTAATTATAATCTACAAATTCGAAGATGTGCCTCAAAATGAAGGCTGAGCATTGGCTGCTCAAGGGCCACCACCACGTCTTTAGGAACCGAACTAAAGTAGGCCCTGCCCAGACTCCTCTCCGCGGCCTGCAGTTATGCAGCGGCAGAGCAGGTGTGCCAAACCCATAGGGCAGTTCAGAGGCAACGTGGGTCGACAGCCAGCAGTATTCACTCGTCTTCCATGAATAAAACAGGCGGGGAAGACTGACCCGACGGATGACTGGGGCGGGCAGACCTTGATAGCGACCGATATATGGCAACGGGTTCATGAACACTTTCGGGCTGAGACTTCCAGATCCGCTGTTGCCGATCTTTTAACATGCAGAGATGCTACTCATGACAGCATCGTAGTCGCATACACCGTCCTTTAGCCCACATCATGAAAACAGAGACGGTACTCGGACTTAAGCGGCCATGTTACGCGATTTTCATGAAAGCTTGCAGATTACTATGCAAACACCGTAGCATTCGCCTCCTTACAAGTGCCCCAGGTATTTGAACTTGTTCAAACAAAATGCAGGCATGTCTTGCGGCCAAGTCTTTAAATCGAAGCGTTATATGTCGGCGAGTGTAGAATAGGCGCGGGTTCGGTCTAAAAATCCAGTCGCGAATATGCGACAGTTCTGTTGAGATATGACTTTCATGCAGATATAGCACACGGGAAGCAAGTTCGGAGGTTTATGCCGTCCAGATGTATCCAAACAATGATGTCTACACCCTATCCTCTGAATTAATATCTAACCAACTAGTGGAAGGTTGATCAGGGACACGATCTATCAATTATGACCTCCTTACTCGCCAGCTGAAATGGCCGAGTCATGAACTGCGTCGGCTCGACAGCGAAACCATCACGGATGTGATGTCGACTAAATCAGTTCTTGGCTGGCGAAAACCTCCAAATTGGCTATATTGGGACTTGGCTATTACTCGCGATATCACCGGAACCCATTAAATCACATCTTAATAAAAGTAAGATATCACTGCGTCCCGGGAACTAACAGAAAGAGGAGTCTGTCCATTAGGCTGATTGCTTGTTACCCGGTCCGCCCACAAATGATTGGACAGTACTCAACGAGAACTCGATGAAAAATAATCGGGCTCCAGGGCCCTGAGGAAGAAGCAAGCGCAGATTAGCAGACACATCTACTAAACTAAGAAAGGCCGACATCTGGCACACTGACGGCCTTCGGGAATGGCGTAATGCTTGATAGCAACACCTCGACATAGCAATCATGAACAACCATTAAATAAGTACGATTTAAATCACTGCTCTGCGATCATATTCGCGAGTCAAAGCGTTGCAGGAGCCAACCTCGAATAAGCAATCTAGACGCTTTCTGGGGACACGTCTGTACTCTAAATCCTCCATAAACTCAATATTTCCGAACACTACCGGAGGGTCCATGCTGAGTCGAGGCACACCTAAACCAAGGTCCACTAAACCATGGACTACCCTGTTGTGGGGAGGATCCATGATATTAGATGCTATAATACACGAATAACTTTCCGCCCTGATATCTAGGGTCCGCCAAACAGTTAACTTCACCAGCACAAGGTAGATGTCTGAATTTCGAAGTTAGCTCTTGCAAAATCAGGATCCGGAGAGCCAAATAACATCTACCCCATATCGCAGCGGTCCATGCGACTTTTCAAATAGACACGGTGTGGCCAGTGCACTTTCGAAACAAGCGAACCACAGATTGTCGCATCAGTTAAGACAAGCGGTTAACAAATAACATTTGAAATTCAGGAGGCGACCAATGGTTTGTGTATGTGCGTCATCGCCAGTCCCATTACTTCGGCATGACTGCTTTCGGCATCACCACCATCGTAACAAGTACGAGCAAGCTCTCGAAATAATAGTCTAGAGATCTCACACACTACCGCATGGAGGAAAAAACAAGCGGACGAGCGGGCATTTCAGGTTTGTTTGTAGTTATTAACAGGCCAAACCCAAAGTGGGGCTAGAAGACTTGAGATTTATGTCCTTAGAGGTTGGTCAACGAACGTTCCAGTCAGGCATCCTTTTAACCGAGCCAAGAACCTAAGGCCTGTATGTTGTGTCTAGAAATAATTAAAGTCACACAGGAGACGCCCTCACCGACGTGTCTTAATTTCAGGAATTTAATGCTGGAAAAAATAGGCCAGAAACACTGATTACGGTTTTCGCTGTCTCCACTGATAACGATTATCAACGCTCGCACAGTCTTGGTGGGAGCTGCACTTTGCCATCAATCGCCTACTCGATCATATGCTTCCCTCTCTTCCTCTCCTTCTCTCACCCCTTACATCCCTTCACCCTCGCTCCCTTTCCTTTCGCCCGCCATTATCTCCCTGTCTCAGGGAAACAGTTGGCCTATGGTGTGATATCTTGGAGTAGCTACCAGAGAGAAAAGAATCGAAAAGATCAACAATGCAACTAACTGGTAAGGAAATGATATCATTAAAAAAGTTCCGTCCAAAAAAGAATACATGACTAGGATAAAGGGCACAGAGTAAGGCAAAACACGAGCTGTCGCTGACCTTACGGCTGATTTGGGTACAGCTCCATATAGAAGGACTGAAAGACCACGATAAAGTCCCTTAAATCCGTGTGAATGTAGTGTCTTTTTTACGCAATCGACAGGACCAGAGAAAGTCCTTGCTCTCCCAACCTTTTCGTCCAGTTGAAGTTGTGTTTTAACATATTCCGTCGGGAATGTTATCAGGGTTTCTATGGCTCCTGTAAATCCACCTGAATGGGAGAAAGTTAAAGTTCTGAACAGCTTAAAAGGCGGCGTTAAGCATAAAGGAACCACCCAAATGACAATGCTAGAGTAAGGTGGTGTTTCAATTCTACTGGATGTTGACTAAAAGGAGCAACAATGGTATGTCCCTAATATCAGACGACGCTTTTTATCGATCACAGAAACGAATGTGATGTAAGCAATGGTTGGATTAGAAAGCATGGTAGATGGTGAAAATGTACAATCGCGATAAAGGACACCGCATGATACTGGACTATCACAAAAAACCATAATTTATAGACGGTAAGGTCACCTGAATATTTAGTTAGGGTCCACGCGCTCACTTTCCAGGAACCGACTCAATACAGAGCTGGCGCTCACATGCCGACGTAAAGCACGTTTAATAGCCAACTGCAGGGGTTCCACTGATAAGCTTATCGGAGTTTTGCAGAAATCATTTTTTTCTAATTTTTATACACATTTTTTTCTCTGATAAATGTGGATCGTATGAGAGGTAAATCGATACACTGCTTTATTGGCACTTTCTGCCACATTCACTAAGTCGTTTTCATACTGATTAGCTCGGTCTGTCGGCAGGCTAGTGTGTTTAAGTATCATCGGACCCGGTTTTTGTTAACCATCTGAAGGATCTAATCCACCGCTTTGCTTCCCACCTGCTTGGCTTCTTCAGGCCTGTATTAGGCATGTTTTAGTAAAATGCTTGGGTGTCTCACCCGCGAAGGGCATTATAAAGAAACCAACAAAGTTATTAAAGAACTGTACACCAGTGTCTGTCCCACTTGAGCAAAATGAAAAAGTGGACAATGATTTCAGGAAGATGAAAATCCCATAGCATGAAATACATTTACAAGTAGACGAATTTCAAATGCGAATTGTATATGCCCTATTTACGAGACAGGCATGTGGAAAAAGGAAATTTTACCCGCAACTATGCCTTTCAGTGTATGTTGAATATCCTTTTTCGGAAGGGTGGACATGCTACCTACGAAAAAACACAACGTCGTTAGTGCGTAAGAAAAGCAAAAAAAGCAACTATACTCATAAATGGCATAGGGTTGCCCGAAAAAGCATAGGACTGACAAAAAAGTACTACCCTAAAAGCTATGACACGCGAATCGAGTATCGATGCTCGCTTATTAATCGAAACTCGCCTCTGATTGGTCGGCGTCGGTCGTTGCAGCAATTTTTTCATGGGTGGGCTCTAATTAGCGTATGCTGATTAACTACCGATTATTATTATTATTATTATTATTATTATTATTAATAGAACGGTGTGCTTGCTATCGTAAGTGCATCTGGACGTCATTTCCCGCCTTCCTACGCCATTGCGCACACGCATTCCTGCTCAGTGTCAACCCTCTTTGGTTCACCCGTATCATAGATTTTTTACGTTTTATTCTGTAATATGTCCAGGCCAACATCGTGACGCAGGCGTATACAGCAAGAGGTCAATAATCGAGAATTCGAATGAAAATACATGTCCCACTCATCATCATCGTCTAGGGGCTCGTCCGCCAGCAGTTAATCAACAGACACCGGTACGTCCTCTTCTGATGATCAATCGGTCTTGGTGGCTATGCCATTGCAGTGAGTCAGAACATACGCCTACGGCCCTATGAACTGAAGAAGGGTTAGCCGTGCGTGATGAACTGTGGATTTTGGGTGTACTTTCACATACACCTAATAATCCTGCTGAAGATTATGAGGCGGATAACGCCAGCCGATCTGTCTGAGATGCCCTTGGACGCACGAAAACTTTTGAATGGAGCATGTGTTCTGCCACCGGTAAAAGCATTAGGTAGCGGTGAGAATTTTCACTTGGGACTTGCAAAACAGTTAACTGAACAGTTAAATGCCCTGCCTGTGCATATTTTAGGCGATGAGGTTGTACCTTTCTTTTACCAAAAGGAAAAGGTGGCCTCGAAAATGAATACCCGGCATACAAAGCCCGCACTGTTTCAGCGAGCAGGATAAAGGTCAGACGGTTGCGGTACAGTTAATTAATAATGGAAATAAATTACCCAAAAGGTGCACAACAGCCAAGAATAAACCGGCAGATCGGCCGCCACCCGCGAGCAGTTAGTTGGCCACCGATTTTCCGCCTAAATGTCACTCTAGTAAAAGACTGAGCAAGGCCAGGTTGCCTTAGAATTAGTACGTCTGCAAACATACGGATGCTAGCGCCATAAGAATCCTGAAGTTAAAAGATAGAGTTCAAGTATACGAAGTCGAAATTGGACGTTACGCACTCATTGGTAGTACAGCAGCTTCTTTTTTAGCAAACAGGCAGGACTGCGGATGATCTTCTTGTTAAGATAGACTAAGGTTATGGTATTACGTTTCGCTGAGGATTAGTATGCAAAAGTGGGGTGCCCAGTTATTGCGTGTGTATGGAGGTTTCATCCCTTTCCCTGTTGGAGTTTGTAACGCCTTCGTGGGCGCTGTGTAGTCCGTGCGCCACCACCCTCAGGTCATAGCCCCTACTGGAAAAAGAACTGAAAGTGCAAGAATGAGATTTTATTGTACACAAAACCCCGAGTTCTCCTCTCAGGCGACAGTGACCACAGGTGAATCTAAGGCTGGTGTTGACTGCGTTCAGTCATGTCTGAGAGTTCCTGGGACAATGGTGGCAGCGGCTGTTGTAGGCTCGAGGGCCAAGCCCAAGTCGTCTTCATTCGGTGCATGTTACATTTGCCGAGGGGTTGTGTCTCAGTAGCTTAGGTCGTGGTTGCAGGGGAGGGGTGTCCACGTGACCGCATGGAAGCAGGTATGTCCGAGCTGAAGACGGTTGGGTAGCTTCAGGTCAGAGCGTCTGGGACGGCTCGCTGAAAGGCGTGAAAGACTTTGAGGCAGTGGATCCCTGGTCAACCACTCCAGACTTGTCATGAAGGCTGCCCGCAACCAGGCTCTAGGTCTATTTTGCCCTGTCTAGGTTTTCGAGCGGATTTGGAATTTCCGCCAGTATCTGACTACTAAGTAATGAAAATAGTCCGCTCTTTTAACCATTGGACGGCTCTTAGATTCGTCATTCCTCCTCTCAGATTATCGTATTATTTGAAATTTAACATGTCATCCATAAGTTTCGGTATGTGCACTTCAGAGAAAGGAGGAAATGTGTGAACAACCGTTGTGGTGAATCCAAATACTCACACCAGAATGAACAATGCGATATCAGCAGGGCATTCGGAAAGATGGGCCATTTAATCGTCACATGGAGAATTTACAATGGGGAAAATTTCTTTAGCAAAGCAGACAGATAAGCGCTTTTTTATTTAAGCACCCTGTACGGTACTTTCGTCCCACTTAAATCTCTGCGCAATAAAACCTCTGAAGAGAGGAGACAACATGTATGGCTGTAAATTTATGTCCTTAAAAATTTAAATTCTTATTGCTGACGTCAGACATTACGAGTGGGCAGTCAGAGAAAGCAAGAAAGGTGAAGAGACCGTGAAAAAAAAACATCTTGTGGATTTTTGCAAAGAAAAGATATAAACTGATAGTAGAGGGACGCTCACCGATTGCGTTCTATATCTCACTCGTCCCGTTGTGCCTTTAGCTCTCCCTGTTTCCAGTCGCGCGAGCGGCCGCTTAGAGGCTCGTAGTATAAACAGAATAATATTGCCGACATAGCCAATGGAGAATGCAGCGGCCATTTCTGGCTTATGAGTTGCCGTCAGCCGGGCGTACCAAACTTCAAAGTGTGCGACACCTGCAGCTCGACCCCTCAACCACTGCATACACTAGATGGAAAACGTCTGGAAAACGGACCCGTGGCTCCGTTTTTAGGGGCACTGAACTCCTAACCAACAGATCGGGGGTTCAAGCCCGAATGTTCTACGTTTGGGTTGGGTACGACTGTCTGATGACGGCTAATAATCCAGAAATGAGCATCCCAGTCTCCCTTGTCTTTGTCGGTAGTGTCATTTTGCAGACGCTAATTGAATGCAATATGGTAGTTTTTAGGAGAAAACCGATCGCTTGAGGGAGACAAATGTATGTGCGCGATTGAACTACACAGCTGGTGAGAGAGTATATGTGGTCTAAGCGCTGCCCGTCAGTAAGACATCATAAAACTACCGGAACAACTTGCACTACTATATCACTAGTGGTGAGATCATGTGTGTCGGCTAACTATAGGGGCAACGGTCAGGGCATCGAGATAGAGAACCCACTGCGCCAGCATCAGCGGTTCGCCTAAAATCGAAACGAGAAGAGAACTGGAAAAATCGTGAAGGTCAACGCCGAAATGCGCGAGATACGACTATCATACTTCCTTGTTAACCGAAGAAACCACCGGCAAGTTGCTGAAACATAGAACCTCGTCGGGATCGTCGACAGTTCGAATGCGGGTCGGCACGAACGAGGACATTAAACGTCACGAAGCCCATCACCCGACTGGGTGATTACAAACTTCTTGGCTAACGAGATCGTTTCACATCGCACAGGGTAGGAAAGAATAGACCGCGAAAATCTGGGGAACTCATCGCCAGTGTCAGGAAAGAGAAACCTATACGTGTCGTCAGTAGTTCGCATTCTGGTCAAAATGAAGAGGAAGCGATAAAGGTCGACAAGTTCCTCCTTATAGTGGGCAATACCAGTGAATTTAACAACCGGTTTACGAGAACGAGAAAGACCCCAAATAATACGTTAACAATTTGTAAAGCCCGAAAGCGGAGTACCTCGGAATGAAACAAATGATAACAACTTTATTTCTTCCAGGGTAAAATGATTGCATAAGTTCAACATAAATATCGTTAATGTTGTTGACGATCTAATGTCGACGGGAAGACCATTCCAAAGCAAACAAAGATGGGGGCAGAAAAATGACAATGCGTAGGCATAGAGAAAAGAGGCCGTGGAATGATCATGGAGGAATTACGAGTCACGTAACGTAGCCTTATTGGAGTGAGAGCGTTGGTGCGTGTAAAATAAGGGTTTAACTTAAGCAAATTTTTCGATCTCCTTACAAGACAGGAAAATAAATTAACTTATTTTTTTATCAAAGACCCTTGAGATAGAATAACAGCAAATGAAAATAAATTTTAATACGAATTTTGGAGTAGTCTATCTGCAGCGAGGTGAGATGGGCAGAATAAGCTTGCTTTATCACCTCGTGCAGATATAATATCTGCCAGGGCCGCGCAGATATGCGAATTCATATCGCATAACATTTTTCTTCCGAAAATAAAGCTAACACTATCAACTGTTTGTTCTTCCTGTCCTCGGATACTGCTGTCTATTCTTCGGTTCAGTGAACGCCTGTGGTCGTAATAAAATCGAAAATGTTCAGAGGGTTTTCACCCGGAAACTCTTTCCTCAAGTCGCATCCAGTATTCCTTATAATGAGAAACGTCAGCTGGCGAACACTAAGTTTTTGTGGGTTAGAAGGCTCGAAGCTGGCCTTTGCTTCCTTTTTCGCATTAACTCTGGCCCTAACCTTCCGTGCATTGACACTCAATCCGAGAGATGGTCTTATGCCCCGCGCAACTCCTCCACGGGGATTCCGCCGGCTCTCTGCACCACATCTAAAGGTCCCCTCTTTTTCCATCCAAATTTGCCTTTCATTAGAATGATCTTCCGCCAGAAAATAGGTCATTACCTAAGTTATCAACACTCAAATTGAAATTGCAATGGCACCTTAAATATGAAAATATAAAGTCATTAATGTCCGTCTCATTCCCGAACACTCCGATTCTTGACTTCGAGATGGGCTTCTCTGGGATTAGAGGAAGATCAAGCGGAAACCCCTACTTATATTTTCACAACCCCTGTTTGGAATAGATTACTAAATCCACTGCTATCACTCCTCCCCCATAGCGACGGTTTTCACGGATTTCGATATCATCTCCTCATTACGACCCTAAACGGTCTGTCGACGCCCATGGCAGAACCCTTTTTGTTCGCCAACTGATAATTTGATAATATTATTTAATGCCAGTTTACAGGCATTGTCAAGGGAAGAGTTAAACACAAATCCGACCAGCAGTGACAAAAAAACTCCTGAGGTAAAGGAATAAAATGTAGTTGATGGTGGTTTTTATAGTTTGGAGGGTTCAGGAGAAAAAAAACGGTGGGAATACAGTGTCGCAACACTTAGAATTGTCTATTCCCCCCCCAGCCTGTCTTACAGGCGGACTACTACTACTACTACTACTACTACTACTACTACTACTACTTCTACTACTACTACTACTACTACTACTACTACTACTTCTACTACCACCACCACTACTACTGCTACTACTACTACTACTAC
>CACRXP010000008.1:2449970-2463620 GCA_902702965.1 Spirometra erinaceieuropaei | reverse complement strand
GAACAACCTGAAACCAACACTGCAGTGCCACAAGGCTGCAAAAAACGCCATGGGAGTACTGCATGCAATAAAAAGGGCTTTCGTTAACTTTGACCAAGACCTTTTTGGGAGAGTTTACGGCTCATTTGTCCGACCCCACTTATAATATGGCATACAAGCATGGCGGCCGTGGCTAGTAAAGGACCAAGCATGCCTCGAACGAGTACAACGGCGTGCAACAAAGCTGGTGAAAGGCCTAAAAAGCCAATCCTACACAGAAAGACTGAATTGCCTTACTTTATTCCCTCTGTGTTACAGGCAGCAAAGAGGCGATCTTATCCTTGTTTACAAGATAATGAATGTCCTTGAGCATGGAGTTAACTTTAAGGACATGTTTCAGGGGCACCTTTCACCCAATCTTCGTGGTCACTCGATGAAGCTACGGGCAACAATGTCCAGGCTGAATCTTCGTTCTGAATTTTTCACGCAGAGGGTAGTGGAGAAATGGAACGATCTCCTCAGTCAGTCGTGGAGGCTACGTCCCTGCAACTCTTCAAGAAACGCTTGGATGATTATTTGTGTCCCCTGTTTTCCCTCGACAGTCTGAATCTGAATTAATACCCCTGGCCCAGACAAATATTTTCTCTGAAACAATGCTACTCAAATGAACCAAGTACTGTTTTAATAGTGAACATTTTTTGTACGTGTACAGTTATTTCTAACGAGCTGACATGTAATCAATTGGGTTTTCAAAGGCTTTGCCTATTATCCTTACCAAATAAACCGAAACTGAATAAACTGAAGTCCATAATGGTACGACGAAATGGCAACGAGTTACAGGGGATTAGCTCGACTTCTCATCGCTGTTGGTCATTTCGAACATAAATATATCAAGCTTCTTTTTAAAAGTTTGTTTCGATGATGACACAAGAACGTCTACAGGGAGGGCATTCCATGGTTCGATAACTCAGACAGAGAACGAGAACTTCCGCACATCCGCCTTGCCTGCTAAGTGCGCAGTTTTTCCGGGTGACCTTGGAGGTTGGTGGTGGTAGTGAATTCAAAAGAGTCGTCAAAGATCAGGCTGCAGTCCAATCATATCACTATGCAGAATGCTTTAAGAGATCCCCGTGAAACTGCCTGTAACTCAAAGGGAAGAGATTCAAATTTATTAAGCGGGTAGCATAGGGAAATATGCCTTGAAACATAACCCCCTTCGTGGCTCCTCTCTGAAACTCTTCGAGATACTGAATTATACTGAATTTTGATCTTGAACTACCCACGGTCTCCAGGCTTGTGTGCCGTAATCCAATTGCGGCCCCACCAATTCTCTGAATTTCTTTGCGAATGCGTCTTCGTCAAAATCCACAAACGCACGCTTGATGGCATACAGTACGGACATTGAGTTTTTGCTACTCTAGAATGATGAGCCGATGGTGTCAGGAATCCGTTGTCAGCATTTTTATGCTTTGATGGGATCCCGATGGGTCTTTCATAAAAATTATTATTATTATTAGCACATCAAGGTCCTTTTGGGTTTTGACGTCTCATAATTCCGCAACGCCCAGAAAGTAGTCTCTTGTGCTGGCGGATCTGGCTCTGTTTGCCTGGGCGTAGTTAAACCGCTGGAGCCAATAGTTCGACCACTCCAAATAATTTAGGTTTATCTGCAGTCTGTCTTTGTCGACAGGGCCCGAATTACACTCCATCTCTTCAGGTGGTCTGCAAACATTGCTACTTCGCAATCCAAAAGCTCTTGCTCAGTAGTCCACGTGTAGTAGGAACGAACTGGATGGTGGGATTGATCCCTGGGGACCGCCACTCTCGACCACAACTGGATATGGTTTTCCTTGACCGATGCACACAATCTGGTATCGACCCACGAGGGAGTTTTCGATTCATTTGACGAAGTTACCTCTGATCCCTTTTTTCTGCTTGTGTAAAAGTCTTCGGTTTGTCACAGTGTCCAACGCCTTCGTAAAGTCAATGAAAGCTATGTGGACAACGTGCTCGTCGTCGAAAGCTCGGGTCTAGCTCTAGAGAAAGTGCAGCAAGTTTATTGTACAAGATCTTCCTTTCCAGAACCCGTGTTGGCTGTTCGATAGCAAGTCATGAACTTCCAGGAAATGCATCAATTCCCTCTTCATGATTCTTTTCATAACTTTGCAGGGGATGCATGTCAAGATTATGGGCCTGTAATTTGTTGTCGATGCCTGCTACCTCCTTTGTATAGCGGAGTAACATGTGCCAGCTTCTAATCGGTGGGAAGTGTTCCAGTCTCAAATGACATTTGAAAGAGGGTTGACAAAGGCACAGAAAGATCTTTGGCGAGTTTTCAATAAGAAATTTGGGTGTAACCTTGTTTGGTCCAGGCGTCTTCGATCCTTTTAGTGCCCCTCTTTCTCTTCGAACATCACTTTCTAAGAAGAGCATATTATTTATGCTTGGAGTCGGCAGTCTTTCTGTGGATCGGGGAAGGAATCCTGCCTCGTTTGTGTTTGACGCAAGCCGCGAGGGCCGATAGGGAATCTCATCGGCACGCAGCTAACGGCAATATCATAGGCCTTGATGAAACAGCGTGATGCGAAACCCGTAACGCTTGACATCGGCGGATGTTGTGGAGTCGACATCGACTGTTTTATAGGCCGAATCTCGGCTTATCCGATCTGTATGAACCGGACAGCTCACCCGATCACATCCCTCAGAAAGGCAGATGGTTGATACATGAGTGAGTCTGTTGAGACGCGTGATGACAACTTTTTAGTGGGGTGGTGAATAATTACCTTCCCGGTGTCTGTGACAGTCAAAGGACAGTGCGTCTCGTGTTGTAATCTTGGCTGATCCTAGGCAAATTGTCGAGAGGTCTCCTGTGGTTGTTGCCGTGAACTAAGATTGATCGACTGAGAGAGCCGTTGAGAACAGTCGGCGTAAATGGCAAAAGAGAACTGTATAGGGAGCATTGTCTGAAACGCCGAATATAATCGCCTGCTTTGATTGACGGCCAGCCGGGTGTTTCATCAACATCCGGCCGTTTTTGTCTCTGGCACTTCTTCCAGATAAAACTGGAGTGAATTAACCCATTAAGGAAAATCCTCTCCCTTGCCACAAATATGGAATAATGGTGGGACAACGAGACTGGAGGGTGGTAATGGTCGACTGGGACTAGGTGGGTCTTGTGCGTGCGCTGCTGCCAGTGTAATATAGGGGGTTACCAGTCGGTTTTGCCTCATTTGGGATAGTATTTTTCAGAGGAGATGGAGATTGGTCGGTTTCGGCGACGGCTGCGGTCACGTCCATTTCTGAATCCTTATTTAGGGTACGCATACACTCCGAATCAGTGAAACTTCGGGAAGAAGTAGTAATGTTAACACGTCGCAGTAGAAATCTTGTTAGAAGAGGAATCCAAAGCGGGATGGATTAACATGGCTATTATGCGGGAACGCGAAATGGAAGGCCGAAAAGAATCTTCCGGCTTATTCCTGTGCGAGGTGAGACGACGGTCCAGCAGCTCTTCCGCTGTCGAGTCCAGTTCGTGCTCTGTGACGGGCAGGTCAAAGAAACGGAAGAACGTTAGGCGGGATTTTAAACGTCGGCACGCGTTTTCGTGCGACCGATCCAGATGGAAATAACGAAACCACTGAATGAGCTTTTCGAAAAAATTTATCAAAACGAAAAAGAAGCTCTTCAAAGTCAACAAAAGTTAAGAGAATGTACGGTGTTTCTTTATTATTAAAAAAGTAAGGAGGGAAATATTGACATTGCGTCAAACGATACAACATGTAAAAGCCGAAACTGAACATAAACACAAAGAAACCATTCAGAAAGTAAAGATTTTACATTGTGCATCTATTTTTAGACCTTTGAGCTATCCTTTATTAAATCAAGAATTTCTATTCTTAATTCTAAGAAAATGAAATATTTCGAAATAAATAGCCAGCTTTCAGGAGAGCATGATGCTTTAACGGCAGAAAGGGTAAATTGCCGGATAATAAACTAACAGTTTAGGAATTACTTACCGCTGAATACAATAAAAAGCATAAAGAATACTGCGAAAGTGTTGAGGAGATTGAAAGCAATTTGCGCTTCGTAGCGCCAGTTTTGGACAACTAGTTGCCCAAAAGTGTATAACTGATCAGTCGACTTAATTGAGGCTAAAACACGCTTTAATTTCGTCTCAACCATCTTGCGTCAATGGCCTTGAGAACTTTTCACTTGGGGTTTTGAGCAATTATGTTGGTTTTCTATCAAATTGTAACTTTATAATCAATATATCTTCCTGCCGGTACCGTGAAGTAATCTGACTTGCAGTTATTTTTGATATATTGGCTTACTAGTACAGAATAGTTGGATCATGAGCGAAATTTTTAGATTCGCGCTGGGCCATAAAGCCGTTTATGTAAACTAATGGAAATAAACTGTTGACCGTGCCTTTTTAGACATGAACAATAAGGCGAGAACTTACTTTCGCTAGACGGAGATACAAAAATGCATTCCGACGAATGGCCATGGCCATTCGTCGGAATGCCTTAGCAAGTAGTCGATAAGCTGCAGCCTATCGACTACTTGCTTAGGCTGGGTACGATCATAAAATCGTAAATCACCAGGAAAATTACCTTGATACGGATACAGGTTCGCATATCCAACAGACCGAGAGGACTTGGTTGAAAAGCAAGACTGGAGTTTTTTTTAAAAAATCTGGAAGTTCCATTTGCTTCAGTGGTACTTTGATGAACACTGATGGCAGTTCAAGGCGGTATTGAAGAAGCTGAATATGTCAACAGGCGTACTCATTGACGCCTAAGGCTCTTTTGGATCAAAGACTGCTGCCCCAATAAAACGAGTATAACGCTCATGTGAAATGCTTTCAAGCATGTAAACACCGCCCACAACGCAAAGGATTCAGTGTCATTCCTATGATTATAACTTCATCAGTAACTTAATTTGCTTCTTATCGTGTGCAAGCATGTTGTTGAAAACATTTATGACTTTCGAAAAACACCAAATTCAGAATCACCCACATGATTGATGAGGACAGCAACAATTTTTTCATTGCATGTAAAGGCTGCAGAATATGCGTAGTCATGGCCTTTCACATGAAAAGCGGACAAGCGCATCTAGTATAGGCCACTCGTTTACGACTGGCAAGTTGAAAAACTTGCAAAAATCATATTCCAAATGCGGACAAAATTCGAAAACTTAAGTACTAATAGGAAACCAACAAACCCGTTTAATTTTTTTATTTTTGAGGAAATTCAACGGCCGATATAACTGATGTGGAACCGACGTGACCTCTCCATCACCACTAAGATTCGCGTGTACCGTGCATCTGTCCGGTCTGTCTTTCTCTACGGTTGTGAATTCTGGGCTTTGCGCGTGGCGGATGAGCGAACACTGGAGGTATTTGACCACCACTGCTTGAGGATCATCCTTCGAGTGAAGTTAACCGACTTCGTCTCAAATGAGGTAGTCCGCGCTCGCTGCGACAAAATCGCAAGGATAACTCAGGCCATTCAAGAAAGACGACTGAGGTGGTTCGGACATGTTCTTCGTCGTCCACCTCAGGAGCTTAGTATTACTGCCTTCGATCTGGCACCGTTGCCCAATTGGAGGCGTCGAAGTGGGTGTCAGTTCAAAACCTGGCTCGACACTGTCCGTCAAGACATGGAGGTGGTTCTTCGACCTTCGGTATTCGGTCTCCGTCGTTGGCGAAGGAAATCAGTTGAGCTGTCTAGATCTGCTGCCGCGGATCGTCACGCGTGGAGAGATACAGTTCGAGATATCATCAAGGCCGGCCAGATCATGCATGATCGCAGCCGTATCAAGTACATGTACTACAAGTATAGATTATCTCTGCAAAAACTTGTACCGTATGGTGACAAGTTTACTCGTAACCTGACTCTACATAATGCGCAAGTAAAAACTCCTAAACATCTTAATGTCATACCTGCCGTCACTCCCATGGTGCAAGTTAAGCCATCACATAAAGGTCATTTTTCGCCACCCTGGGCCAAGTTATAAATGTCACAGTTTGATCGTCGCTACCAACGATGCCCATAAAAGTATGCATCACAGTATGGCGAGATTAGAAACGGTAACTTGCGTGTAAATTATTTCAGAATGATATTAAATTGACGTTACATATATTGCATTCCCGCCTCCTCTGACACAATACCTTAACTGCCATGAAGGCGAAATTTAGTAACTGAGACCTAAACTGTCTCCCTAATACGTATTTATTTTTGTATCACTTGTAAATTTATTATTTGGTCAAAAAATGAAGACATTTTTGATGAAAGTTTTGAATTATAGCTTCAAAATGAAGCATATTCCTCTCTCTCTTCATAATCTGAGTTTGGTTTTAAGGCAGTCAATATCACCGAATGCCGAATCGATGTATTGGCTGATAACTCTTAAAAGCCTGTCTGCGCACGATGGACCAGGAGTTCGCCAAAACGACAAAGGGACGACTCGGATCCTAAGGAATTGGTAGTGCCACTACAGCTTGGATCTCTATCTTCGGATTTAGACCAAATTTCTCCGCCATTTTCGACCTTCCAAACCACGGCTTTTTGTACACTGTGGTAAGATAAAGGAGAGTCGGATTGTTTAAAGTACGAAATATGCGGAGAGGTCAGCGGGACGCAGTCTACAGAGTCGACCTTACACTCTCTTCCCCCTCCCAAGCACCAATCCGCTGTCGATCTGGCAAGTATTCTGATGCGGGGAGTGAGCGCAGTGGTCCACATAGCCAGGCAGCCCATCATCGCGTGCCACACGTAGGACTTGCCTCCACACAACACACAAGGGCTTCACGCAAAAGGGGAGGGCGGCTTGGATTTCACATGCGTAGGAGTACTACATAGGCATGGTTAGGGAGGAGCCATTGAGCTTGACTTCCAGTCTACCAGTCGGCCACTCCATACAAGCACACACACAATTAACTGCGAGATTGGAGTTGTACTGTCCGTTGGTGGCCACCCAAATCAGAACGTTTAGCGTGTCGTGATGGCCTCAAGCGCATCAGATTTATTTTGGTAAGAAATTGTTAAAGTGCCGTGCGGATGGATTTCCAAAGTCAAACTAACACTCTATTCTCGTTTGCGTTCGCTAATTGATCGTCCGAACGGGTCAATCGATGGAAGCTGGAAGCAATCATACTGGCTGACAGCTAAACTGATTGTCTATGTGTGTCGCACGCATGTCTTGCTCTCCCCCCCCCCAGTATGAGACAACAGGATTTAACATAATGGGGATGGGTTGCTCAGAATCCGCATATGCAAGAGACGCCTGGTCCGTGCCTGTGGTACTCGATGTCGGACGTGTTCATGTGTGGGGCATGTATTAATAGCGAGGTGTGTAGTGATGTGCTTTAGTTTGTGGCGGCTCATTGCAGATTTTCGTGAGGGCGCACAGGACCGAGTAGGCTTATGCGATGACTGAATGTGACTGAGCAACAGGGGCTAGTCGAGACGGATGCAGTGGACTTGTCTTAGGCTCTAGGAGCTGGCCTGCCATCCTCTGCGTAATGGATTGTAAGTAGCCGACCACGTAGATGCTTGCCTTGTTTAATTTCCGAGGAAATTAATGCGCGAACTTGGAGTAAATCTTTCGAAACGTGCCTTTTCAGGCCCGTAAAGGTATAAGAGCATTATGGAATGTTTGAGATCGGTGGTGAGCGCGGCGGCGGCAAGATTGGTAGTTAATGGGCGTCGGGAATGTCTATTTTGATAATGAGAGGAGTGATAGTCGTCGCCTCAGGGGTCATGCCAGTGACTATCGGATGAGAAATAGATGAAGGCGATGACAACGATGACGGGGAAACAGGAGGGCGCGTACCGGTGGTGATTGTTTCCAAACTCGTGGACGTCGTGGGGGTTTGCGCCATGGGTGACGATGGATGCGCTTGCATAGACAGGGGACAGATTTGCATTTCGTTACTGCATGAAGTCCAGAGATGTCAAACAAGGCCGATCAATGCGCGGAATTACATTGACGTCGTGGACAAGTAGGCAATGATAGGGTTTTGGAATAAAAGGTCTGCGGCGCGTACGACTTGCGCGTCGCTATTTTGCTTTTGACTACGGTGATTTGATTGGCTTCGTAGATTGCTGCTCCAGTCTTCACTTCCCTTCTGCGGATCCGTCGGCCCTGTTCGAGGTCCTCCCAGGTTTCCGGGTTTATTTGTAAGTGCTTGAGAAAGTTGTTTAGGGTGTCATTGTATGACCACTTTTGTCCTCCTTGTTGGCGAGCACCCGCAGCGACGTCTGCATAGAAGAGTCGACTGGATAATTGTTCGTCGTCCATCCTCACGTGGTGGCCGCTCCATCGTAGTCGCACTTGACTCGGCATGGCGAGGATGCAGAGTATTTCTGTTCGTTCCAAGACGTCCCTATCCTGAACCTTATCATGCCACCCCATTATTAGTATTCTCGTGGATATTTGAAGTGGAATTGATTGAGTTTTCTGGCTTGAATGAAGTAGACTTTCCATGCGTTCACGCCGCACAGTAGCGTTATTGGGACTACCGTCCTTTACATTTGAGCATTATATTAAGTTGGAGTCCACGGCGGCTGCAGAAGGAAGACTTCAGCCGGTCGGAAACCCGCACGGCCTTTGAGGTCTGGTGAGCCACGTCGTCGTCTAATTTGGTGTTGTCTGAGTTGGTTAAGTCAATGTAGACGAACTTGCCCATGGATGCGAGTCGGATTCCGTTCAGGTTGTTGCTGTGTGTAGTGCATTCCTCTGGTGTTGATTGGGGCACAACCACCGGTTTGCCCGTGTTGCTGGTCAGCCTGACGTTTGTGCAGCCATAGGCGAAAAGGTCCACGTTCCGTTGCATAGCTGCTTCTGTCGTTGGATTTGGGGCACAACTGCCCGAGAATAGGAGTTTATGGGCATTGCTTGTTGAAGTCCGAGTGGACGCTCACATTTGTGAGATGTAGAGAAACTGGTCATCGGTCCTGTAGACGATGCGGATAACATGAGTCCAAAGAGGTTAGAGGCGGATACGCAGGTCTGTCTCATACCATTGGTCACCGCAAATGCTTTTCAGACAGTCCATTTGTCCGTGACATACGCCATTATCCCATTGTTGAACTGGCGCAGGACAGGACAGAAGAATTTGTGCATGGTATTCCAGAGTCCACCGTGATTTGCAGTTTAGAAAGCTGTCGTCAGGTTCACGAAGGTAATATAGAAGTGGATCTGTATTTCATGGCATTTCGTTTGGAGCTGGTGGGTCACAAAGATAATGTCAGTGGCTTCACAATGGTGTCGGAGGCCACACTGGCTATCCAGGAAAAGTACCTGTTGTAGACGGCTGTTGAGGTGGTTGAAGGGGATGCGAACAAAGATCTTCTTGACGATTTTGAGCAGTCAGATTCCTCCGTGGTTATCACGGAGTTGTTGGTTACCTTTCTACTTATGGAGGTGAGCCATTTTCATGTCGTTGAAATCCTGAGGGAGTTGGCCTTGCCGCCACATCCTTCAAAGCAGCAAACTTAATTTCATCCATCATCCGGTGGCTCCCGTCTTTGTGAACTTCGACCGTGATAGCATCGTTCCCCAGTGCTTGTCCCTTGGAGAGCTACAGCAGGGCTCCGATTTTTTGCGACACGGAAAGCCGAGAGCCGGGGCCGTTACTCGTTTCCATCCGTGTCGGCGTCGAGGATTGTCCCGAAGTGCTCAATTCAGCGCTTCAAAATTTGAGATTGCTCTGTATAAAGTGCTGACCGGTTGGGGCTGAGAATCGCTGCGGTTCCTTTGGCAGGGGAGTCGCTGACCACATTGATTAATGCAAAAGAATAATTTGCTTCACTGTGGTCCGCGTATCTTTTTATTGCCCCGCCCTTTCTATATAACCACGCGTTTTGAATTATTCACGGCCATTGCTTCACCTGGCGACGACTTCTGATGAAGATCGCTGTGTTTCTGTCGGTACAACAGTTGATATAGGCTTCATGAAGTCTACTTTTCTTAGCGAGTATGTTGCTGATATCTGCCTCATACCAATCCTGGTGTTCATGGCATATGCAGCCGAAGACGTCCAGGACAGTAGAGTGGATTGTGTGCCGCACTTGAAACTACTGTTTTTTTCACGTTGGTGCTGTTGTCCGCGGACTGTAGATCTTCCAGGTCCCGGGCTAACTGTTTGCTAAAATTTAAGCGATGAGGCGAAAATTTAAACAAAGAATTATTAAACTTACCTGATGTTCGCTCATCCCGTGGCTTCCTGTGAAGTTGCATTGGAGCCCCCAACTTGGAGATGACGAGGCGGTGACCCATTCAGCTGTCGGCATGACAGATACTCTTGATTGCCAATACGTCCTGCCGATCCCGCCTCCGGACGAAAACGTAGCCCAGCAGGTGCCAGCGCCGTGATCCGGGTGCATCCATGTTGTCTTCTCCCGCGGTAGAAGGCGAGAGAAGAGGTTAGCCAGGATGAGACGATGCTCTGTGTGGGTTCGCAGGAGGAGAAAGCCGTCGCCGTTGCAGAAATCCCTTCTGTGAGGGCCCAGCACTCCCTCATTGGCAGCGTTGTCTGTCCTGACTCAGGCACCAAGGGCAAGTAGCTTATCGCCTTGGGCACAGTCGCCAGGAAGGCTTGCATTCGTCGCAGAATCCGCTCTTCATTTCATCGGAGCTGGTCCTTGGGGAGGAGGTGTAGAAGTTAATTATGGTGGCCACAGATGAGAGTTTGGTTTCAGTAAAGGGCGGCGCGGGGCAACCACCATCTTCAACAGACACATGGCGCGACCTACCGTACCTGCACAGTTTATCCCCTAAGTAAGAACCCCCACACCCTTAGTTGCGAATAAATTTTGAAGATAATAGCGCTCTCGTTGCGTTTAGGCAACGTTTTGTCTACGGGGATCCATTAAAGGCAAACTGATTGTAGCACATAACGAGACATAAATCGCGCAGATATCCAAAAGGGGATGTTTCACTTCCCTTCTTTTCTTCATTAACAGGGTGCGCAATTTCGGTCATAATAGCTTATGCGCACCTTTCAAATTAGATTCTCTATGCTGTTTTTATGGGACAGCCGACTGCTATATCTGATCTCGGTTCACAGGCGCAATTCAAGTAAATCCGAAATAAAATAGTGACTTTGGGCAGATTACGAAAATATTTTTATAGGTAAAGGAGCCCAATGACTTTTAGCCCCATGTTCTGTCGTATGAAATTTTAAGCCAAATTTTTTGAAAATAACAAGAAATGCTTCCTAGTGCATTCCTATTTAATTAATTCTTCATGAATTATAGTGCAGAATGTCGCTAGACTTCTAATAATCCAAAGTGATATCTTATTTGTTCTGGCGGAGAGGATATCATCCATCTAGAGCTGTGCTAGGGAACGGCTGTATAGCTGCTGATTTGTTTAAACGGTAGCAGTCCTACCTGTTTCTTCTTTCATTATACTAATAACTGACAACTTATGCCATGTGAGCCTTGAGTTAAATCTTGTATTTACCGAATATGAGGTTCTGCTAAAACTTTCTGATTACATTTAAAATTATTAGTTCTGCTTCATCTAGACAAATGAAAGTCTTGATGTGTGGTGCAAAAAAATTACCTGCAGAAAAATCTCTGAGATTGAAGGGGCTGCGTATGAATTCTAAATTCCTCAGGAGGATAAAATAAGCCAGTTAGGAAGTGTGAGCCTGGAGGGATCTTTGGGAACGTTATGAAACCTAACGTAATTCTGTCCGTGACTAATTGCAATTTTACCCAGAGCACTAGATAGGTTACGGCTAAAAGTTTGGTGAATCATAATCTGAGGGACTGTGATAGTTCCAAAAAATTAGAATTGCGACCGTAAATAACTCAAAACTTGCGAGTTTCTGCAAAATTTGGCATCCAACTTACATGCCCCACTTTCATGCATTTTTTTTAATTTTTAGGCTTCTATTAACGACATCTCATAGTATTAAGTATGGAGGTCAGATATTTCTGGAGGATATAAGAACGAAATATTATACTAAAGTATTTTCTTTATTTGGTAACTAGATCGCGTGTTACTATTTTATACGTCAAATATAGCATCAAATTTCATATAAATTAGGACAGAGAAATAAGAATTTTAGGCTCAAATTTTCTAGGGAGGTTTAAACAGGAAGCAATCCTCACAAGAAAAAAAGGTGTGGACAGTCTTCTCCATGGAAGTGCAGGAGCAAACCAAATGCCAAGTTGAAGTTCGATCGTCGTTTTTGGCGATTTGTGCCGTGTGCTTCACACCAGGGACGGTGACTTGCACGTGAATTTGTTTACAGTGGTATAAGACTTGCGCTGCGTCCCTATTCACTCGGGGCTGGTGTCATGATACAGTCGAGAAGACCGAAGGCGGAAGAGGATGCAGGTGGCCGGCACGGAGAAATATCGCAAATAGACGCACCACCACATTCCCTGGTCCATAATGTAAACTAGTCACGATTTTATGAAAATAGGGAACGGTCTAGACCCCTAGGGTTGGGAGAGCCATAGAGACCACTGTAAGAAAGAGCCAATGCAGCCCGACTCTCACTCTACCAGCCTGCCCCTCCACACAAACATACAGTGAGCTGACTACGAGGTTCAAGTTATCCCTTCAGTAGACAGCTTCCCAAGCCACTGATTTTTGCGCACCATTTTAGTCTATAGCCCGTCAGACTGTTTAAATGTGGAATTATGCGCTCAGAGTTGACTTCATTTGCTCTACTTTATCCCATACACTAGCTGACTGTCCAAACTGGTGAATTAACTGATGCGTAAGAGAGAGCTAAGAACAGATAGTTTTCACGTGCCATACACACAACTTGGTCCCCATACACGCCAGGATTTCCCATAGAAGGGGGTAGACTGCTCGGATATCACATGAATCAAGGGAGCCGAAGAGCATACTTCACACTTACGTGTGAGGTTCTGGTGGTCTGGGATGTTGGGAATGTTTATGCTTGTGGGGGTATGTGTGGTGATGTGGTCATGTCTGCTGAGATTTATCAGAGGTTTTCATAAACACGCATGTGACCGAATAGGCCCATGCGATGGTCGAATGTGCGAGGCCATGCGGGTGATTGAGGCGCTGGTGTTTGGTGTACGTTGATGCTCCAAGCAATGGTTTGCCAGTCTCAATACAATGGATTCGTGAGTGACCGAACATGCCGATGTTTGAGGTGAATTTGCGATGACAGTGTGGGCCGGACGGGTTGGCAGATGTTAAGTCGGCTGCCGTTGTGGTGCTGCTAGCGTTGGTCGTGCTGATGGATGGGGAGTTGATCGGGCTGCGGATGGGAGAGTTGAAGGATGTGCATGTAGTGTTATGTGTGTCGATAGTGCGATTGATTTCGCACTAATATGCATGTAGCTGAATGTGCCCATGCGACGAATAAGTGTGCGCGGCCAGTGAAATCTAGTGCAGCGAGTGTATGTGGGGGGTTCTGGTACTGGCGCGCCGGTCGCAGTATACTGGATTCGCGAGTGGCCGACCGAACCTATGTGTGAGGTGAATATCCGATCGCAATGAGTGTAGGTTGGGACCGAGTCATACATCGATGGAAGTGAGGGTGGTGCTGGTGAGGGTGATGGCTGACTGGTCGTCGGGGCCACCTTGGTTGGTGGCGGGAGCAGGGGCTGTGATGGTCGTCGTCACAGTGGACGTTGTGGCAGGGATGACGGAGATGGTGGTGGTCAACGT
>CACRXP010000008.1:2425980-2447407 GCA_902702965.1 Spirometra erinaceieuropaei | reverse complement strand
AATTGATGGAATTTCCGCGTTTGTTTTATATAGTCTGCCCAGGTCTCCACATAATTCAACAGCCTCGTCCAGACGCAGTTGTCCACGGTTTTAATTTGCATGACGTTAACGTGGATGTGAAGAACATTTTATACAGCGTTGAGTGACGGTTGATTCGTGGCCTCAGTTCTATCCGCGTTGGTAGTCATCTAGAAGTTGCCGTAGTCGGAGGCAAAGAGGTATACGCCCCTTTGCGTTTCAGCTTCCTGGGTCTGCTTAGACATCCCAGACGGCTGCGTAACCCCACCACGGATCACAGCTTTTTTAGTGGAGTGCAACCCGAGTTAGCCTGGGCCGCCTTCGAGACTACATGTCGTCCTCTCCATAGGACTTTCGAAGTGGAGGTTGGAGGAAAGAGAGGGAAGTTTATAGGGGGGAAGGGGTCGGGATGGCAACAGAATTGCCAGGTGCAGTGCTTCAAAACACCAAATACTCTCATCTGATTTAGCCCGCAAGTGAAGTAGGTTATTTGGGTGTGGCCCCAAGGTAGTGTCTGGCTTCGGGGAGCCACAGACGACAGTTGGATGCCAATTAGGGACCATGAGGAGCAGTTGTCATTTTCATGGTGCGACCGATCACCCATGCACGCGAGCCACTAAATGTAAACTCCTATACCGTTAGAGACCTATTAATTCCTGTGATGAAAGACAAGGCTTCACCTGGCTGTGCAAACACATCGACGACCTGTCAACACCATGACTAAGCCAATGACCACCACCACTTCTGCTTTCCCCGCCGCCGTCTGGCAGATCTAAGCACAGTCGCAGTCCGCGAAGAAAAGGCCCTTACCAGAAATCATCATCTCCACAAAACGCACAAAGCTTGGTCTAGCCTAACACGGAGCAAACATGAACAGAACATTACCAGTGCACATTTCCTCTGCATCGACTGCAACATCGGCACGCATCTACCACTTTTTGCACCCTCACCTATCAGGAACAAACGCCTTACAAAACAAACTGCACTCTCGGAGTCACAAGAAGCAACTGCTACTGTCCTCCGTCCACAAACTTGAAACCAATACGATACACAAACCTCGGAAGACAAAACAATATACGACACAAAGAAACGGTTTTCATTGTTTACGCGTGACCAACACGCAGACACCCTATACACCCTAAATAAACCTTATGACATCATGCACATGAGAGGCATTTTATTCCTGTCTGTGCAGTGCTCAGGCTAAGCTAAATCGAAAAAGGAATTCGCCATATCGAGCATGCTAATAGGCTTTTGCTGAAGTTAGGTACAAAATTAAGTGGCCGAGATCTAGCAGAAGTTTAGGCATCAATATTGAGGGCTTTGTGCATGGTGATAAACTCTCCTAATTTAAAGGGTGCTCGGCAGCAAAGGTCTGTACCAGGTTTCTGCAGTACTTAGCATCCGGAGACAACCATGCCAGTCGCGTACAAAAGATGCGGACTTCACAAGCACAAAGTGTTTACTTAGGCAGACTAAAAGTTTTGTTAAAAGTGACGATCAGACAGAATTACTCGTGCTTAATAAGCCCGGACATGAATTATAACCCTATGTAATGTTTGACTGGGATATGCAACCAGATTTATGGGGTAACTGCGGAGAATCAACCACCAAATAAAAAGAAGAATCAGCCTTGAATGACCTTATCTGATCATACAAGTGTTACAAAACTTGCAATTATTTCTGCACAAGCTTCCGACGAAACTGCTAGTTTAAGAGCTTCGGTTAATCACTGTTTATCAAAAGAGTCGTGGCCTATGAGGAGGCAAGAACCCTCAAAAGACGTAAACATCCCAGAGGGAAGAAGTCAGCTAAAACTTCGTCCCACGAAAACAAATGCTCTGAACTGACTGTGAGAAAATGTTTACATTATGAATTATCTCACGGCACTGATTAAACCAGCTTGGTCGTACGTCATCTGAATAAGTTGCAGTTGATGAAATTCTGGAATATTCACTAATTGTTTTACTCGATGAATACGCGACTCTACTTCAATACCGTTTAAGAAGGAGAAGATGCACGATTAGTGACTGGGTAAAATTTTTTTGTCGAAAAGTTCTTAAAATCCATTAAAAAGCGAAACCCTTTCCTTTTCTCTTGCTCTCTTATTAGAAATAGAGACAGCGGAGCGGCGGTGCGCGAATTTGGATATATTCTCAGAACTAAAGTTTAATCGTTTGATCTGTCGGTGCGCCGTGTAAAAATGTGATAGCCCAACACCAATAGAGATGAAAAGAACTGACCCTCCTTACATCTTTTTTACTAAAGACTTTAGACTTTAGGCCATTTCATGGTCTACGTGAAATACTGCTCTGGCTTAGAAGGAATGTGGCCCCATAGAGCAAAACGCACTTTTTCGCTGAAAATGTGTCATCTGTCCCTGCTGATAAATGTACCCGTCCTAAAGCCTGGGTGAATGTCGGATAGAGAGGTTATGGACCAGTCATAGAGCTCTGTAGTCTTTTATTTCGGTAACTTGATTAATAATACTACAAGCTGTTTACAGTTTGGTTAGCGTGGGTGCGTAAATGTCAGTTCGACCGTTGCGAACGATAATATCCAAAATCCAATTTACGGTGGAGTGAGCGCAGGACGGTGAATTACGCCTAAATGAGTTTAGAGTGATAGTAGAATCTCACAGCACCTGCCTCACCCTCTCCTCCCTCATTCGACCGGGCCAGTCACAAGGCAGAGTCAAGGAGACTGGAAGTGAGATCGGACCCAACAATCGACAGAGCGAAACAGGCCGTATACGCGTGCCACGCACGACCTGAATCGTGCACGGTCGACTGTGTCTTTTGCAGAACTTGGAGGTCGGCTCGGATTCCACCTGGGTGGGTGTATAACGAAGGCCACCTTGGGAAGTATTCGTCGCATCGTGACTCCCTCCACCAGTCAGTCACTCAATTTACACAGGAAGGACCACGAGGACCGAGTCATCCTATCAGGCGATTAACTTACAGGCCAGGACCTTTGGCACATCGTTGTAGTTTCCAAACGCATCAGTTTTATTATAGCGAGGAATGCGCTGCAACGTCGTGGGGTTTAAATCTTCAGAATATACCTCACCCTCTTTTTCCATCCCACGCACCGATCTGCCGCCCCAGCCGGCCAGTTATTTAATGCTGAGATTGGGCAAGTGGCTGACATATCTCAATGCTCCGTGTACGTGTAGAAAACACGACCTGTCTCCGGCATAAATAGAGCTGTAAAAACAGTCGTACGCGCAAAGTACTTTGGGTTACTAGCTCGCGAAAACAGAGGTGGACTTAGCCACCTGTTGAAACCTTAAACACTAACGCCGCCGTTTGGGCTGGTGTTAACAGGGACGCACGGCGGGCCAACGCCTGGGATTTAAACAAGTGGTCCGGTCTATTCCAGCATCCCCTCGATCAAAAACAAATGGTGGAAAATAGTCTGCTCCTGTGATCGTTTCTGATTGGGAAGGTTCTTGGTGGTGTCTCTGACATACTGACCCTTTTTTCCGATTAGGCCTCTACGTGCCAAGACATCCTGAGAACTTCTAAGAATTACGTGTAACAGCACAAGACTGACACGGTCTCACAAACCCATGGATTGTCCAACTTGAGGAGACAGCAGGAACCCGTAACTACTTGATATCCGCGAAATGTCTTCGTTATTTGAGGAAATCCAGCTATCCGAACTAGAAAATTTATTCGCCAAAACGTTCGACTACATTAGCTGTTATAGACTAGATAATGTGTGCCCGTTGCTTATGCTTTGTTCCTAAGGCAAGTAGATAACCGTTTCGTACCTAATTTCGTTTCTAATTCTCATATTAAGAAATTCCGTGTAACGCATACATGTTTTTACTGGCCGCGCTGTCCTCAAGGATGGTCACCAAAGTCAAACACCAAGCTTCAATCTGGAATGACTTCAGTGCCGCAAAGCAAGACTTGTTCGGCAACCTTGCAGGCCGTTAGATAAATGTCTTCAAATCTAGCAAAGACTGAATTTGCATCCTCTTGTTTTGCTCTCCCTAATGAACCTACTTATTTCATTTATGTAGGCATGTTAGACTAAGGTTACCTTCGGATCTGCGAAAGGGTTACAGTTGGGTCTAATGTTAGGCTTCGATCTAAATTCAGGGGAGGGGTTAGGGTTGGGGTTAAGGTGAGATTAGGGTTAGGGTTAAGTTCGCCTGCGACTCACCACCTTGCATAATTCGTCCATAATCGACTAATTTAGCAAGTTTGCGCGATCTTAATTCGCACCTTTCAGATTGCGCGGTCTGTTCCAGCAACCCGTTGTAGTAATGAAACAAACAAATGGCAGGCATGCGAGTTTTCTTGATGCTTTCGATGGTTCCTTTAATTACCATACCCGTCTCTCCCAGTCGCACAAACCCTGTTAACATCGTTACCTTATTGCAGGAATATCTATGCTCCACTTTCTCATATGGGCTACACATCCAATAATCACCATCATTTCCTTCATTATCATTGGTAGAAGCAAATACGCGGTCATTTCATTAAGACACACAGTTAAATTAGCAAGATCAAGGAATAAGTCGTTGAGACTTTTATTCGCTGAATCCTTATAAACTAACTGACCATCCTTCCATGCAAATACGCAAGTTATTTTCAAACTCACAACATAGGCAAACGATATTAATGTGTTGATCTATCAACTAGCTGGAAATACCCTACGCGGTTACTAAGGGTATATAGTCTATCTATGTTAATGATAACATAAATTCTAGTAAGCGCCCAAAGGCACCGTATACGACAAAAGTCCCGTAAACGGCTAGAAATGAACATTTGCACAAAAAGGAACAAGTGGTCTGGGGGGAGCATCTGACAGTGAACGGGCAGAGATGAGTGCATGGAAAGTAACAAAGTGGAAAAAGCCACAATAGGTGAAAAGGCCTGCTTTACTTTATAAATTTGCTGTGCTTTTGTAATTTTGTTCGGCTGGCGATTAGTAATTCTTTCGTTTGTGATGTTGCTGTGAGGAAGTTCCTGAACACCTGTAGTTTACGTAGGCTGTATTTTAACCTGAGGTTGCTCTACTATTATTGACCACATTATACTTCGATTTCTTCTTTTTTATAAAGTCACATGTATCCGCGTTTTGATTCAGTCGCTTTGTTGAATCAAGCGCGCGCCATGACTGTGTTCAGAACATTCACTGAGCTCAAGAAGTGGTGACCAACTGTTACAATGTACATGGACCCGATCATGTATGTGAAATGTTTACTATTTTAGACTTATTCATCAATTAGGATTGTCAAAGAGGGGTTTCATCGAAGCAAACCATGCCAAACAGCAAAATGCTTTTCTCGGCGGCTTTAGCCACAGGGAGACCCTAACCACAACAAGGTTCAGGCCCGGTGCTGAAAAGAATGACAGGGGGTTGGACGCCAGTTCAGAGGATACTTTAGTCTTTATAGAATGACTGGAAAGCTAATTGAAACAAGTCGACAGCCAAACGGGTCAGATATACAGCGCCGATAAAGCGGGCGTTCCAGTGAGAGTGGCGTGGTTGTCACAGCGCTTTGAGTGATATAGTGTCTGAGTCTACCTTGAAGTTTATTAGCCAGTGTGGATATCTGTGATTAATCGAGGATCAGTCTGACATTGGTTTGCACGTAAAAACACGCGCGAGAGACGCAGTGTTGCAGCATACGTCCGAAGTAGGGTTATCACACGTTCACTAAGAAAAGTGCTTACTCGTCCTAGACACTCAAATGTCAATGTCAAACATATTTGCTGATCGTCGGCCAATATATTGCCAACCATGTGCACTTCAGTTTTTCCTAATTTCTTGTTCGCTCTTCTTATCCTCCGGAGACCTCCGATACTATGCTGCGCCGATGTAGTATCTGTTATGCCTCAACTCTCTAAATTTTGACATTATAAACATTATAGGTCTATTAACTGAATGACACGTCCAATTACGAAGAGGGTGAAAAAAAGAACAGTTAAACCTACTTATTTTGTTTTTTTAATGCCTATTGAAAGTAAGTATGATGACAAGGCATTAAGGATTTTATGAGAGCCCTATGTGCAAACGAATAACGCACAAGAAGAGGACACGTCATGCTGTTATGGGAGACCCGTGATACAATTTTATGTAGAGTGAGTTTTATGCTCGCAGTCAGGGTTCGGCCATGTATCAAAATCTTCGCGCACACATGTCGATTGCGCGTGCTGCCACATGGCTGACGGCTGCGGCCGCAAGAGAAACGGAGGGTACAGCGACTTTTCGTGGCCGGAATTTTTCGCGCGGCACAGGCGTCTCACGCGCGGATTCACGAACTGCCATGTTTAATTTAATTTAATTTAATTTATTAAATGTCAGTTTACAGGCATTGTCAAGGGAAGCGATTAAACACAAATCCGACCAGCAGTGAAAAAAAACTCCTGAAGAATAAAAATATAGTTGATGATGGTTTTTATGGTTTGAAGGGTTCAGGAGAAAAATGTATGGGGCAGCGAACTGTTGGAATGCTCCTGAAAGATAAATTTCTGTCTGGCCGTAGGCGCACTCACACTGGCACAACCTAATTACTTAACCGGGAACTATCGTCTCAGCCAGTCAGAGAGCACCAAACACACAGACATTAGGGATAGCGTCGATGTTTTCCGAAGGGATATGTTCTCTGGCGAATTTGCGGGAATTCTGCCTAAAGGCTCAAATGGTATTATCGACGACGACAATTCTGTTTCCGATGCTACCGTCCCACCATCCAGAGATACCCAATGATGACTTATTGGGTGGCTTCCTCTGACTCGGCGTTAGCGAAATGAAAGACATTCTGGCTAGTGGCCTGTACATTCCATACACACAGAAGGTCATTAATATAAACTTATCCAATGTCATCGTAGACATCTCAGCCCGCTCTTATGTGCTGCATACTAAAGATCGCAAAAGCTACTGTGGTCACCCTTCTTTCCTTGAATGTAAGGGCCTTTTTAAATTGCACTCCACTTGTTCCTCGATATTTCTAAAATCTTTTTAGCAGGCAGCCCGTCAGTCGCTGTACTCTCGGAAATAAGTTGTAAACATGTTCCCTCTAACGCTTATGGCCACTTTTGTTTCCACACGGTACATTGTCGATACACAATGATAATTTTTTGGAGTTTAATTTATTAAACTTTTTGCTCGTGGAGTATCTGACTGCAAAGGCGAACTTTCCAGTATATATATCCCCTAGTTGAATATGTGAAGGACAAACTGTAGCAGTGGCGGCTGACGCCGGGTTTTAAAAAAGCGGCTCGGTATTGTGACCTCTCTGTTTGAGAAGAACTGGTAACTACCAGACGGCATCAGAATCTACGCAGTGTAAGTGCTAAGAAATAACCTACGCAACACAGGATGCGAAGAGCACTGTTAACAGATGACCTCTCCAGCCCTGGACTTGCCGAATTTCTCAGGAACACAGGAAACAATTATGTGTCCCATATTATTAATATTTCTTCACAAACATGTTTGCAGGGTGACATCGGATTTAGATGGCGATGGTGGCCAGCGCCGCTCGAGGCAACCACCTGATTCGCCAATCCCACACCGAACATTTTAGTAAGGGTAATTTTGAAAACAATTCGTAAGCCCAGAACAGATGAAAATCACTACATACCGTCCTTCCACAGAGCGAACCGAGACAACCAACATCATTAGTGATTGATAAAGCCTCTCTGCCGAATTGCTAGCAATTGTTGCCATACCAACTGTCCGAAATGTATGTTGCCAGCAGGTGCTCAGGGACATAGTTGACTTAAAAGTTCAGTTATAATTTCTCGAGTAGGATTGTTGCCTATCTTGCCAACGACCGATTAGTTAAAGAGAAGACCACCTGGCTGAGCAAATGCTTGCACTCAACAAAAATATGCAGCAAGTGTAGTTAAAATAGAAGTATGTTATCATTAAACTGGAGATGAACACCATTGTTGCCAACATCTGGCCTTGTCCCCTGAAGTTGCCATTATGCAACACCAAAGATTGCGATGACTTTGCTCGTCGGCTGCCTACAGACGCCAGGTTTACAGCAGAGGCGATATGAGTGTATATTTCTGAATGTCCACGGCTGAAATTATTGTTATTATTATTATTATTATTATTATTATTATTATTATTTAATACCTTATCATGGTTAGAGGGCGAAATGGGAAAGAGTTCATCAGAAACTTCCAGAATACCCTGCTGGACTCCCCGTTCTGCCACATTTGCTGTGAGAGGGAGATCGAAGGAAAACGGTCTTTAAGTGCCTGTTCAATCTTTGGCATCCTCAACGGTGGGTCTAATATTTATTTATTGACAGACAGAGATTCCTTTGGGCGAAATTCACGTTTTAGTAACTGCGATGCTCAGGAGATTTGACGGACGGAGATGGGTCGGTTAACATGGGCCGTAGGAGGGATATGTGTGGGAGCGATCGAGACGTACGCAAGGCATTAGCTTTTAAGGAGGAAAAACTCGCTCATGAAAGGGTAAATATGCGGTTCGGACAAGACTGCCCTGCATATGGTAGTGTAAAAGCGATCCTAAACAGATATTATCAAGGCAAAATTCTTAAACCGGATGAGGCTGCCGTCCTCAAATTAATGAAATGAGGGGAGCTGAGCACAATCGGTCACACTTCGTTTGGACGGGAAATTAGAGGCTTAGGCGAACTTCAAGGCCTAGGGGAGAGATGCTACCCTGAGACCCCTTTGCTGACTGACCAAATTACTGGCAGACAACGAAAAAGGAGGAATTCGTCGTGATCGACAACAGGCCGCTTGGGGTCGAAAAGGGGAGATGACATCAAAAACCGCAAAAATAATAAATTGGGGAGTGAGAGCTCGAAGCCTCAGAGGCCGGGGTTGATTCCTTTAACGGGCCGACGAGTAGCGAAACGGAGGAGACTGAGGACATGCACATCAGCCTGTCCCTGCTTGGTCTTTGAGAGGATTTGCTGTGGCGGGCATCGCGTTCTGTGGAGGACACGATGCATGAACTGAAAAATCGAAAACTTTGAAATAAACTATCGTTTCTCGCAATTGTCTGCCCATTGTCCCGTGCCACTCGAAAAAGTAGGTGTTACAAAGTACATCTATTTCCCCCCGAAAAAGGATAATTATAGTCGAAACAACTTCGCTGCTGCGTGGGAAAGGTTTAACTGGAGACATTTATGGGTGCTATGCTAGACGATATTTTACAATGAAATACACACGAGGCTGTGCGCGGTAAGTAGTAAGAGAGAACAAGGAATGAGTGGTCTGCCTCGTGCATTCTGATTGGGGCGTTTTGTTGTACATACAGTCTTCAAAGTTTCCATGAAATGTCTCAGGAGAACTTAACAGACTTGTTTGGCAGATGGAATTCATTATTATAATAAGCGTAAGATAAATATTTTGTAAATATGATATTTAAATGTTGTTTAATCTAAATGTGAACTTTATAGTTTTACTGCATTAAAATTTAGACGGGCGAAGCAGTTGAGGTCGTGCCTTAGACTTGTTTTTGCTTCCGACCATGCCTACTCGCGCACTTCACTTTGTTTTCAAAATTGCCAAACGAAATGAGGTCATTAAGTTCTATAAAGAAGTTCTTGGAATGAAGGTATGCTCAATGCTTAGTTACACTGCTGTAAAGGTCTTGAGACATGAGGAATTTCACGAAGGTTGCAAAGCTTCATGCAATGGGTAGGAAGATTCGCTCCTCATGTAACCTCCGCTAGCCCCTATGACGGAAAGTGGAGCAAAACAATGATCGGCTATGGATCTGAAGATACTCATTTCGTCCTGGAATTGACTTATAATTATGGAATTAGTGGTTATAGGCATGGAAACGATTTCAAGGCTGTGCACATCAACTCGCCCGATGTTTTCGAGCGTTCGAAAATGTTCTTTAATGCATCCGAAGTAAAGGAAGGTTGCGTTGAAATCCTAGATCCAGCGGGTTATCGGTTCGTTGTCCACAACGTGAGCACCGGTGGCGATCCCGTGACAATGGTTGAGCTTTCTGTTTCTAATGTGGACCAGTCACTTGGTATTCTTCCTACTTAAAGTCAAATTTAAGACTATTGGGTCAAAAAACTTGGTATGAGTCTGTGTGAGGATACCGCGTCTTATGCTATTCTTTCTTATGGGGATGGCCAGTGTCGTTTACGTCTTACTCGTGAGTCTTCACCAATCGATCGTGGACAAGCGTTCGGCAGAATTGCGTTCTCTTGTCCCAGGACGGAGGTTTGTATAATGTCAGACAATCTATTTTCCCTAGCTTCCGAAAATCCAGGAAAAAATGGATGCTGAAAAGCAGACTATTCTTACCCGGCTTGTTAGTTTAGACACCCCTGGAAAAGCCACTGTTGATGTCGTCATACTTGCTGACCCGGTGAGTTTCCCCATGAACTCTTAAAATACTGTATACGTGGCATGTCCTGCTCCGTTTTTACTGACTCTTTTTCACTTTTTGATTAAACGGCAAGTTACTTATGTCCTACACCAGCACGCCCAGCAAAGAAAATCCATGATTGTCGCATGATAATTAGAATTCCAAAACCAGCCCTTTCTGTTCATCAGGCGCGCTTACCACCATTCGGTTGCGGCCACACACCAGCCGGCCGACTAACGATAAATGTCTATACATGCGTAAACTGCCACCGCTGGTGTATCTATCATTACTGGTGATTTGCTACCATAGAGGGATTTGAGGTTAAACTGGTTAGATTCTGAACACATTTCGTCGTAAACTGTTCCGTAGCCCGAATTATGTCCCTTAATGTCCATTTCCGCTGTGCGAGCATTGACGGATAACACTCTTACCAGTTTGCCATTGTCAAACGTCTCTCCAACATCGCTGTTTTTGTGCATATTTCTGGCTACAGCTAATTACAGTCAGCCGAGATTCTGGAATGTGTTCTCGATTAGGAAGGGTTGCTTGAGTAGGGTTGGATTATAAACTATCATGCGGCATAATCGCCTAGTATTTCAGACACGCCAGGATGCTGGCTTTGAACGCACATAATTCCGATCGCCTAAATAAACTCGGAAAAACCGAGTGCGCATTTTTTCCTATTGGTTTCCGATGTCCTCATTCATCGAAATATACTTCATAGAAAAATAGAACATAAATATTTTTTCTTCTACTTATTTGATAGAAAATAACGATCTCTTTAAATTTTACACCTGGAGAAGGGAGTGCCTCTTGGTTTTAAGGTTTTTTCAATTCTTGAATAGTTTTGAGTCCTATTCGACGTCGCATTTGAGTCCAGGGTTCACAGTTTGCGTGCTGCACACGTTCGTATGAGGAAGACCACACATTCCTCTATTCCACAAATACACCACATGGTGCTCGTAAAATGTTAAGGTAAATTTGGCTATGTTCTATTTCAAGAGGAGCATTAATGGACGGGCCGATGCGATGTTACCCGAATGGAAATTGCACGGTCTTAAAAAGGTTTTTAATAAGAAACTTTTTAGAACCGGAACTTACCCATTCTTCGAGCGAAAAATTCGATGAAGACGTAATTTGCTGCCAAATGAGTAGAAGAAAGCATATTTTGTGAACGTTTTCGGCAAAGTATATTCTAACTTAGAAGGGCACCGAAAACAGATAATAATAGTTGTTTGTCGACTGCGGTGTTTAGAGACAGCCGGAAAGAAGTGCATTCAAAAGCCAACATCCGGGAGTGTCTGAAATATTGTGGGATTATGTCACACAATCGGTAATTCACCCCCACTTAAGTAATCCTGATCGAAGACGCATTTTAGAATTTCGGTTAACATTTTATGAACTCACCATCCCTCCCATCGTCAGTATGAAGTAAATTGGCTGATCAGATAGTGCGTCTAGGATTTTTACTTTTATTCCGTCACAGCAGCTTCGAGTGTATGACTGCCCGCTTATAAATTACACTTTTTATGTTTAGGATGGACATGAGATATGCTTTGTTGGTGACGAGGCCTTCCGTAGTCTCTCTCAGGTGGATCCAAAAGCCGACGAACTTTTGTCTAAAGCAATGGCTGCTGATACTAGCGACGCATGGTTCGAGAAACGCGGTGGCAAGCCAGGGCTCTGATAATGCTTTCGTACTTCCTTTATCCATTGCGACCTTTGATATTCCTGACTGCCTTGCAGTTTGCTTCCTCCTTTCTTCTGATACATCTTCTGCTATCGGTGCTATTGTTTTGTTATTGCCCGCCTTCATTCATTTATAAACTACCAACGGTAGGTGGAATTGAATATTGGGTTGAGCACTTGCATTGGGGACGATGAGCGTCCACAAACGCACAAGTAGTTAACGTGATCAGGGCGAGAGATAAGACCAAGAAGTAACCGTCACAATTTTCTGGCTATGTAGACATCGGTTTTGATGCGTTGCGTCACGATAGATGCAACAACCCTAAGACAGCCCTCCGTGTGTGGAGGGTTGTCGTCTAATCGAGTGATCGGCGCTTCTGCGGTCTGGGATGCTTTGCGGCAATGAATTTCAATATAAATTTCGTCCCCTACGAAAGACTTGATCGGTGCCCGTGTCTTGATAAGGCATTGTATGCCAAGCCTATGTTGCGGCAGGACTGGAGACATTCGTCGATCCACTACCTTCCAGTTGCACGGAATCTTTCCAATTTTATTGCAAAGCCACTGCGTCGGCCAATGGCTGTGTCCTGTTTCAAGAGAACTGACAAGATGTCAAGAGTTTGCGGGCACGGATTCAAACAGACTTTTCGTCCTGATCCCTGATAGAATTGATTTGAATACTTGAAAGATCCTTAAACCGAATGACTCAAAATGTTCGTATGGAAACTGAATAATGGGTGTCTAGATACCAGACGTTCCGCCAAGGTAGAAGAGCAAGTCTGGATGCTTTTTATTCTCGTAGGTATGAAACGTTTGTGGGTTATCCGGCGGCCTTAATAACTGAACTATCAGCTCATCCATTTTTGCCACACCCAGAAAGGATATTATTAACTTACTTCACCCTTATATGTACGGCTTACAGACAGCTGCTCCATATTCACCCTCTGGAGTGACTCATTTTAGTTTACTCGTTCACGGTTGCATTAGAGGCTTGTTCGCGATCTTCTTATTCGGAGATAATATTCCAAAGACGAGACTGTCACCGGCGTCTACGGAAGCACATGACTATGATCGCGCAGAATAGCAAGGAGCGCGTATGCATTCTGGGTGATTCTAGCGTCGAGTAACTTGGAAACACGATCTCCGCATTGGTACATCTCAGACAAACTAAGAGAGCATTTTTGGGATGAGAACTAAGCTAGAATTAGTAGGCACGACAAGCTCGAATTTGGTCCAAAATCTCTCGTCTACGCAACTAACAGAGCAGCAACTACGAGTGCTATGGCGTTAAGCTTGTTTCAGTACCACAGATCCCGACCCGGTCAAACTCATTACGGCCGGAATTATTAACAGATGGTTCCGACTCCCGACCAACCTCCTTCTTTCTTACACACCTACGTCATACTCGGTACTAAAAAAGGTCCGCATCTGTCTGCTTCTTAGATTGCTTAATGAATTCAAATTTCACATTCGAGGTCAAGACCGTAACTACTACAGAATCCCCATCGGTATGCCAGTTTAACTGCACTACTATCGATTAGTTCCTCAGCGAGGAATACTCTGAGTGAAGGAACCATATTTATCTCAAGCATATTCTTACTTATGGGTGTCGAAGTACCCAACTTATAACAATGACCGTAAGGATAGAATTCGATTGTGGGTCGCATTGCTTCTAGAGGCAGTCATTTCGCAGGAGAGTTGTATGGGAGAGTCTAACCTCTGCCTTGCAAACCTGATCAAGAAACCAGTGTCATGTATTCACTGGAGTCCGTAGGATCTCGGGATATTTGCATCCACCAACGCAAGCCGTTTAAACTCACTGTCTGTCAGGAATTTGGGATTCTTCAGTTGTTTCAAGCAGTTGTCCTAAGGGGGATTACTTGAAACGGTCTTCTGGCAGCATGTCTTCTTTTACAAATTTTATCAATAGATGAATGTCAGGGAACAATGGAAATTATTTATGGTTTGCCTGCTCTTAGCCTGACACACCCCAGCCAGATGACGCAAAGATCTGCAGTGAGTCCTAGATCACTTGTTTAGACCCCTCCCGTCATAATACGAACGAAATTTGCTCTCCGAAACACCGTCTGGCCTCTTCGTGGACGTTCGCATGACACGCAGTAATCAGCAAATTGGAAAAGTCGACCAACGGACACAAAAATACTGGGATCAACGGGAGCACTTCTCAAGTTTAGTTAACAATCCTGATGCCCACAGAATGAGCTAAGGTTTTTAGTGAGCTGGGGCCCGCTTCCTCGACGGTTTGACCGTTCCCCCAAACGTGCCCACCGTGTACTTCACAACAGGATGGGGACAGGGAAGGCGACTTGCACGCGTTGATAGTGATGGCAGAATTTCGCTGCATCTACCACACTCTCGAGTCCTCACTCAGATGAGCCCGTTTTCATAACAGTCAAGAAGACCAGAGGCGGAAGAGGGCACAGGTGGTTGACACAGCGAAAACCTGCATCTAGGCGTACCATCACGCATTAGTAAAAAAAAGGGTAGGGGCGTCCGGGTCCAACAGGACGAGGGAGCCAAAGAGGCTACAGTAAGAAAGAGCCATTGCAGCTTGACTCTCAGTCGGCCACTCCACACAAACACACACTGGGCTGACTGTGAGGCTCGAATTATCCCGTCAGTTGGCAGCCTCCCAAGCCACGGCTTTTAGCGCACCATGATAGATTCTAAAGCGTCAGCTTGTTTATAGTGGGAAATATTTGTTGGGACCGTCGACCTCACGCTCTCTCCCACAGACACCACTCCACTGTCTGTGCCGGTCAGATAACTGATGCCGGAAGTGGGTACAGTGACTGACAGAGTTAGGGAGCCCGTCTGTGCGCGCCTAATGCACGGGCCTGATCCCCAAAGGCACGCGTGAAGATCATAAACAGAAGGCGGTGGGCGGCTCCGATCTCACATGTGAGATCCGGCCATTAAGAAGGAGCCATCGCGGTCCGACTCTCAGTTCACCAGTCAGCCACTCAACACATAAACACACAGTTAGGCTGGCTGCGTGGTCTGAGTTGACGATTCATTTGATAACCTTCCATGCCATGGATTTTAGCTCCCCGTGATAGTCTCAGGCCCGTCCTATTGTTTTTAGTGAGGAAGTATGCGCTGAGTCGTTTTATCTCATCCTGTGCACCAGCCCGCCTTCCGAGTCGGTCAACCAATAGATGTTAAGATTGGGAGGGGGGCGTATACAGCAGACAACAGTTCATCCGCACGTGCCAGACACACGACCCAATCCAATTACTCACACACCAGGATTTCACACACACAAGGGTGCAGACTGCTCGGATCTCACATTTAGCAGAGAAGCCGCGTGGAGAAAAGAGTCGAAGAGCACAGTTCTCACTTACATGAGAGGTGCCGGTGGGGTGGAATGTTAGCAATGCTCATGTTAATAGGGCTATGTGTGGAGATGTGGTCATGTCTGCCTTCATTTATCGCAGGCTTTCAAAAAGACACATGTACCTGAACTTGCTGATGTGGAAGGTGAATTTGCGGTGACAGTGTGGGCAGGACGAGTGGGCAGATGTTAAGTCGGCCGCCGTTGTGGTGCTGCTAGCGTTGGTCGCGCTGATGGATGGGGAGTTGATCGGGCTGCGGATGGGAGAGTTGGAGGATATGCATGTAGTGTAATGTGTGTCGCTAGTGCAATTGATTTCCAACTAATATGCATGTTGCTGAATGTGCCAATGCGACGAATAAGTGTGCGCGGACAGTGAAATCTAGTGCAGCGAGTGTATGTGGGGGGTTCTGGTACTGGCGCGCCGGTCGCAGTATACTGGATTCGCGAGTGACCGACCGAGCCTATGTGTGCGAGGTGAATGTGCGATCACAATGAGTGCAGGTTGGGATCGAGTCATACATCGATGGAAGTGAGGGTGGTGCTGGTGAGGGTGATGGCTGACTTGTCGTCGGAGCCGCCTTGGTTGGTGGCGGTTGCGGGGGCCGATTCGCGCGCGGATTGTTTGTGGACAGTGGGGGCATTGCCAATAGAAGCAAAGAGAGGAGTCCCAGTAAGCAGTTTTGAAGAAGGAGACATGATCGCTTAGACAAGAGCAGTATTAGCCTGACGTTTCGGATTCCCGCTCGAACCCGCCATCAAAGACAAAAGCAGATAGGGGTGGTTCATGCACTAGGGGCTGCAGTATTTATAGGATGCAGTCGCCATGCTACCGCATACCTATGAATATTCACGGCTCCGCCCGTCCCTCCCCCTCTTCATCAGGGATCGTTGCACTTGGTGTGCTGACTGTTTGATGGACGATATTCGCGTAGTTAATTGCTGCAATTTCATCACGTGCGTTGGATGTTGACGTGACGATCGCGCGAGTGATTTAAAAACGCGATATGCGGACGGGTTTCAGAGTGGTGAATAGTATTTGGTCGAAAATTTTCATGAGAGCCGCGACGGCTTCTGGGACACTTCTTGTGTCTAACTTTTTTGAAATTATGTTTGAGTGATACTTCCAATCACAGAGAGACCCGGAGCATGTCATTAGGTAAGTCGGTCAAGTGAGAAAGTTCGTCAAATAAGAAGTGTTTATAGTTTCTCGCATTGAAAATTTCACCCAGCTCACCCGAAATATAGTTAGTAATTTAGCATAGTTAGGTGGCTAGTCAGTCAGTTAATATTGCTTGTTAGTATAGTCAGTCTCAAGTTCCTGACCGCTGCGTTTGTTTTTTTTATATTCTGTGCAGGTCTCTTCACCATTCAACAGCGTCGTCAAGATGACAGCTTTGCACATCTTAAGTTTGAGGTTGAGGCTGAGACCGTGGCGATCCCATACGGACTGGCTTTAGAGAACCATAGATCCGTGGCAGCGTGCTGCCTAAGTAGCGCCCCCTACCATAGGCAAAGTTGCCCCACAGTCTTAATTTTGGTGCCGTTAACGTGGATGCAGCGTTGGTCGACAGTGGATGCAAGGTTGCCGTTTTGTCCCTGTTGTTGGTCAGTCGGAGGCGAAGAGGTCCATGCTCCGTTGCATGTCTGCTTTTGTCGCGGGCCGCCCTGTATCCGTCGGTTAGACAGTCAGTTTAGGCTTTGTGCAGTCCGTTCTTTTCGGCGAGCGGGTTGTGATGTCAGCGTCGTTGTTGTCAAACCAGTTGTGGTATTGACGATGTGCCCATTCGGTGACTCCCAAGACAATGTATTGAATAGCATTCCGCATTTGACACCACCGAGCTTCTAAGGCAGCGCTATCGCTCGGAGCCGGCAGTTTACCGAGGCATTGTGTTAACTGATAACTAAAAAGCAAATTTCGACAAAAATGCACTTTACATACTTGTTGATCTCCTGCGAGGTTGCAGTCGGACCTCATTTTGGGAAGGTCGAAGCGCTGATTTTCCCACCCATTGGAGTCGAGGATGACCTTCATCAACAGCGTGCAGTGTAGGTCTTGTCCCCGGACGAGAACGTAGTCCAGCAGCTGCCAGTGCTGCGATCGCGGTGCACCCAGGTCGTCTTTTTTCACGCCAGAATGCAGAAGAAGTTGTTGTCAAAAGGAGATGTTCTGTGCATCCGCAGGTGGAGCCTATCTCATGGAACTCAGCACTCCACTCCAAGCAGCCTGGCCTGTCCCGACACAGGCAATGAAGTCACCAAGAGCAATCAGCTTATCCGCCTTCGTCACGGTCTGTAGAAGAGCGTGCAGGTCTTCGTAGAATTTGCTTTTCACCTCGTCGTAGCTGGTCATTGGGGGAGCGTGCATACTGGCGGAGATATTGAGTTTGGCTGTCTGACGAGGCAGGCGCAAGCTCATGAGGTGGTTACTGACGCACTGCAGCATACTGAGAAAGATATAGAGATATATACGCTTTATTTTAAAATGATTCTTCCAAAATGAAGCGTAGACTCGAGTAGACTTACCCTACGTCTACCTCACTCTCTCCCCTTACCCCACCTGGATCCGGTGTCATGACAAAGTTAACAAGACCGGAGGCAGGAGAGGACGCAGGCGGCTGGCGCGGCCGGACCCGCACCCAGGTCAACCGCCACTCCCTGGTCCACAACAAACTCTCGACCAGGATTTTAACTAACAACAACACAAAAACGGGTCAGGAATAAGAGGATGACTGGACAGCTAGGCTCACGACCTGTATACACAGCGGCAGCGCAAGTACATCTACCGACAGGGAACTAGGTGCGGGAGAACTGCCAGCACATCATAGACTGAGAGAGCCACGGTTTGCTGAATCATGGGATAGCAGACGCTCACATGCAGGCACACGCTGACATACATGCACCATTGTTACATACACTGCCATTATTTTGACCAAATAACACTGGCACCCCCTTGTGGTTCTTGGCTGCAGAGGAGAAAAACTTCTGAGGATTATGTTGAGTTGATCCATGATTACTCAGGACGTAACCAAATGAAAGCTCCTCCTGATCAATGTCTTAGAATTGGGACAACGGCACTTTGACGTTTTGTGTTGCCAAAGGATACTTACCTCCAAGCCTAATTTAACAAGTTGGAGTCAGCCTAGGTCGAAAAACAGCCTTTTATAGCCACCATCTCTTTTGTCAGGTGCTCCAGGAATCCAGTCAAAGCGTCGAGAATTTCATTGCGGATCAGACTCTTGTCATTCAGAACTGCCAGTTTAGACATCAGCGGAGACAGGTTCCGGGCTGCGGTGCTCATCCATCAATTACTTGTTGGTCTGCGCACTGAGGAAGCGCACGTCATAGGGATGATAACACTCCATCGGTTGGTCGACTCAGCTGACAAAGGTCTTTTAGTAGGCGCTCATAATGACAAGAAATATCGCGGGCTTTCTCCCACGACCGAAACATGTATATGCATCACTTTCTAGTGTTTGGTAATTTGCAACTTCAGGCTTGAATCATGTTTAACACAAATTTGCCCGAGGTCCAAACTCCAGACACGCCACCGAAATCGGTATACACTAGGTATTGTTAATTTCTGCTCGATTTATATCATCGTTCAGGACGGCCTACGTTTTTGCATATATTGACGGTATATTAGAGACTGGTGCACTTCCAAATGGTCACATGGAGATGCTAAACACAGCGTTAATGAGTTTGGAAGAAGCTGGGGTCAAATTCACGAGAGACAAAACGTTTTCCTTACCGAATAGACTGAAAATCCAGACTTTATTGTGGACAAGACGGTCTTCCATCCGTTCGAACACAAGGTAGAAGTTCAGAAGTCGGCATTGTCTCCAAGCAATACTGGTAAATCGTGCTTGTTCCTTATTTATTTACTCACCTTAGTCGCCTCAAGCAATAGTGATCTGGCATTTTGAAACTCCACTACCTTCTGCATAAATAATCGTCTCTGGAATAGTCAGAGGTCGAACAAAATGCTTTTGAACTGGTACAAAGGGCCCTTAACCACTCCTCTGTTCTGATTTATTACGACCCCGAAAACACTACCATACTGAAGTGCATTGCATCCCCGTACGGTTGGGGTTCGATCGTCATGCACCTAACGCCCTCTGGTGCTGAGAAGCCAATTGCATTTCCAATTGGAACTATGTCCCAGGCGAAATCCAACTATTCAGTACTGTATAGAGAATTTGGCCATAGTGCCTGGTCTACAATATTTCCACTTCTGTCTTTCAGGCCGACCCTTCGAAATTCATACTGATCACAAACACCTTGGGTTTTCTGGGTTAAAAAGAAGAGATGCAACAAATATGGCACTCACTCTTTCCCCCTACACATATGCATTAAACTACGATATGAGTAGCGTCGAGTAGCGCAAACATAATAACTGAGGTCCTGAGTAGGTTCTACATTAGCACCTGCTTTTGAGACCAATAATGTTTTGCAGAACTTGGTCAGTGCACCTGTAACCTACCAACGAATTAGACAGTGAAGATTAAGAGATCCTCTACTGACTTAAGCAAAAAGATGTTTACAGTCTGTCCGGCCGTCTTCTGTCTCTCCTGATCTTCGACATTTCACAACCGTTAGAATTAATGACACTAAAAGAGAGGTGCGTACCGTGAGGCAATCATGCAGGTGTACCAGTGCAAGGTCGACAAACCACACTTAAATACTTACACACTGCTCGCCCCCGTGCAGTTATAATGAAAGCTGTCGCCCCCGGCTACGTTTAGTGGCCCAGAATTGTCGAAGATATAAGACTAATGGTAAAAGCATGCCAATGTGTCAAAGAACAAGGAAGATTTTACCAGAGGTGTCCCTGGAGCCACGAGGCTGGCCTGACTAACGTGGTAGAGGGTACGCATCGACTATTTTCGGACATTTCAAATCTAGACGATCGTGGTGGTGGTTGCTTTCCACGCCAAATGAATTAAGTATATTCATGTGGGAAAATACTGTGGTTGGACACAGACATGTGTACCTCTCCTAGGCTATGGCGCAGGGCCACAATACAGGAGTAGTGGCAATAGGCACCTTTTAGGAGAGGAAACTTTGCGTTGCTATATTAGGGGAAAAAATCGTATTTGCGCTTTTTGCATAACAAGTTTCCTCATCCTGGGAACCATTGAGCAAGCACTAAAAATACTTTACAAAAAATGTTTCAGGGAGGTGCACATATCCTCTTCAACGACTATTATCAACAAGTTAATATCTCTACTCTTAGAATACCCGTCAACCGTCTGGCCTTTGCTACTGTTTCAGATGGCCTTGCAGAGTGCCCAGTTCAAACGATAAGACATGGTTAGCCAGACGGACACAAAAGGATTTGTCCACAACGCAGTTGGGCTTTTCGTTCAGCTATCGCCACTTCATTCAATTGCTTTGTAGCCTGTTGAATTGCTATTCAGATGACGGTTGTGCAACACAACTGAATTTGCTTAACCCTTCAGTTTTTTATAGAAGTAGAGAAAAATAGGCAAATATGGAAGGCGGATATGGCGTACACACCTGACCCCAAACATTCTCGCCCACCGAAAATGTCTATGCGCGATTGGCACATGAAGAAAACTTGTGTCTGGCGGTAGTTTGATGAAACTAGAGGCAAATATCAGAATTAAACTTGGAAGTTTAAAGAACTGGAATCCGATGTTTTTACCAAGTCCACAGTTGCACGGGCACAGGAAGTGACGATTTCGAGAAGTCCGGACTGACAGCAACCCCTGACTTTGACGCATTTCGATTTAAATGTTTACTAAGTTTTTCGGGTCGCATCTGAAAACGTCCGCTCCGAACACTTTACTAGGCTTCCATGTTGATTTCTGGAGACGTTAATGGAGGAAATCGTACCTCTGAAGTACAACTAGTGTGTGGACTTTTAGCTGCTGCCTGTGCTTGAAGTGTGGTCGTGGCGGTTTGCATAGTGGGCAGACTTTGAGCACCACAATCAGGCAAAGTCTGGGCTGGCACAATGTATGGAAGGCATTAGAATTAGGGGTTTATTATGTAGAGGGC
>CACRXP010000008.1:2377026-2412111 GCA_902702965.1 Spirometra erinaceieuropaei | reverse complement strand
ATTAGTTGCTCTAAGTGATGCAGTGGAACTGATTTAGGCAAACGGTGATGAGCTAAGCGGACAAGCCTCTTTGATAGGTCATTGGAACGCGGAAGATTGGATTGATCATAACCTTTAGGACGCATCAATACTTCATAGAAAATGGAACCAGTCATTATGAAAAGGCTGATCACAAGCTTGTGGAAGCGGTTACTCAAAGACATCCAGCTGCCAGCCATGGAAGTTAACCCTTTCACATTCATTCTAATATTACGCAAGCCGTGTTGGTCTTCGGCATTTAGCTCACACTTTGTCGCATCGTACAATAGAACTTAGTACTCTGAATCGACGAGTAACGATTTCATTTGAACTATAGAGACAGGCGAATCAAAAAGGGAAGTGGAGCCGGTGAAAGTCTGCGATGAAATTCGTGCAACCCAACGTTGAGGGTTATGTAGAGTCACTGAAGGCGTATGGACAATATGGGCTAGCAGTAAATGTGGACCGGGGACATTATGTCGAAAATTCATTCATCAAGTTAACGAGTTGAATCTAAGCTAATGGGGATAACCACCGCCATTCCAGGGCGTGAGCCTGTTTCAGGAGGTGGGGGAGGACATAGGTAAGAGGTACCCACTCAATGCAGAAGGCTGACGACGGTCGGGGCGCTCGACGTACGGTCGGCGTTGGGCGCGTGTGTGTGTCTGAACAAGAGCGGAGAGAGCGCGAATGACTAAATATGTCTCACATGACAGCCAGCGCAAATTGATGATCTGATTTGATGGCTCCTGATTTTGTGCTCGTCTCTGGTCGACCGTACTCTGGGCGGAATTCGCACATGCAACATTACTCGGAAGATGTGGTTATATGTATCCTGATGTGGGATGCGTGACAAGTAAGAAGGCTCATATGCGCTTGTGGTGCCTACAGCTTCCCTTCAGACAACAAAGAAAGTCAGGAGGCCGACGATGGATTAGGCGACGAGACAGTGAATCAATTCATGTGCAGGCTGAAGAGGTTGTGCTGATTGTAGGAGGGGTTGCTAGAACTGGAGATATAGGCAGATGCTGCCGCCTGTGCAAAGTTGCAGTTGAAGCAGAGGACAGAGGGTGTGCTGGTGCGATCCCGTCGACAAGTACCGCTGAGTTGGCAAGCTGTCATAAAGGGATGGGGTGTCTGACGCCTTGGGTACTGGTGCAGGCCGATCTTATAGTGAGTCCATTGTTGGGGTATGGGGGTGTCCAGTTGTGGGTCCACGTGATGGTCGTAGTAGGTCGCTCCCTCGCTTGCAGGTGTAGACTACGTCTAGCGTCCATTAACTGACACCAAACTCTCACATGTGGCTCCCCGATGCTAGGCTCTGCCTAGCGGCCACGCCCCGACAACCGCCTCGACCGATGGACTAAACCAGGTGAGAGTGTCCATGTGTGCATCTCCGCAAACAGACCATGCTGCCTGGAGAGGAGTGCTGGGTCCCCATGGTCTCGACGGCTCCAACGACAATGGCCTAGTCCTCCTACGAATCTGCGCAGAACACCGCCTCATCCTGACCACTACTTTCTGCCTTCCGACGTAAGACAAGGCCACGTGGATGCACCCTCGGTCGCGGCACTGGCATCTGCCAGACTATGTCCTCGTCCGAAGGCGAGGCCAGCGGAACGTGCTGGTGACAAAGGGGATCCCGTGTGCCGACGGCTGGACTGACCATCGCCTCGTCATCTACAAGATGCGGATTCGTCTACAGCCTCGCAGGATACCCCAAGGTAAGCGATCCCCAGGTAAGCTGAATATTACTTTGTTGTCTTTGCCTGCTCATCATCAACGGCTAGCCAACATTCCCGTCGCTGCTGCCGCTGATGGGAACGCCTCTGTCGAGAACCGATGGTGTCAACTGCGGGACTGGTTTGATGATGACGCTGCCACCAGCAACCTGCTCGCCGATAAAAACCGACTGCGCACAGCCTACGTCAATCGCCCACCGAAGACAACAAAACAGCCTTCTACCGTAGTCGCCGCCTTGTGCAACTGGGACTGCAGGAGATGTAGGAGGTCTGGACGGTTCGCAAGGCCGAGGAGATCAAAGGATACGTGGACTGCAAAGAATGAAAGAACTTCTTCGCCACGATCAAAGCTGTCTATGGTTCCACAGCCAAAGGCAGTGCTCCTCTTCTCAGCGCCGTCGACAGTACTCTACTTACTGAGATGACACAAATTTTGCAGCGATGGGCCGAACATTTCTCTCTCTCCCCCTCTCTCTCTCTCTCTCTCTCTCTCTCTATCTCGCTCTCTCTCTCTCTCTCTCTCTCTCTACGAAACCATCAAGGCCGTGCAACAGCTCTTGAGCGCGAGAGCGCCCGGATCAGACGCCAGCTCCGCTGGGATCTACAAGCACGGAGGCCCCAGCTTATGGAACACTCGACGGCGCTTTTCCAGGAGATGCGGCGTCAAGGAGAAGTCCCCCAGAACTTCTGGGACGCCACAACCGTCCACCTTTATAAACGGGAAGGGACCGCAAAGAAGGAGACACGATCGCTGGGACAAAAGCTTTATTCGCCTGACGTTTCGGGTTCCTGCTCCAACCCACCATCAGATACAATAGAAGATACGGGTGGTTTATGCACAAGGGGCTGCAGTATGCAGTCGCTATGCTACCACAACCTATGAAAATTCACGATTGCCCCCCCCCCTTCATCGGGGGTTGTTGTGCTTGGCGTAATGATTGTTTGATGGCCGATATTCGCGTCGTTAATTGCTGCAATTTCATCACGTGCGTTGGATGTTGGTGTGATGATTGCTCGACCACCTGACCCATCGACCCTGGCGCTGGGTCGAATATGCAAAAAAAGTAACAAACGTCAGTTTGGCGACTACCAGTAATATGCGTTTATAATAACACACAGGACATTCTTCCTTAGTCCTAACTCCAGGGCAGGTTTTACAAAATAACTGTCCTTAACAGTTGCCTGGGAGATTGGTTATCAACGACGTTTTTTCACGTCATAAAATGATCTTCTAACTGATAGTTTTGATGAAAAAGCACCCAGTTACTCTTAAATATTCTAAGACACTTTCGATTACTAAATGCTCGAGGAAGACCAATTTTACTGAGCTTCCGTAGAATAGACAATTCGGTATACGCTCATTTCCGAAAAGGGTGACTCACCATCCATTTGTCAAATAATGGACAAGTTGCGATGTCACCTAAAGTCTGGTCCATTCTGTCTTGTTCTTCTTGACATGTTTTCGCAAGACAGAAAGACCAGGTTTGACGTTAACTTATTTGATGTCTCTTAAAATGCGACGAAGGTGATGAACGAAGGCTCGTTGAGGAGGACAGTTTCGGACTTATGAGCCCCTTAAAAAAGAAGAATATCATGCAGCAAATGAGATGGTTTCTGTGAGAAATCAGGTCCTGGATGCGAGAGTTGCTCAAATCACTCAGCCAGCATTCCACCGGTGGACCATATAAACAAAAGATTTAGTTACGTGTAGCAGAAACAGAGGAGGTGTGCGGGTTCGACGGCAAAGACACGGACGGTTTCTACGTCAGGCAGAGAGGACAAAACTAACAACCCGATTATAGGCATATTGGCTGTCGCAAACGGTCTGAGCCTTGGCTCAGGGCATGTGCTTATGGGCAGAGTACTCCAATGATATTTGCGTCATGCCAAATTTAAGCCTAAGTATCTTGTAAATCGAGACATGCTTCCTCGGAATTAGTTTTTATTAAGAAGACAAATCAGTCGTCACATTAGCACTTAATAGCCGAAAGTCCTCTGAGACACCAACTTGAAGATATTGGCACTGAAATGAAAATTGACAAGGAAGGTCTGATGAAGCGTCCATGAAATCTTTATATAAATGTACACGTCTCAATGATACGTGTTATTTTGCCGTAGCTTCCAGACATGCTGGCAGTCTTTTTCGCATGGACTAGGGAAAAACAGTGTAGCATAGATGCTAATTGTGGTTTCCCACGTATCCGCGCAAACCATTGGCTGAAAGTGCGACCGCGCCGACCAGCAAAAGACTGCAGTATGTCAAATACTTGTTTATATCGATAAGCCAGTTGTGTGGTTACTATTAGGGGTCAAGGTATAAAGCGATTCTCGATCCGTTTTGGTGCTGATCCGAAACATTGTCCTTGTGCGTTTATCGTCGAACTCGTAGCGGAAAACGGTCTGCGACGATGAGCTAAACTGACTAGTTAAGTGTTTGCGTATTTTCGGGTCGAGCCTTCTTGACGTTTAACTTGTTTACTTATAGAGGCAATCCTTGACCAGATTCTAATAAATAAAAGCAGTTAGCTCGTTTGCGTCTGGGTGAGATTTGAAAAACATGACTCCGCGACAGTCTACTCGTCAAAAGGGTATTCTGACGTCCATATAGTCTTTGGTCGTGTGCTTGCCGAGCTCCTAGTCGTTGCATTCATCGCACTGTCTCAGACAATTCCAGCCCAAGGCGATTTGTCTGCCATGGGGCGATTGTTGCACTCGGGTGTATCAGGTGCCCTAGTAACGTGTATAAACGTTATACGTATAGAAGTCGTCCTGACTTTTTCATCCCGTTTACACGCGGCACTCAGTTTTCCATGAAGCTGAACTCTGCGTAGCGGCCGCAGAACAGCAACTGTTTAAAGTGATATATTAGATCCGATGGGGGTTACTGCTGTGTCGGGATTATACAGAATCGGTTCGGACGGCAGGGAGCAGCCAGCATCTTCTAACACTAACAGACGTGGACCTTATGCCTGATCAACCACTACATTAAAGCTCGTTGTCAGCCGTCAGTGGGTAGTTATATCACTGGACCAATGCTTGCTGTCCGTGAAAGACATGATGAAAAGGCATGGCTAAACAGAGCAACACTACAAATAAAAGACCATTCCTACATGGCTAGCGCCAGCCACATCACAAATTGACTAGCAAGGCAGCGAAGTCCAATGGCATGCAGCACACGATGAAATGGAGACAATACTCTCGACACTCAGTGAATCAAAATTGCGCCGTTGCCCAGTTCCTTAATATTCCACCTTAGTTCTGACTGGAAGCCACCAGCAGACCGATATACACGTAAAACAGAAGACTGTTTGCAAACAGAACTTGTATTGGGTACAGAGAACAGCCCACGTAGTACGTCTGGGGAGCTATCAAGGAGTACATGGCATGAAAAACGTCATAAGTCGATAGCTGACCAATCAGTGCCTAGAAATTCTGATCAAGTGTTCATAATATTGAAGGTTTATTCGTCAAGGGCATGTGGTGTGGCATCCAGGAGTCGGTGCGGCAGCATACAACGCATCCCTCCACCCTGAAGTGACCGGTATCGGGGAAGATAAGAAAGGCAGTAAATTCAATAATGAATACTGAACAGACGCTCTAGTGGGATCCGGCCCCAAGATCTGTTTGGAATGGCAGATACGGACTGGTCGTTTCACGGCGGTATTTTTGATCCTGAGCTGCTTTGCGGAGTCGGCTGTTCTTTAAAATCTAAGTTGGCGCTTTTCGGGTAGGAGGATGAGAGACAAACACCTCGGCTGGTGTTGTGGTGTTCTTCGTAGGTAGTGGTTCTTCTGTCATTTGAACGCCGGTATCAACGTCAGAGTTTGCTGCCAGTTTGGACTTCTCAAAATTTTTACCACTTGCGCTTGTGCGAATGTGAACCTAGTCGAAATATTGGCACACGGTTCTTTGAACTTCTAAGGCAAAATTTTCAGTTCTTTCCTGGCTCCCTCGAACTACCGCCAGACATCAGTTCTCTTCAGGCGCCAACCGTGCACAGATATTTTCTCTAGGCGTAACTGTTCGGAGTCAGGTGTGCACGTCATATCGATGGCAGGTTCTGAGTGTGCCGACTAATATCTATAACAGATAAGGGTCTTAAGGACGGGCGTGTCCTTAACAACGTCGTCAGTGTTGCGAGCCTACTCAAGGCGACAGCCACTATGTTTGCGCTACCTGTAACACATTTTGCCGTATATGCGAAATGATTAAGTGTCCACTTCGACCGATGTTTGCGGTCGGTATGAATCTCGGAGATGCAGTCAGTAAAGTACAGAGTGAAGAGTTTTTTGCCAAAAATCCTTAGTTAGACGTACTCATCTAGCTGTGAATAGTTTATTTCCGCCTGTGTGGTCTTATGTGCAAAAACATCGTCATTACGACATCAGAAGGCATTTAGTGCATGCGTGTGTGCTAATTGAGCACTCAGGGAATATAGATGAGCAAAATTTCTGTATGACAGGCTTTTATCGAGGCCGTAGTGAATCAGGTCAGATGAGCAGACTAGAGCCGTTTTTGTCGGTTTAAATCATTTTTTATCCTCTGACGATTTTTTTAAAGCACGCGATAGCTTGCTGATTCTTGAAACGACCAAATTTGAGCAACCTATCCAAAGAATAAAAGTAACTGACTACCATGACCAAGCGCGGTGATGATTCCGGAGTTTCGATCTTATGTTCCAGCGGATAAGACCTGTCTTATCCAACTGAACACCCAAGCAATCCACCAGTTCAGCAAGAAATGTGCAGTTATCTTTCTTGAGCTAGAAAACAACTTCTACCTGACCTGTTAACTTAAGGGTCCTCGGATGACTAGACGGGGATGAGTTGGTCTCTTATAAGCTGTCAAGGCATATGTAGACGCGCGGTATTTCCTTGACAAGAATGTCAAGCAATGACCGAAGTTAACGGGGAACAGATTCTACTTCATATGGCAGTCTCCTCTATCGAAATAACCCTCGACCTGTACTAATACTGCTGGCATTTCTGAAGTCTAAGTCTAAGCGTGTAGGCATGCTTCATACCTAGATTTGTAGTTGGTTAACCACGAGAAAGAGGCATACAGATCCTCTTTGCGCGGGAGGAAATAAGACCTTAGTGTAGTTGATGAATTCGCCGACAGCTCTCGCTTGCCGCAGCTATGCACAGAGCCATCAGATTGATAAAGGGATGGCGTTCGTCTGGAACATTCCGAATATCGTCTAACCATCGTCAACTGGATTCTGAGAGGCGGCCTGAGTGCTGGGTTTCGTCCGCCCTTTGGAGATACATATTTAATATGGCCCAAAACCGGTAACTGTTTTCCGATATCCGCGATCTAACCGTCGAACGTGATGCTGACCAGAACGGCTACGAGTTTTTTAATGTTTTGAAGCAGTTTGGGGTTTTTATTTAGGTGGACAGCCAGCAGACTTTGTCAAGGAGGTTTTCGTCGACCCAGGTAGGATATCGATCCAGCAGTTGACTGATTCCGCTGACGAACGTCTAGTTATAGGCGCTTGTGATGACAGGCAATAATGCACACCTCATCCCTTGACGAGTCTTCCGTTTCTAACGTGGGTTTACACACGCATTCTCATCATTAAAACTAACGACTATTCGCTAGATGAGCATCGCATACTCGAATTAATCTGACTTCATCTTGAAGAGTGAGAATTCGGTTTGCAATGGAATATTAAATACTCTGAATGGATTCCTGGTGCATCTGACAAAACCAATAGCTACTTTGAAAACCGTATTCCCCATCCCAGGTTGACTCATGTTTAGAGATTAAATTACGCTTGAGAGAAGTGCTGCCGTCCAAATTCCGCGACACTGGTCCGGAGGAGCTCCTATTTAGAGGTTATTTCTAGCGTAATCGTAAATGACAATGTTCCGGTCAATTCAGTGTATATTTCAAAGTTCTTGTTGTCTGCAACCAAGAAGCATTCAAAGTCCCAATGTTCTTAGGCCAGAAGAGTAACGGTGTAGGCACAAATGAACCTATGTTCGGGGAGGTGCATTCTCAATGCTATATATGTAAAACAGAAGGCTATCTACAGGCAGGACCTATGCTGGACACGAAAGTTAGCAGAATCTGTGGGTAATTGGAACTATAGTGGGGTACATGGTATGGAGAATCATCAAGCGTTAATGGGAGTGGCCACTATGCGCTTATAAATTCCGAGCCCGCGTTCAGGATTTTCACTGACCGATTGTCAGGGACCTGCCGCGTGATATGTAGAACTCAGTACGGGCAGCGTAATGTGCACACATCTCAAGTGAAATTTATGTACAAAATTTTCACCGTCGCTGTGTATTGTTCCAAATACTGGGGCGATCTAACCAAGTTGTCTCCTCTTCAGAAAATGTCTTAGGGACGGATTTGATTTTCGCAGTCTTTTGGTCAGGAATTTAGATTCATAAGACGCCTGAGAAAGCATAGGATGATTGTGGCATTAAACAGGAGATGAAACAATGACGTTCGAAAACTCCTATATCTGAAGCATTTAACACTTTGCTACCCATAGTCTTGCACCAAGTTCATGAGAAGTGTAACTATTATAATATGTCCTGGGCGAGGGTTCGCCTCCACAACTGGGCTCCATGAAAAATCGCAACTGAGCTTAAGAGCGTACAGTAACTCATCAGTTTCAAAAACTGGCAGCGGCAGTAGGACCCGCAAGCCATATGGTTTATGGCCAGTGTTACGTAAACCGGGAAGCACTAGTGTTGAGCAAAGGAGTCGAGCATCTAAGAACTTCGTGTTATCACAAATTTGCATCATGCATATTGTTGCCGATTAAAAGGGGACACTATTTTTGCCATTTAAAGATAATAGCAGACGCATTTAATGACCCTTTGTGGACATTTTTAGAAAGACATAATATGGTCATATTTTTACTCCGATGACTACCTTAAAGTATCTTGAACACTCTCATACAACGGCCAGCGCGAGGTCTTTTATTTCTTTCTCCGGCAAGAACAAATGTGCATCGCCAGTTATTCTCTGTTAGCAGAATTGTTCCTTGAAGTGACCCTGGGCATAAACCATGCCCTTGCCATAATACCTTCTGACTGAGACGCTCATTCCATAAACAGGGGAGAACAGCTTCGAGTCAGCTAATGACGGAAAGTGCGGGCTTTTTGCCTATGACATTCCGCATTATGACACATAACGGGACCTCTGCACAAGACAGACTTCGCTGTGCACTTTCTCGAGTCTAGTACATCAAAGATGTGTCGAAAAAACCTTGCTTTATACTACACGTACAAACAACTGCTTGTCGGTCACCTTAGTCTAATTAATCCATCTAATTTTGGAGAGGGGCTCGGGTGTTTAAAATGGAAAAATTTTCCGATCTTCAAATAACTGAGTGAGTTAAGCTAATCCGGAATGTCTGTGTTAGCCTTTTTTACTGTAGTAATGGAAAACCGTCTCCTCCTGTGATGATAACTTGTTTACGTGCGGTAGATCTATATCGAAGATGTCGCCATGTGGGTATTCTACTGAGATTCCTAATTTTCACTGTTGTGGTTAGTTCTCGGCCGCATTCCCTCGTGGCCTTCACTTCTGAGCGATGACAGTTTTATCTCCCATATGGTCTCAACCTTTTAACCAAGTTTTCGTCGCAAGGCTTCAATTGAAATTATCACTGCATGCCTATCTCGCCATACTTCAGTTATTTAACTATGTCGACTTGATTTGTACTTATTGGTGCAACGCGACTTTTTCCGTATACATCTGTTCAGCAAAAATTCTCGAAAAAATCATCATCTTCGGTCATCAAAGGGTAAACTTCTCCCTCACACCTAAACCACCTCCAACAGATACTTAATCCATATTGGCCCAACTAATAAAAACTCGGCATCACGATAGCAGAGAAAAAGCTTTGATACAGCCAACATCCTAGCCGCATGATCTAAAAGGCGCCACCGGGAGACGTGAGTTTAGTCACATTTAGATCAAGTTGACATCCAACCCACAGCAGCGCCTGGAATCCACCAAAATCTGATGCAGCAAGCTGACTGTCCAAGCAGGATTTTGTAAGTACTCAACCTAGAATCCACCAAATGACTATCAGACCCACGCAATTCCTAATTATTTTGGCAGAATTTGAACGATTCATACTAGCCCAGCTGTGAACACCTCGGCGCCTCGGTGGGATTCGAACCCACGGCAGCAAGGGAACGGCATTAGTACAGCCAAAGCTCTAGCCACCGTGATGTATTTGTATGAAAACGTGTCATTTTTAATCCTCAATTACCGGGATCCTTAGTGCTAAAATGATAACTTGCCTTAGTTGACGGCATGAGCCTAAATATCAAAGGTCATTTGAGTAAGTAGCAGACACCTTTTTAAGAAAACCGAAGTCGGCAGAGTGAAAGAAGAAAGGGCTGATGACAAGTAATCGAACACATCAAAAGGTCTACGTTATCCAAAAAAGGATGAGAAATGCAATTTTGAATCCGATAACTACGATACTGTCCTACTCTCAACTGTGGCTTGTCCTTAGATAAAGAGGGTCAAATGAGTAGCTTCTGCATGTCTGCGAAAACACTACAACAGAGAAGTGGAAGCATAAATAAAATGATAATGGTCAATTTGAAGGACTTTCGGGCAAATCATATTTATTCCACCTTTTCTTACCGGCAAATAATCATTTGCTTCGAAGTAAGATCATGCATTCATATTTAAAAAAATACGACCTAAGGTTAACGTGAACCTTGTTATTGAAAGCAATATTGACATTTCGCAGCAGAACACACTAGACCACAGTACGGGGTCAACTAGAACTATATATAAGTTTTGAATTCAACATTTCGACATTTCCTTTTAGGAACTAATTGTCTGCATTAACTTTGAGGAAATGCGCCTCCGCGAACTTTACTTGCTGAAAGCGCATAGTACGCGTTTCCTGGGAGTAGTTGTAGCTTTCAAAATGTTATATCACTTAGCATGCATAGGCCTTGTAAAAGTGTGTTTCCAACCCAGAGACATTAGTCATATTTAGAAATATTGAGTGTTAAGATTATCTCAAAACCGGATATTAGCGGCTACAGACAAGAAAGCATACTGAGGAATAATACAACACTTTTGGCTTTCCGAGATCAGCGTTTAAAGAAATAATTTTCAAGTTCCTTGGCTAATTTATTTTCTATAGCATTCGTCCCTACCAAAGGCATATTTTTAAACAACCTACTTCATTACTTTCAGCAAGTTTTAATTTTAGTCCGCTAGTTTTAGCAAAAAAGACAAGTGTGAGCTGACGGCCAGAACTGTAGAACAACAGTAAATTATCAATTTGATGCAAAACCCTAACCCGTTTCTCACAGCTTTTAAAGATTTAAATCACTGCTTCATGTTTACAGCTGCTACCATGCCGTGAAAGTGATATCTTCCGCGTCACGTTAGCAGCTGTTTGGAATTGCTGGCATAGTTCACACAACAGACTTAATTAACGTGTGTTATAGCTCGAGTTATAACATACGTAACATCAAGTTGTTTTATGAATTGTACTAGCAAACCCAAAAAGAATTTTTATTTTGAACATGCTCCTTACTTTTGATACGTTGACGAACTTTTTGAAAAACTACAACGTACCTGAAATAGCCAAACTGCTTTATCAAAAAATTACATGCGTCAACGCAAAGTCAATTAGAACAAGGGTTGTAAATTTCAGCGGGACAGAATATGGCCCGTCATAAATTTAAAATTCGGCGAAAGTAGAAGTTTTTTGTCGAAAGTACACCTGTGTCATGTTAAATAAGCTCAGTATATAACTTCTTAAAAAAATATTTCAGCGACAGCACTTTTGTTGTTTTTTTCCAATGTAAACAACAAATGGCAGGGCATAAGAAATGTGAGGTATATTTCGACAGAAAATCCTTTACTAGTGACTGCTATTCACACAGTTTTGTATTGGCCAAAACAATCGAATATTCTCGATAATTTACTGCCCTTTTTTGGGCATCCACTGCGGCTGCGAGCATTTCTTCCATTTCGTCCTTTGTAAGGGGTTCACCTTCTTTTGTCATGTGTTCTTCCAACACGTCCACTGGAATGAAGCCTGTCTTTTCCGTATCCAGTGCCTTGAATGCGTTTACAATCTCCTCCTCCGTAGCCGCGGCGAAACTTTCATAGAAATATGATAGCATTAGGTATGGTACCCTACCTATTTTCTAGTAAGATTTGTGTCATAGCCGGCATAAACGTTTCAAAGTTTATATAACCATTCGGCGGATTGTTTTCCAGCTAAACATTATCTTTTTGTACATGGTACCTGTGGGATGATTTCCTGTAGTTCCTTTTCTGATGGGCAGCAGCCTAAATGTCTTATTACCGTGCCAACTTCACGAACATCAATTGTCTTATTTCTTTCATGATCGAAGAGGTCAAATGCATCCGTGATTTTTGTTTCTAACTGCTTTACGATGTCGACTTACACGGCATAATGCAATTTCCTGAGCTTACCATCGTCATCCATACTGTTTAAATTTGGGAAAATATACGATAATGCATTGATGCGATAATGATGTAGCAACGACCTTCAAACTCAGAGATCTCTAGTTCACGAATTTTGGTGTTTCTAGTAAAGTAGTAGACTCTTTTGGAATCCTACAAAAACTCTCCCTGCAGCGATCGAACACAATGCAAAAGCAGGAATTGGATATGTGATACGGGAGGAGGACATTCGGATCAGGGTGGCAAGCGGACCAACACAGCCAAAACACAGACCATGAAAATTTATACCAGCAAAAATGATTATATCTAACGATAAGAGAGCAAAATCTGCCTAATATAAGGCAGAATAACGTCATCAGAAAGGGTGGAAATTCGCTATAATTTGGACTGGGCCTGGCCCCATCTAGCCGCGTCTGGCCCCCGGGGCCATGTGTTGGCGGGGTAGCAAGACAAGCATAATTAATTTCAACAAATAAGGTGTAAAGCTCCAAATAAAGACAGATACACACAAAAATGAGTTACTACATACAACACACACGTGGGGGGAGCATTAGACTATTTTCATTTAAGTAGTGAATTTGACATTTGGGATGACTGGTGCTAGCTCCTGTGAACGGCAAGTGGTTGTCAGATAGAAGAAGTCAAAGAAGGTTAAACACTTTTACTTCGAACGACTTAATTTTAACTCAATTTAAGACCTGGATTAAATGACTTCCATTTTTTATAGTTCATATATTTTGCCTGGAATGCTCTACGGAGTGCTGTTTGCAGACATCTCAGTGTCCGCTCTTCTGTGCATCATGTCATGACACCCATGCCAACTTTTTTGTGGGAACGCCAAATGTTGACGAGACATGTGTTAGTCATTGTGACTGCATGAGATGTCTTGTGGATTACGCAATTAGAATAAAACCATACATTTTTTCTGAAGAAGGAGACACGAACGCTGGGACAAGAGTTTTATTAGCTTGACGTTTCGGATTCCTGCTCGGATCCATCATCAGAGACAACAGCGGACCCGTGTCTGCTGCCGATAGCGCTGACGTCTGGGTACCAAATTAAGTCGAGAAATTCCCACTTCTAACTCAAACTAGAGAGACTGCGAAAGAAATTAGAGATTATGTCTGCAAATGTTAGGTTATAGCACTTTCGAGAACCTCAAAATGCTTGTGGAATTTAATCCGTTTCTTAGTCATGTTTGTCGAATTAAAGGTGGGCTCAAATCAGTAAAATTAAGTTCTGACGTGTTTTGGAAGAGTTTGGGTGGGGTGGGAACAATGACAATCAGAGATTGACTGAGGTCATTTGTTGGTCGGGTAGCGTCAGACATGGTGGATAATGGGTGAGGGACACGGCACTTAGGATTATCGGCAAAATGCGCTTCGATGGGGAGTACGCAAGAATATGAAACAATGTAACCTTCAAACACGAAAGACAGCACACAAAGAACGAGTACTTTCGGCGTAAATATCGGTAATTAATAACTCTATTTACCCTAAATTCGGTCAATAAAGTTTCTACCTGGCCTACCAATTAGAAGATGTACACAAAGGCCAACGAGAAGAGGAAAACTAGGTAAAAGAAAAGTTGCATAGCTGTCCACTAGTCGTTAGATTGCTCGGTTTTCCGAAGCGGCATATTGCACTTTTTGATTTTCGACTCGTTTAAACAGCGATCAGCAGAAAGACGACCTTCAGAGGTCCAAAATCGGAATATATTCCGCACAAGCATACCTGCTGGTTTCTTATACTTTGCGTTATCCAATAACACCGGTTAATGCTAGCCACAGATTTCCCCACTTTAGTGACAAACGCGGAGTTAAACCAACCGGAGTTGGAGAAGTTCAAAATCAACTACATTAACACTTCCGTTTTGGCATTTAGCGCGCAGTCATCACCGGACTGGAGGTCATGGATGCTGGCTTAGCAAAATATCGTAGACTCCTTCGTATATCAGTTCGGTGGTCAATGTTAATTCCTGTAAGTATTTGCGGTAAGAATCGATCCGGATTGTTAAAAATACAAGGTTGGAGGAGGTAGGAGCGATCACAAATTTATGGAAAGAATAGTCAAAAAACCATTATGACGTTCCTTGAAGAAAATTGCTTTACTGCTAGTTGTCTGCATGGCTTTTGACGAGATCACTCCTGTTTAACTAATATGCTTTATTCAGTGGAGCAGTGGTCCCGCTCGTTAGACGGAGGAACAAGGGTCGATATCGTTTACATCGATTTCAAAAAAGCCTTTGATATTATTCCATACCGCCGGTTCCTTTTCAAGGTTCGAGAGTCAGGAATAAGGGAAAACCTATTAAACTGGTTAGAGGACTTTCTGACCGGCCGATCACAGTCTGCGTGCATTGGTATTGCGAAGTCAACACCAGTGCCAGTTGTGAATGGAGTTCCCCAGGGCTCTACGCTCAGACCAGCACTTTTTTTAATTTATGTCAGCTCCTGTTTGATTGAACTGGACTGCAATGGGGTCATTTTTGCTGATGACATCGAGTTATGGCGAGCAATCAACGGGAAAGGCAATGAACGGACCCTGCAAGAAGGACTAAACCGCCCATGCGAATGGTCCAAAGAATGGCTGCTAAAATTTAACCTTGTGAATTACGTCACGCTATGACTCAAAACGAATGGAAGAGCCGATGGAGAGAATCACCATTAACTGCTTGGCGGAAGGTGCCTTTCAAATGTGACCGAACAATAAGATCTTGGGATCAACTTTTTGTCGACTCTTAAGCCTTCCTCTCAGTGCGTTAGGGAGGCCAAAAGGGCAACCAGTGTTCTCTTTGCAATTTAACGAACTTTCGCAGATATAGACAAAAAGTTATTTGAAAAGCATACGAAGCGTGCATTCCTTCGCATCTGGAATATGGAATCTAAGCGTGACGCCCGTGGCTAAAAAGACTTTAAGTTGCCAGAAAGTGTTCAGAGGAGAGCGACCAAAAATTGTGAAAGTCCTCAAGACTTTACCTGATAACTGCAGACTTGATGAGCTTAGCCGATTTCTTCGCGAGTACGAGTAGATGAGAATAGATCTCATCCAGGCGAACCGGATTTTGAGGAATCGGGACTGTGTCCTACACCTGAATGGTTCCTTCACCTTGACCACAACAACGAACCTGCGTGTGAAATCTCTAACACTTAGCGGATCCCGATGTCCCCCGGGCATTCGCAGATACTCTTTTTCACGGCGAGTCATCAGTTCCTGGAACGGACTTCCCGAAGACGAGATAAAGGCGGATTCCACGGAGACATTCAAGCAAAGACTAGATGTATCTTTACTTGGAAATTACCGCTTATCTGGGCAGAACAGCTCTGTTATAACAAATCAACGCCTTGCGCACACCTACCGATGATGCGGATGATTGTAATTTCCTTTTAACTTTATCACCTACAACTGAGTGTTCTTGAGGTTCGGTCTAGCATTTTGAAGATAATATTCTGTTAAATGTATATATTACTGACAACCGCTTAAGTACCGTGTTTGCTTTAAGTTAGATCTTGCATGTGCCGTTTTCAGTTGGGTTTTTGAAGGCCTTGTCTAGTACCCTTAAAATATACTGACCTATACTGACACCGCCCTGATTCATTCCATTTGCCACAACTGAAGCCTATTCCGCTGATGTAATGTTCATGACATGCTTTATTATCTTAAAATCAGGTGGGTTCCAAGGGACACCGGAATATCAGCATGACTCCCCAAAGTCCACTGCTGTCTACTGTATTGAAGGTCTTCTTCAGATCAAAGAAACTCCTTTGGAGGTCGGTCTACGGGTCTTTACAGTTTTCTTGTAATTAGCGACAGGATAATATCATATGCATATTTAGACAGCGTTCCCCAATCCACGTTTAGACTCTGAACAACGTTTCAGCAGACAATGTATATTCAGTAAATTAAATAGAACTTGGAACAAGTTGTTGTCTACCATTTTACGTGGAAAATGACCTCTGTTTATCAAGCAATTTACTATAAGCGGGCGATTATGACATCTTTGAAGGCCGATAAATAAGTCCTTCCGTCCATATCTCACGGAACGATGAAGCGAACCTGCCCATGGTTAAGGACCGCAATATTTTTCATTCTGGCTGGAATTGTGTCGGCCCTCCACGATTTTCCCCTGTATAGTTGTTGGAATAAATTGACTGCGTCTGAGGGTAGGCCAACAGCCACATTTTGCAATGATGTCCACTCATGAAAGTTGGTTCAGGACATTGTTGCGGATTTTAGGCAGGTTATTATGGAGAACCTTGAAGTGCCTGGCCTGATGCTGTAGGAAACGACATTTTCCATCAATACGTTTAATACACTTCGGCTCAGCAATGGCGCATTTCCATTGGCTTGCGAACCAAAGGCTGCTTCGGCAGGCCGCAAATAATTTCTCAACACTACTGATGCCAGTCTGTTCTTGGAGTTATTCATTTTCACGACGCATGCAAGTAATTTGTATAACCCCACTCCTTCGCCGCAGCAGGTATCAATATCGGAAGTATGCTGCTTTATTGGCACTGGGGCAGTCGTTGACATAGGTCTTTTGCCGATTGTTATTCTTGAAAGGTGGACGTTGGACTCCCTTTTTGTCATTGAAACAGTACTGATGCCGTCACCGTGCGTGACACTGGGTTTCTAACGCGGATGTCTCAGTGAAATTTTGCAGCGCATTCTGCTGAATATTGATTTTGGTATGCGCCTCCACAGTTTGAATTTTTTCATCCTGAAGTTAATTCAAATTCAACAATTACGTCGGCGCTCAGTCAAATGCAATAACGTGGTGTGTGACCACCCTTATGTTCGTCTACCTTGTGGATACTTGTGGGGTTGTTAATGCAGCCTTGTAGTGGAGACGGTGGTCAGTCCTGCAGTTTTTAGCACACATTAACTTGGTCACTAGCACGCCACGCTGGTCGCTCCTCTGGATGCGGACGTGGTCCGACTACAGCCGGTGACGCGTACGAGGGTGCATCCGCGTCCACATCTCCTAGATTGACAGGTGGTGGAAGGTGTCCGTCAGGAGAAGACTGTGTTCTGTGCAAACCTGTAGGAGAGGAAGTTCATTGCCAAGTCTGTGGTGATTGACTATTAACACCCGGAAAGCGCAGCTTATGCCGACGAAAACACGTAAGTTACCAAGGACAGTCAGTTTGTCCGCCGCTGAATACAATCGCTAGGAGAGAATGTAGGTCTTTGTAGAACTTGTTCTTCGCGTTTTAGGGGATGGTCATTGGGGAGGAACAAAGGCACTGATGGAGTTTACAAAGTTACTCTTTTGGCGTGGAATTCTCATGACGATGGGACGATTGTTGTTTTCTTGAAGCATGAAGAACAGTCGCTTCACGACGTTGTTCTTAATGACAAAGACGACCCTGTCGTCTCATCACCATGCGTCTGGACATCAACAAACTGCGATCAGCTTGCCAATGACGTATTGTAAAAGCCTTTTCACGAAACTTTTGCCAGCTCTTCCTGTGGGGACACTGCTTAATCACTCTAGGCAGCTACTGTATTCCACTATGGGCCACAATTATTATTTAACCGGAAGACTACCCGTGTGAGCCTGGCCAGCCTATGGGATTACGTTTTGCCCTCTTCGATTGAAGGTAGGGAGGGAGAATGTAGACTGGCTAGGAGACTATTGGGTATGAGGATGCACATGCTGGACACCCTCATCTGGTTTAGCCCACGGGTCAAGGAGGGCTACCGGAGAGTAGACGCAATGCTGAACACGACTTAATGAGGCCATATATGAAAGCTTGGTTTCAGCTACCGACGAAGTAGAAGTATCTATTAAGTTTGCCAGTGCGCTTGACAATGACCGTCAGTGCATTGTTTGCAAGTATTTTCTGCGACCGTCGTAGCGACTGTTTTAACCGGCCTAGACAGTTCGGTCTATATTACCTGTTAATGCAAGCCATGTATCAGCTACAGAGCATCTTCGACAGAGAAATTTTGTACGATACCCGTTCAATCACGCCCATAAACCAGGGGTGGAAGTTCAGCGAAAATTTTGGTCCCCGATAATAATTTACTGAATGCATTTAGGTAAGAAATTTCAAAATATTTTACCTGCTATATAGCCGGCTTTGAATTTACTAAAAAAAATTTATTTTGGGGATTGTAATCTAACTCCGTTGAAGCTTATCTGTTTAAGGCATAAGAGAACACTTTCGAATTTTATAGGCTCTTACCTTAGCTCTCGTAAGCAGATGGTATTTTAACAATTGAAATTACTTGCTTCATACTTCAAAGACAATAATACCGTTCGCGGTGTAAGACTGATGCCTTTGTCGTCCTCGAGCATGACCGAGCGTTACACTTGAAAAACCCACCAATACCATCCTCCGCAGACACGTTGATGTCTGCGGGACAAAGGAAGGAATAAATTGCCCGCTTTAGCAAATAAATAACTGAAACGTTTTATTTAACATTCATAATGGTACTTTCATGATAACTTAAAGTAGGAAAAAATGCCTTTTCAACTGATTTTTGGAACGAGGGCAGGCATTGCGAGTGGTCTGTGTGTGCTTATAAAATAGGCGGTCTGATATTAAAAACGGTTAGCGAACGGTGAAAAAACTTCGTTTGTAGTGAAGACTGGCAGCCAAAAGCCAGAGTTCAAAAAGCGTCAGGTTGGACGTAAGTACAGAGCCGCAAGAAGACTCACGCAGTTATCCACAAAATATAGTCGCGCAAATACCTCTATCTTCACGCAGGAAAGCGCGTTTCTCCCTCCAGACTGCGACATGGTGGACGGGCCAACGATTGAGCACGTCTCTTTCGCCGAAGCTATTGTTCACAAAGAACTGTTGACGCTGAATGAGTCTAAATCACCTAGGCCGGATGACATACCGCCCAAATTGTTGAAGGAGCTTGCTGGAGAACTATCTAAACCGCTGTCCATGTTCTTCCAAGCTTCGTTCGAAGCAAGCTATTTGCCTTCCGATTGGAAATCCGCGCGGATCACGCCAATTTATAAAGGCGGCAGCAAGGTCTTAGCAAAGAACTACAGACCAATCAGCCTTACATTAATTTGCTACAAAATTAAGGAAAAAAATAATAAAGCGGGAAATAACGCACTTCCTAGAAGAGCATAATCTGCTTTGCGATGTCCAGCACGGATTTCGTAGGGGCAGATCATGCGTGACATATCTACTTTATTGTTTAGATCGCTGGACCCGGGGCAGTCAATGGTGACAATGCAATGCACGCAGTCAACGTCGACTTTAAGAAAGCATTCGACACTGTACCACATCAGCGTATCCTGTACAAATTAAGCCGAACAGGCGTAAGAGGTAATCTCCTGAGATGGATACAAAGTTTCTTGATCGGTCGCTTTCAAATTGTCCACGGCGGTGACAGGCAGTCGGTGGAGGTAGCGGTTGAAAGCCGTGTTCCACAAGGCTCCGTTCTTTGCCCTACCCTATTCATTTTATACGTCAACGACTGCGTCAGTGAACTGAATTGTGATGTCGCGATGTTCGCTAATGATGTTAAACTGTGAAGCGTCATGCGATCTGAATTTGACGAAGAGCGATTGCAGGCAGACCTGACTCGACTCGAGAAATGCTCACAGGACTGGCTTTTTCCGTTTAATGTGACTAAGTCGAATGTTTTGCGAGTCGGCAGGGCACGATCACTGAGCCGGAGGGCTTACCACCTAAATGGCATACCACTGCATGAGGTAGACGCCCAGAAAGACTTGGGTGTGTGGGTAACGGCTTCTCTAAAACCGTCAGTCCACTGCTCCAAGGTAGCCAAGTCTGCGATGTCAGTCCTTTATCTTGTCAAGAGAGCTTTCTCGACATTCGATGAGGACTGTTTTGTTAAAGTCTTTCGGACTTTCGTACGACCACAGCTAGATTTCGCTATTCAGGCGTGGAAACCCTGGACCTCTAAAGATCTTAGCATCCTTGAGAACGTTCAAAGGCGGGCAACCAAACCCGTAAGTGGACAGGGTGCACTACCCTATGAAACACGGTTGTGCAATCTCGGCCCTTTTCCACTGAGTTACAGACAGCTAAGAGGCGACCTCATACAAACATTCCGTATAATGCGCGGCCAGGACTGCTGTCTCGTACCTGCTGATTTCTTTGAGTTAGCGACCACAACGAACCTCCGAGGTCATCCACTTAAACTACGCGTAACTGGCGCCATGCTGCGCATTCGAAAGTTCTTCTTTTCAAACAGAATGATCGAGGCCTGGAATGCTCTGCCTGCAGCTGTCGTCATTTCCACCTTCGTCGAGGCCTTTAAACGCAAGTTGGACCAATGCACCACCAAATGCCATAATGCCACCTGACCGACAACGTCTAGCATTTCGTTCGAGCAGTTTATTAATGTTGTTACCTTATTGCCTGTATTTCAGTAGCGTTTGTTTTTTTATTATTGTCCGATGTCTCCTGAATGTGTGTTGTCATTTAATTAGTCTTCCTCAGAAACTGGGATAGCGCCAACTATCCATAGACAGACTACTGTACAGCACATTTAGTAGCGTTAATGTTTTTAACTCTTGGAACAGTTCGTTTAGCTGTCTGGTTTTTAAAACTTCGCCAATCTGAAGAAACTCTGTAGCTGGTTGATGTTTCGATTTTCAAATTTTTTTGATATAGTTCGCTTCCTTGTAACAAATAAGGACTTCAAACGTTCAACACCTATATTCCCCTCAAATAAACTGAAATGAACTGAACACTGCAATGAACTGGAAGCAAAGGTCGGCAGATTGCGATCTTGGCTAACGCTCCGTACCTCAAGAACATTTCAAACGCCATCAGTCACCTTTTCAAGCACTCATACATACATCCAATAAAAATTTCGGCCTGCTAGCAAAAACACCTGAGCGAGCGCCGGTTTACAATTATACAATGATTTACCCTACTGACAATACAGGTACTAGCTAAAGGCGCGGACACGCGTATCTCGCCAATCTTGTGCCGCTGTCTGACGCAGTTACAAGATGTTTGGCCCATCAGTGAATACCCCTGCATTCCATGTGTGTTTTCTGGCGTATGAGCTTTAGTTTTACTTTGCCTTATTTGATTTCCGATGAAATGAATGCGCGGACTTAGAGTAAATTCTTCGAAACAGACAATGTCAGTCATGATCCCGAGGTCAATATGAATATTTGGGTTGAAGTCCATCAGCTACTGCGGAATAAACGCATAATGCCCCAAAACTGCCAACAGGCAGAACAAAACTAGAGCTCATATACCACAAAAACACGTGGCACGATGGGGGACCTGCCGATGAGCAGAACACCTCTCAGCTGCCTCAGGCAGCGGCACAAGATCGGCAAAACACGCGAGTCTGGGCTTTTAGCTAGTACCTGTGTTGTCAGTATGGTAAATAATTGCACTTTCATATGCTACTGGCTGCCTGAGAGTTGTTTGTGAATATTATGCGGTTATTCCACAGGAACTGATGGATTCCGACTCAAATATCCATATCAAGTTTTGGACCGTGCCAGGAAGGGTATTTTTGAAGAGTTTACTCCAAATTCGCATATTAATTTCCTCAGAAATAAAGAAATGCAAGGCGGCAGTTTTCTTTTACTTTCATTTCTTGACGGACGGGCCGTAGCGTCTGATGACCTAGGCGGGGGACGCGCCAAGAGAATGGCCTCTTCACGCCCACCCTCCCGAAGCGTCAGTCGCGGAGGCCAGCTACCTACCATCTTTTCGTCGGCGTTGTTCGGGGTGTGGAGCAGAACCGGGGCAGTCACGTCGTTGCGGCGCGTCAACACTGGTCAGGAGACAGCAAGTTGACACTTCTGAGTATATGTACTGCAATCCTGGGTTCGCTATCTCTGCTCGTCACAACTTCTCACGATGGGTTCGGAAGTAAATCTGAAATATCGATCGTCTTCAGCACGACGGGTGACGGATAGAATAACCGCGTATTTATCACGTGTGCTCACATTGACTTTAGCTATGCGACATGGAACACGGCATTTGCGAAACAAACATCTAACTTAATCGACAGAAGACATGAAATGTCTTCCAGTAGATTCATGCTCAAACTCCTATTCCTTGGTCAATGTCTTCCCAGGTTTCTTTACTGCCCCTCTACTTATCGTTGCAATAGCAAAATTATAGAAGTTTTCCGTCAAAGACTGTAAATAACCACAACAAATTACGTGTTCCTGCTCAAGCATCCATTTAGTACCCGTACAGTCTCTGTCCAATCTTCTTTTATATGTCTTGTTGCAACAAAAAACTGTTGGCTCGCAAAACTTAGCAAGCATTTCCGGGTCTTGATTAGCTTGATCATTAGTTCAAATGACCCAGCTATATGTAACAGGAGATGGTTTGCTGGATGTGTCCATAGTCTGTGGCTCCAATAAAAGTTCTGGTATATGGAATTGAATGTCATAGTTGGGCCTGCCTCTTGCCTTTTTAATACTACCTTTCATGTATGATTGGGAGCACCTGCTAATAAACGCTGGTAAGTGACGTTTTTCTCCGAATTTCCACGCAGATAATGTCTTCCGGATGCTTCAGATACAATCGGACAGTTGATTTTACAAATAAAACCCAAAATACCTCCGGGAAAAGATGCACATCAAAATGGCTACTACGACTTACTTACGCATCTACGTGAAGTAATTCAGTGGAGGAAACTACGAAAAACCAAACAGGGTTCACGTAAAGCAAGATTGGGACACCATTGTTATATATCCATTCCGTTAGCGCATGGTTCCGCCCTAATAGCTGAGCCATGCACAGGTCCGAGGTTTTGAGTGATCTCGATTTAAGGTGCTGTTGATTAAGAAAGCCAGAAGTTTTCGGGGTAAATTTGACCTGGTTATGTTCAAAATGTAGGCCACGCTGTAGAATCTGTTCTATCAGCAAACTACTTCCTGTAACTGTTTTCGAGGGCTGAGGTTGGACAGCGCCACCTGTTGAAGGCCCAACCGTTGAATTTCAAGGGAGGTATTCAGTAATTCGGAGCTGAATTCGTTTGGGGAATATAAATATGGCAATTAGTTTCCTAGGTGTTTCCACAAACATTGGTGTCACAACTTCTGTGGGAAGGTTATTTCATGATTCTCCCACCCTGATGGAGCAGGATATTTTTATACATCTTGTCCCGGCCTTTGATAACAAAGCTTTACTCTGTGATTTCAATGCTTGTTTGCGGCGACCATTCTGAACAAGTTGCCGAAGCTTCTGTCGATCCCTACCTCACGCAAAATGCGAAGCTGTTGTCTATAACATCGAGCATAAAAACAGGGGTGGTTAGGTGGTTTTCATTAAACAACAGACATTTGTCCTAGACCGAGTTGTGTCTTTTCTATAAGCCCATCGATGACACTTGTTAATAGATCAAGCAAGCTCTTTAAGCTTGGGTTCGCGCATCCAAAGTAGGACCCCACAAACCTTCCAAACATTTTGAGGAGATTTTCGTTGAATGTCACAAGCGGTCTCTTGATAGCAGGTAGTATGAGCGTTGCATTTAGAAAAATGAACAGATGGCCTTAAGTGGCTGGATCTCAACAAAATGCGATTTCTTAGAACTATACGCCTGGCAAAGCTGTCTCGCTGAGAAAGTATAAGCTACTTTTTTACTTGTCTGCAAAGCTTAGGTGAAGAAAGCGATGTCAACTAAGTAATTTTCTCGCGTATCATCCCGCACATTAATGCATTTTCAGATCAAAGTCCAAATGAATTTAATTAGTGGCAACCTTTATTACGGTGGGGCACGCACTGTTGGGTTTGAAGCGCTCTCGAATATGGACGGCTTTCTCACTTGCCTGACTACTTTGTTACGCAGGCCTTTCACGCATGAACTTACCTTTTGGTGTCGTCTCTTGCTCGTCTTTGATTTAGACGGGGGTGTCCTCGCGGCGCAGGCCCACGAGACTGTGATAGCCCCATTTCGAACGTGCGCGCTGCAAGATAAAGTTGGCTCCCATCCGTGTCTCATGCATCCGTGTACCGCTGCTCTTCAAATCGTTGGTGTTTGTGATATCGCGTAGGATTTCTACCGGTCTATGGATGGTCTTCCTTAATTAACTATTAAGCAAAGTCCTGTCGAGTAGATCACTTACGCGCTTCAGCCAGGGACGTCATCCGTCACTTTCATGTCCCACCTAAAAAAGTAGCCCTTTGAACTTTATCTTGTTTAGCCTTTATTCGGGAACTCCCTACTGCGATGAATTCTGCGAAGAAATTTGGGCGCAGACAGAATTCATAGTGATACTCACGAAATCCAGTACTTATTATAGAAACTGTTTTGAAGATCGCTACGCCACTTTTGCCACGGAATCAGTCGATGGGCGTGATCTCACCACAGCTCATTATAGTAGTGTTGTTGCAACTACGAGAAGCAAAGGTAAACGACTGCGGATTGAGGCCTTTCAAGGAGATGACTATCATTCCTAAAATGAAGAACATACAGCATAATTAAAACAGTCTATGCGATACGGGCAAGAATTCTCACTTTCTCGGCGCTGGTCGGACAGATATTATTTGTCATTCGTCGAGGCACATAAAAATCAGCGAAAAAAATCAATGAACTTTCCACTAAATGGAGAATTGCTGATACCAATCCCTTCCATAAGACGCTGGAGACGGCTTTTTTAAAGGCGGTGGGTAGCAACTGTCTGCAACTGTCCCTGATGATGGATTCAAGTGGGAATCCGAAACGCCAATCGAATAAAGACCTTGTTCCAGCGATCGCTTCTTCTTCCGATCAACAAAGAGTTAATGACTCCATCCGTCAGGATTTTCTCGATCTAATCGTAAGGACTTGCCATTATTTACTGACAATAATGGGACACTGGTCGGCCTTTACATTTATCTGGCCATTAAATATTCTTTATGTAGCAATACACAACTGTCCGGCTTCTGCCCTTAGTTACTGGGAAGGTCCGTAGATCTCGTTTCAATAGGTATGGCTCACTGTGAACCATCAGCAAGGTCGCTCTTTATTGAAATTGCAACCCCTTTACTGAAGAGAAAAATCGTTTCAGCCGTTGCTATCACGGGAATATGGTGTGATAGCCGTCCTTTCTTTTGTGCCTTTATTGCTTGCATGAACCCAGGGGGAGAGGACAATGGGGGTTAGGATCCCGCATTACGTAAGCATAACCCTGTTGTTTCGTTCGAATCGGGCAGTTTACTCACTAAAATTACTCCACCGTTCAAAAGTATAAAATCATGTGGGAGGGGCGCCAACCGATCAGGTTACAGAACATGCACGCCCCGTTGTGCATTGGGACTCAGTCTATGTTCCCGCCAGCAACTGCGCAGCGGTTGGCAATATAGGCGGAATAACATTACCGAAATTTCTGGCTTATTAGCCGACAGGATGACGAGCTGGTGGCTCAGTGGTTGGCTCATCGTATTTTTAACCAACAGAACGCGGATTCAGGCCTCAGGGATTGCAAAAACCTGGGCTTGTGAGCGGTTCGCTGATAATGTCTAATACACCAGGAAATGGTCATCTAAGCCTCCCTTGTCTTCGCCGACAATGTTCTGCATATAAAATAATATCGATCGCTAGACAATTTAGGGTTGAGACAAGTAGATCCACATCTACAGGTAAGGACCTATGGCCCAGGGGAGAACTCGTGGTCTGCGAGTGATGCACACGTGCTAGTCCCCAAACTGCACGAGTCAAGGTTCGATAAGGAAGGTTTCGGCTCTTACGTAGGCAATTGTCCTGAAAGCCACATGAAAAGGGAGCCATTATAACCTGACTTTCACTCCGGAGTAGGGCCGGGCGGCCTCAGTATTTGGCCATCTTGCGACGTGATAGGCTCCCAGTATACCTGCTTGTTCGTAGTGAAGAGACTAAACCCTTGGCCAGGCTGAGCCGACCTACCGCTGTCTCCCATCTTCCATGACCCAGTGATCTATTAGAGTCACGATAAATGTCAATTGCGTTGAGCTTCGTGCCTGGCAAGAATTAAAACCTCCGTCTAACGCGTGCCACGCGCGGTCGTTTCAGCCTAACGCGGTAGTCGTGTAGCTCTTTTCATCGCGAGCTTCCACTAACCATGGGCGAAATGACGTTCAGCACTCCCCCCTGTTCATGTGATGGAGGCAACTAATTGTACTGCTTTTCCTCATAAATTAACTGCAAACACGGAGAAGGTCAGTCTATTTTATGGTTTATAGACGCAGACGGAAGTTTGATGGCCGAAGTCCATCAGCGACAGCGAGATGACCGCGCGATATTCATTAACGGCCGACAGGCAGCTACTAGAATATTCTGAGGAAATTAAAAAAGCAACGAATCGCAAACTAGAGCGTCTATCAGAAAGCAGATAGGGAATCCTAGGGGACCCACTGAAGAGTCGAACCCCTCGCATCTGTGCTATGCAGCTACGGAATATCGGCGAAGCACGCGTATCTGGGCTTTTAGCGAATACCTGTGCTACTAAAATGGTATCCTGTAACAACAAATTTTACTGGGACCAGAACAGAGCCCTCTTTAGAGTGCGCACAACAATTATAAATCTAAAGTTGAGGGTGGTATGAGGAGAATGATCGGCAGACTAGGACAATAATTTCCGGTTTTCATGTCGTAAACAGCCACCACGATATCTGAGTGTCAGACTGGGCGAACCTGTGATTTAACTCCAGGTTGTTCGCTTTACGGTGAATTTAAGTCGAGTACTCCTAAGCATGGGTCATGGACAGCAGCTGTATCGATTCGGATTACGCGTAGCAACCAAATTTTGGGGGTTTACCTCATAAATTCTATTTTTTCCAGTTAGACATGCACTTCGGTCTGTGTCCACACCGGAAAATCAGAGAGCAGTGGAGAAGACAGAAGTAAATTACCAAAATTTATTTCTGCGCAAAATGTAAAAGCCAAATTACTGCACATACGCACGTTTTGGAATGATCCCCACCAGGTCAAAATAATCAAACAGTGAGGCTGAGGGCTGGTAGGTGATGAATTAAGGGGCAATGTGGTCAGTTAAAAGGCAGGGGTTGGTGGGAAGAGGAAAGAGTGGGGGCTCTCACATTTCGGCAGCACGAAAAAGTTGGAGCAATGAAGTTTATATCGTTTTCCTGGGGAAGATCCGAAAGCCGTCTTTGCCATGGAGACTGGGGGTGGGGGTCAAAAGATCTGCCCGCCTCTGCGCGTTTACTGTTTTGCTTGCCTCTGTGGGGCACGATACGCAACCAAATACATTGACGCCTTTGCGGAGTGGGGAGAAAATATGCCAGAATGTTTAGCGAACAGAAAGGTATGATCCATAAAAAGCACCATAATCCTGCATCACAGACTGACGTGTGAACTGACTGGTACTCTACCGGTTCCGAATGAGGTAGCATTACTAATTGAGTCAGCGGCCTTGGCAACAGGAAGGACGAAAGTAACCAGGTTACGCAGATTAGCCTTGTACAAACGGAAGAATTTCATAAAGACACAGAAATAACCATGTTCGAAGGACAGCTGGCAACTCTTCCGCATGCAAATACTATAAACTTCATTGCTCAATGTTTTCGGACTCCAAAGTATAATTAATCCCTCACCCTTTCCCTCTCTTCGTCTTTAACTGACTACATCGCCCCTTGATTTACCCCCAATCAGGATCAACCTCACTGTGTTCAGGACAAAATAGAAGTGGGTCTCTTATGTCGCCCAGGGATCTGTATTTTGCCTTTGGTTTATACATGCGGACTTGCTTGGGGACATTTTGGTCATTAAGCTACTCATAGCCTCGTGTCTCATTTTCCTCACATGACAAACATTAGCTTTTACTACATATCTTTGACCCCATTAGCTGATATTGTGCGGCAGAGGCAGCCCACAGTATAAGGTCAACTTCTGATGGCGGCGAACCGAAAGAAAGGGCAGTGTACGTATGATATGCTAAACTGGGGTTCAGTGATGTGAAACTGGAAGTTGCCTTTTGCAGCGGGCGAACAGCAATTTCTATTCGGACCTTCTGAAGGGAGTTTTGAAGGCCAATTTAGAATTATCTGTTTACTTTTGATACAAGAATTGGGCGTTCCGCACAATACGGTGGTGACTCATCCGGATGCAACGTGGTAAAATAAGAAAATCTGGCTAGTGGGTGCCAAATTATGTTACTGAACCTCGAAGCAAAACAGATTTCAGAGTATTTTCCTTTTAGCAATTGTTAGATCGGTATACCTCTTATTTTGCCCTGAATTTTAGTGCTTTGGGATCGATTTTTGTAATGAGAAAGAGATATCGATCGAGGAGGTTGAGTAATCTGAACTGCCTCATTTCACGTCAAAGCGATCACCCCACCCGAAGACGATTACGTTTAATGTTGAAGCGGTGCTCACTGATCTATTCTGACTACAGGGCGAACTACAGGACAGTTCCATTTTGTCTTGGTCTCTCGTATCTATAAGCCACTCAGTCTGCTGATCGGAGACTAGAATTCAGCAGTCCGGAAGTGTTAAGACAAAGTAAGAGGAAACTGGGCGAATATTTCTGGTTTGCTTACCGATATCAGCCATCAAGACTTGAGCCCGGATCCACCTTGCTGTTGGGCATCTAATGCCAATGTTCTAACAACTTGAGCCACTGATCTTACGTTCCATCGGCTGCGGTCGGGAGTATACTGATGCACAAATGGTTGACGAATGGTATAGGAGGCAATAGACGGGGTAACATCGCTTAGCTGACAGAGTTAGAGCCCTGTACAACAAGTCCGTTGAGTTAAGTGCCTAAATGGCGGAAAAGTTGAATAAAACATTGGACGTGAGTTCACACTTCAGGTTCGTCTGAACCTGGGACTGGGCCATCATTGAATGTTGACAGCAAATGAGCCGTGAAGGTCACTTCAATGTCCAGATGCCTTATTCTCGAAAACTGCTCAATTATGTTAGCAGTTTTATGACCTGTTGCGAGATTAATCATGTAGAACTTAATATGACTTACTGCGGTGAATACAGCGAATTTCGCAGTAAGGAATTAGAAGCGGTTCACCACCAACTTCAGTCACAGTAAACAGCGTCGGTCGGCAGGTGCAGTCCCATTCGTTTAACCAACAACGCCGGAGCGCACATTAAAGGTGAGGCCATTTAAAGTTATGTCAGCTGGGGTAGTGCGATAGTTTAATGTATCCAGCGCACTCCTCATATCTCGTGGAAAATGACTTCTACTTCTTCCATTGTATTGATTATTTCCTTTAAAAGAAGCTCATTCTAAAATGCATGTACCCTTAAAATCCCTATAAACAGTTTGTTATTTTTGGGGATTTCGATTTTAGGCAAACAGTGCCAGCAGACCTTTGTAACACTGGTAAGTCCACTGGATGCAACAGCGCTGATTTTGAAGCAAAATCCATAATTCCGGCAGAGCTACGTTCATCAAAACTATATAGTTGGAAAAGACTCGCACTAAAGTTTATTTCGACAGCACTAACCACAGCGCCAACACCGACCCGGACACCTGAAAAGACACTTCAATCTCGACCTTCCAACGGCGGGTGATTCGCCAATTAAGTCCGACCGCAAAAAACGCCTTTTAAATAACTTAGCAGCCCCCAAATTTTTGTCTACACAAGATGGGACATGAAAACATTGCAACCAGCACTTCTGATAGAGTGCATCTGTTCGAAATTGCAATTTACGCATTTCATGCCCTTTATTTTTGCATATGGCAATTCCTGCATATTGGTCATAAAGGTACAGAAATCTATGAATATGGAACTCTGGCAAGGAATTTGATAATGGTGAATATGGCTTGTGTACAACCAGCTGCGTTATTTCTTCTTCCATTGCCAGTGACTTTGTGCTGCAGGACAAAGTTGAGAGACCTGGCAATGTATAAGCAAAGGAGAAAGGTTGTCGAGCACCGGCACATTTTGTTTATTGTTCAATCGGCCGAAATCATGATCTCCTTCGATGTGACGTCCTGTAGTGTATCGTATTTCCTGCAGAAACTGTCCATTTAACTACACAGGCCAGAATGGACAAATGCTCAGATCGCGCATACACAAACATAAGATGGCTGTGCGACGAGGGGACGCACTATCACAAGTAACCGCCCACAGCTACGAAGCGGGCCATGAGTTTAATTTCGCAGCCACCAAAATAGTCACCCACGCCGGAAACAAGACAGGCCGAGAATTGATTGAAGCCTGGGCCTCGAATGAGAACTCAATCAATCGATTTATCGATCTGGCGCTGGCGTACAGAGACCTGAGCAGTCACCTCCAGTCTTGCGCCGTCGATCGATGATGGGCTTACACGCCCTATAACTGTCGTTTGTTCTGTTGCTACTACTATAGTGGGCGAACTGACTCATAAAATGTCAACCGAAGTTCCGAAATGCGTTTTCTTTTCGAAAAGATTAATTAAGTAGGGTTGTTAAACTAATCATCTTTCAGCATAACTCTTTACTACTTCATTTACCTTAGGATTCCGGCCTTTGAATGAGCTTTATTCGGCTGCATGCAAAAGCTTTACTCTGTAAAAATGGCAACTCAAGTGGCATGCATTTTTCTCAATGATTTTCGATGCTCTTAAAAATTTAATTATACTTCCTAAAAAACACGCATAAGAATAGTCATTCGTTTGCTCATTCGGTAGACAATGACGTTAGGGAGCCATTCGCATCCGCCGGGAGGGAGAAGGTGACGTAGTGTGCGAGGCAGCAGACGAAGAATGCTCCGTAGGGAACCAGCGCAAATACTAAACCGTAGTCGTAAGTAGAAAGAGGAGGTCCACTGACCGTACAGGCCTGCACCGATCCAGGACGCCCAACGCCTTCGCACCTAACCAACCCACACGGAAACCACGCAAAATACGGTGTGCTAGGTCGCAGTGGAAGCCGAAAACCGCGTCTGCAATATAGCCCATTTCTTTTTTTGCTGGAACGACAATAGCCGTGCTAGATTCCGACGGCAGTTAGCTAAAAGGAAAGTAAGTAGGCAATGCTGGAGAACCCAGCCAAAGTACTGTGGCAAACCGGCTAAACGGCTGAATGAGTGGAAATGGAAACATGAGCAAGGATATAGAGGACTTTGCAGCATAACCGCCTGTCCGTCGTTCAAGTGTAAGTTGTAAGTATATGCAAGGGATATGGCAATGGCATGACAACAACTGACAAGGCTCCCGAATGCCAGGTCGAATGCGTTACACCCCCGCCTGACTGGCACGGGTGAACTATGCAACTTAATTTAAACACGCCTACTGATAGGAAGCAAGTACGCTCACAATGTTGACTCATAATCCCAGGCTACGAACTGCGATCTCACGAGTTTTTCTAATTCCTGAATACTTTTGAACCCTGACCTTGCATTCAGGGTTTTCAACCTACAAGTCGTATATTTTCCATGTACGGAAAACCATACATTTCTCTATGGTATTAACAGGAGACCATATGGGTTTCGTGAAATTTAGAAGTGGATTTGAGCCATATTCTAAACTTCACAAGCCACATTGGGAAATGCAGAGACATGACGTTTCATGAACGGCTATCTCATGGTATTAGAAAATCTCACAATTAGAAACTTTTCAAAACCGAATTATACCCTTCCTTCAAGTATAAAATCAGTAAAAGACGTCATTATCTACTGAATGAGCAAGAGAATGAATATTTTAATGCACGTTTTTCATGAAATATGACTAAATCTTTAAGGGCGTTGAACATTTATGATGAAAATGCATGCTGCTGATGTAGTCGTTTTTACAGAGTATAGTTTTTGCATGCAGCCGGACAAAGTTTGCTCGAAAGCCGGCATCCTGAGATAACTAAATTATTATAGAATTATGCTGTAGGATGCTTAGTTCTACAACCCTTTCTAATTAGTCTTTTCGAAACGAAAACGCATTTCGGAATTTCGGTTGACATTTCATGAGTTAGCCCACCTACTGTATCTCTGACGATGGACTCCTGCACGAGTTTGAAAACTCGGAACAATAAATAAGATGTTCCGGTGCCCGACCATCATTCTTCTTCACTTATGCATACGCCTGGAACTCGAAATTTTGCCTTAGCCTAGTAATGTCCTTGCTCTCACTTTCTGACTTAAGTTTTGTCCCCATGTGAAGGGAAAGGTGGGTAGATGATTCCTCTCCCCAAATCTCCACATAAATGAGGTCTGATACAAAGTCAGCATTGCTAAGCAGCCATTTCAATCCGACTTCTCACTTCAAGGGTCAGCTAAGTTGCCTGATGAAGATGTTCCAGTATACAACTTTTGAATGTAGTGATAAACTGGAAACATGCCAGCAACACCAAACGAGACGAAAGGATAGCTGCGGCTCCTCTGTCATCGATCTCTTCCAATGAGTAATACTGAAGAGGAGATGTGGCGCAGTGCTGGATAGGGTATAATCGTGATCTACTAAGTCAGCAGCCGACGGCCGTCTCCATATAAGGAAAACACGAATTCTGCCAAAACAGACCTCAGCTAAAAATAAAATACCATTTGAGACCTCTTGATCAAAGATCACTCATTTCGGAAGATACAGTGTCTAGTAGCATAAATACAACTTCAAACTGGATTCGTAACCATCAGCAGTCCGAACTCTGTATGTTGATTAGCTAAACATCCAGAGCTGACAGTTTCTTTCTGACTGGTCATCTGCATTGTTGTCGACGTGATACATTACAATCAGGACATTTCGTTGAGAGAAAGAGAGCGAGCGAGAGAGAGAGAGAGAGAGAGAGGAAGAGAGGGTGGGAGCGAAGATGTGTAGCTACTTTCTTGTGCTCGACTTGAAAAGGTGTTTATGTGGCGCGTCTTTAGTTAAAAGAAGGTTAAAAGAAGGTTTCGCTTGTGTCAACAAACAAACCAATTGCTTTGCAGGCTTTTAAAGAAAACCAGCGCTGTATCTTTACCTGTTACGCTTGTATTTGTTGCTGCATGCAGTTTTGCATTGAAGTAAATCCTCTAACCGGCCTATGTTCATTACCATACATCGGAACACTTTACAAATTGTTCATGACATTGTGAAATTTGCCAAAAATAACTGTTTTTATCCTTTGAAACATACCGTTAAAATTGCCATTACGCGCGCGTCGTGTTTATCACTGAGTAAATGTCTTTTCCTTCTAGAATTCAAAAATGGCATCAGTGAAACAAAAATGGAGACTTTATCATTTAGAAGTAGTATAACCGCAAAACCTTGGCTTGATAGAAAAGAAACAACGCGCAACAAGTTGTTTCCATTGTCCGTTTTGCCAATAAATACGACTCAAGTTCAAAGTTACGCTTCATACGAGCATGTACCATGATTGCTATCAGTAAATGCTAAAAGATGCAAGTCTACAGGCCAATAACCATGGAATTCGTGGGCGATGCGGGGCCGGACACGTGAATATGGACCTCCCGAATGGCTCGAGACCACTCGCTTTATTCCAATGGGGTACCTATTCGAGCGCCCTAACTTTAGCCCGAAAACTATGCCTAATCCTAACTCCTCTAGCCCTAACCATAACCCCAACTCTAACACTTGCCCTCATAAATTAAGGGTAGCACAACCTGTGATACGGGGAGATCCAAATTCCCGTGCCAGACCCGATGGTAACAAAACCGTGGAAAGCTCGCCAAGTCGTTCATTATGGCTTCGAAGTCTGCGGGGTTGCTGCCCGAAATCTGTGGCGATCGGCGTGAGCACTTCAAACATCTAACAGCCGGCCGACGTTGAAAATCGGCACAACTGTAAACAAAGAAAGTTAGGTCATGTGCGCAATTTTTGCCGTTATATTCGGCTGAAGTCGACTGCGACTGACAGTTCGACCATCGATTTCGATGATGTCCACCGTGTGCCCCACAGCTGCAGCAGCGGTGGAAGCAGGGACGGTGACTTGCGCAGGGGTTTATAATGCCGGTAGACTTGCGCTGCATCTACCTACACTCTCTCCTCCTCCCCCGTCTGGGTCCGGTGTCAAGACAGAGTCAAGAAGACCGGAGACGAGGGAGGCCGCAGGTGGATGACTCGGACGGATCCTCACCTTGGCGTTCCACCACACCCCCTGGTCCTCACAACATATAACCAGGGTTTCAACCAACACAACCGAGATTTGAGGCTGGCACGGCCGAAGCCGCACCTAGGCGTGCCGCGGACGCCTGGCTCGGATCCACACTGTGGTGGGAGTGCCATAAAGGCCACATTAAGAAGGAGCCACTGCAGCCTGACTCTCAGACCTCCACCAGTCGAGGAGGAGGTCTAAGTTATCCCGTCAGTTGGCAACCTTCCAAGCCACGGCTTTTAGCGCACCGTGATAGCTTCAAGCGCGTCAGATTGTTTATAGTGAGGAGAAAATGCGCTGAGTCGTCGACCTCACTCTCCCTTCCCATTCCCACACCGCAGCCGCTGTCTGAGCCGGTCAGCAGACTGGAGTGGGAAATGGGCGCGGTGGCTGGCATGATCGACTGACCATGAGTGCGCGCGCCACGAGCACGACCTGGCCCCCCATACACAAACACCAGGATTTCACACAACGGGGGTTGAACGGCGTGTCTCTCACTTGCGTGAGAGGGCCGGGGAAGGTGCTGTTTCAGCCCGTCGCCCAGCCCACCAGTCCGCCACCCCACACAACACACACACTACGGGACGAACTGCGTGGACCGAGTGGGGGCGTCAATCAGCAACCTTCCTATCCACGACGCTTGACGTGTCGGGATAGTCTCGAACTCAAGTCATCCGTGCAGCCGAAGCCGCATGGGGACCGAGTCGAGATACACATTTCCCATTTGCGTGGGAGATGGCAGTTGGGTGCTTGCGGTGTGTGAGTGCTGATGTGTGGTGGTGGAGGTGGTGGTGGTGGTGGTGGTGGTGGTGGAGGAGGAGGAGGAGGAGGCAGGAAGGGAGGGTGTTGTGGTGTGGTGTAGCCGGCGGTTGTCTACCGCAGGTCGTCGTGGATGCGCATGTGGCCGAGTAGGCCCATGCGATGCGTGAAAGTGCGAGGGCAGTGTGGGCAGTGGAGGT